>CM073428.1:37600319-38055319 GCA_037114965.1 Monochamus alternatus
ATAAAAAATAGTCAAGAGGTGTAAAATCTGGCGATCTTGCAGGCCATTCTATCGGTCCGCGTCTGCCGACCCACCTCCCAGGAAAACAGTTGTCCAAAAAATATCGTACAGGGCGCGCATAGTGCGGAGGTGCACCGTCTTGCTGAAACCATATGGTATCGTCAGGAATGTCAGGGTCATTATCGTTAGGAAAAATTACTTCTAGGGCTGGAACAAGATCATTTTCTAGAAACTCTAAATATCTTTGTCCTGTAAGGGTTCCTTCAAAGAAAAAAGGCCGTACTATTCTGTCGTCAACTGTTCCAACCCACACATTTAATTTCTGAGGGTGTTGGGTATGTGTCTCTGCCATCCAATGAGGATTTTCCCGACTCCAATATCTGCAAGTTTGACTTGAAGTTAAAAGTGTACATTAATAAACCACGTAATTTAGAAGAACTTCAAAACCGCATTTGGGACGAAATACGCAGAGTTACCCCAGAAATCATTCATAATGTGCAAGAAGAATTTCTTCACAGACCTGCGCATTGTCAAGAAGTTGGTGGATGGCAATTCGAACATTTAATTTAAGTATAAAATTTAATCAATTGTATTTCATTTTACATACCTCAGAATTGTTACTTTTTTTATGGATAAAATTTACGTTTTCTAACATTCAATCGTCATTTACTCGAAAACTTTCCTATGTAAGAGGGCAAAGTTTTAGTACTGTCTGATAGAGAATTAAACGATCTTTCAGAATCAAAGAAAAAAATATGGTGTCGCATTTTACGCTAAAATATGTATTTTTTAAATTAAAAATCGACCTGTTCGAGGATTTTTCCCAAAAAATAATTGTTTCGTTTTTATTGAATTTATTCCATACTTTTGGCGCATACTGTATACTCGAACGGATGCGCTGACCAATTAGTCTGATTTTATACGTAGCCTGAATAAACTCGCTTATATCCCGAAGCCGTAGTTTTTATTTCAAAAAAATCTCAAAAGGACCCAATACATTTAACTGGCGCAGAATCGGTAGGATTGGCTAACCCTTGATTAAAAAACAAGTGGGAGTTTTTCTTAAAATAGAGAAGCCAATCTAAAGAACACTGTGTTGGGACTTTGAGATTGAAATAAAAGCATAGTCGTCGGGGTCGGAATTTCTACGTGTAGTAGTGGGCTGAACTTAGTAGGCCATCCGTCCGTGTGCTATACCATATTTGCGCGTAAATAGTGGGCTGAATTGAGTAAGCCACTCGCCTGTGTGCTATTTGAGAATTACAGTGTCTTCTGCTGCATCCTGAAAGGATCCTGTTTGGAACCTGGACCCAGAATTGATACTTTGGGGTGAGTACCAGTGCTAGAATTTTTCCTGACTCCCTATCCAAAAAACTCAACTATAGGGGAGATAGGTTTAGTTTTAGTTTTAGTTTTAGTAGTGAGCAACGAGTTGAGTAGCGATCGTTAAAAGTATAACAGTCCTATATTCAATATAAGTTGTTTTCACGTTAGATATATAGTAACTTTTATAATACAAGTCGTTTTCATATTAGAAAGTTTAATTTGAACATAGTAATTTTTATAATAAAAATAACTGAATAAACAGTTGGGTTTTTGTACAATCATTTTGATGAGTAAGCATAGTAATAAGCCTTATCATTTAACACGAACGATAGTGAGGACCATTTGAGCTACCATTACTAAATAAAATGGCACTTTCGTCTGCACCCTCACAACTAGACTCGCAGAAATTAAAATATTTAAGTTGCACTATTCCTGATTTTGATGGTTCTGAGATCGAACTTACTCAGTTCATTGAATCGGTAGATACATTTCTCATAGCTTTAGATTTACCTTAACCCAGCGAACTTCAGTGGCGCCTGTTACTAAATGTAATAAAAAATAAATTAGAAGGTCCAGCTCGATCTCTTGTTTTAGGTCGCCCTGAGCTGCAAAGTTGGCCTTTAATTAAAAATTTGCTAATTCAGAATTATTCTGATCACAAATCGCTTCAGACGTGGAGAAACAAGATATGCATGTTTCAATATAATTTTAGAGAACCTATTTCGTCTTTTTGCAACCGTGTTTTGGCAATGCGATCAAAAATTGTGCAAAAAATTCAGTTACAGTATATTGACCCAATAGAAAGAAATTCTCTGTAATCCGTATATTCATCTCTTTTATTAAACAAACTTAAAAGCAATTTGCCACCTAATTATGAATCCATTATTTTATCTCGACCAGACCTTGATGCTATTGGACAAGTAGTGCAAGCTATTTTAGAATTATAAACGTTTTTCGAATTTAAAAATTCTAGTCGCTGTTTACCAGTATCTCAATCCACGAAAACTGTTCAACCACTAACGAGACAGTCGTTCCCCGGCCAAATTTTCGAAATGATTTACCCCTTTTGGCAAGGCAAAATTCACAAGTTATACAACAAACAATACAACCTCAGTTACCCCCCAAGACAAAATTTTTATAAACCTAAACCACAACAAAATGTTTATCAACCTAAACCACAACAAAATTTGTATCAACCTAAACCGCAATTACCGCCTAGAAAATTTAATTCGATTTTGCAACCCCCAAATACGTACTTCGAGTACGACGGTAACAAAATTCCAAAATGTGCCCTCTAAAACTTTTCAAAATTATTACCATGACCTAGACCCATCTTGCCAAGAGTATAGTACGTTACAATACGACACTGAATATGAACAAGACTATCAGGACAATCCACAAGTATCTAAACACCCTTACGGAACTCGCAAATTTGACGAGAATCAAACTGAAAATTCTCGGATGAATGCCTCGGAAACCCTGACAGAGACAATTTACGAAATAAATTCTGTTTCTGGAACTAACTTATCCTATATTAAAATTTCTAACCCAACTTTAAAATTACTAGTTGATTCGGGTTCTTCAAAAACAATGATTCGTCCTGATATTATTGAAAAATTTTATCCCGAATATATTTACCAATCTACCAATACAATTAAGACTTGTATGAGGCGGAAAAATAAAAAATTTTGCGCAAATATTCCCGTCTTTGACGAAGTTCAAAGTAAAGGAACTATAGATATCCTATTACATGATTTTCATGATTTTTACGATGGTCTTATTGGAATAGATACTATAAAACAATCTTTTGTTCGATTACCAAAATGAAGTAGCTTTTAACGACAAAATTAAAATTCCCCTTTCTTGTAGAGATCTTTTAGAAACCTCTAAAAAACTAACTGTTAATGTAAACGAAATTTTTAAAACGCAAATACTAGTATCTGTAGATATACGGTGATAATGTCGAAAATACCGAAATTCATTTAGCTTCACCAGAAAACATCGCAATACCGGATCAAGAGACCGATCTACTAAAACAACTAGAAGAAATGTCAGACCATACTCATCATACTGCTGTTGAAAATCCTGTTTGTGCTCCACCGATTTCAGAAGGTAAGATATTTTTACTTGATACCCCGAACGTAATTGAGCGCGTCGCTATTCGTACGATAACACCTTTTCCTGGAAAAACGTGAACTAGTATAACCTTTCACACTTCTATTTCCGACGAAGAAATAGCAAACAATCATGAAAGACTATCTCTACGCAGTTAACTTGTTTATACTTCCATTCTGAACAAATAGAAATAAAAACTCGCCCAGTTTTATCTAAAAAATTATCTCTAGAAACTAAAGTAGTAATTTCTAATATCATTCTTAAAGACGTAGTTTCAGAAAACGATAGACAAGAACAAATTAAATTTTACCATAGATCGAAAATAAAAAAGAAACGGAAATTAAAAAAAAAACCTTCCTTGCTGCAGAAAAATGGTACTTTTAATAATGCTGACAATGACGATGTTAACGAAGGACCTAGCTCTAGGACTAGATCTAAGACCAGTCAATAACCCAATACTACCTATCAACCTTGGGCCCTTGAAGACAGTTGCTTCTTATCATTCCTTTGTCCATATTATAAATTTAACCGAAATCGAACAAAATATTCACATTTTAGTAAATTCGTCTGCAAATATACCAGAAACCAAACAGTTTTGGCATAATCAGTTGTTATACCTATCTAATCGAGTATATAAAAAATTCGAGATACTAACTTCTTCTCGAATGAAGCGAGGTCTGTTGAACCCTATTGGTAATATATATTCAGATCTTTTCGGACTTATGAGTAACGACGAAAAAGAAGTGCTAGAACAAAAGATCGATATTATTTATAAAAATCAACAAAATATAAATAAACAGCTTACTACTAAATTATCTATCCTAAACTCATTCACAACAGAAATAACTAAAGCCATGCCCGAAATTAATAATTATTGGAAATTAGCTACAGATTTTATTGACACATTAACTCTGATAAATGATTGTACTATAACCCTCGAAATTTTAGACCAAATTGAAAATGGATTATTATTTGGGCATCTGAATATTGTCCATTCTGATGTGATTTGGCCTTTAGTAATTGCAGAAATTTTTCAGTGCTACCAACTTTAGATCAGAGTTCAGTTTATTATATTTTTCATATAAAAAATCATATTTCAAAATCAACGATTTATATGGAAATCCTTATCCCAATCCAGAAGAGTATAGCCTTTTTCAAATTTTCATGTCATCATCAAACCCATCCATTATTCCCGAGCAACCCTATCTAGCACTAGGTAAAGAAGCAGATATATACAAATGGTTACCATCTAAGCCACCTAAGATTGGAAAGTACTACCAGTCTATAGAAGAAATCCATGAGCAAAACCTTGCCTGCATCCCAAGTATCATGTTTAATTATAACAGTTCCGCATGTACCTTCTGCAAGGTGCGATACCATAGAGACCGTGTGATCATGTTACCATCTGGACAATTACTAGTCTTACCTTCTCGCCCAATACATATTCAAGAAATATGTAAAAATTCCGTTCACCACTTCATTACCACTCTGAAGGTTATACGTTGATTCTAAATGGGCGTAAATTCTTCATGCCGATTTCCACTCTACAGTCTTCAGCCCTTGTGTTACCTGCAGTAGAAGCCAAACATATCGCCAATATCACCCTCAATAACGCAATAGACAACCTTGAAGGTCTTAATTCTCAAATTCAAGCTATGAATGTCGGAGTCCGTTTGATAGACCCCTCTTCAGTAAGCACCTCCTCATGGACTCAATGGATCACTTGGATCCTGATTGGACTTATAATTCTCTTCCTACTGTTCATCAACTCATGGTTTGTGAGAAGACACAAACCGAAACCAGCGCAGAGACCATCACTTCGACCCGTTGTAGACTCAGAAAGGTCAACACCTCCCGAAGTTCCTTCTAAGGGGGGAGGAATTATATAAAGACTTTATTATATATTTTTATTATCTCCTTGTAGTTTCCCCGTAGCTAAAATTACGTAGTATTATTATCGCTTATGAAAGAATGTGTGTAGTCAGCACATCCAGTTTATATTATATACTCGAACGGATGCGCTGACCAATTAGTCTGATTTTATACGTAGCCTGAATAAACTCGCTTATATCCCGAAGCCGTAGTTTTTATTTCAAAAAAATCTCAAAAGGACCCAATACATTTAACTTGAAATATCACTCTAGAGATCTCTTTCAACTAGTCCACAAGAATTAAATTACCATTTACAATACTTTTTGCAAGGTATTAACACAAATTTATAAGAATATATATATTTATAGGTGATATTAACATATACATTTTAGAGACTTCATATAGTTCCATCGCTTATATCAATGCATTGGGCCAATATAGTTTCATTTCAGCGATAAATAATCCAACCAGAGTAGAAAGAAATCACAAATCTTGTATAGAACATATATTTATTAAACCAAAGCATAATAGTACAGACCTTTCAATCCCTGTAATAAATAGTAGGTAACTAGTAACATAGCTGATCATTACACAACTATGTTGCAAATCATATTTTTTGAACTACATGTATAAACGATAAATACATGTGTCTTGAATAACAATTTAATAACTGGATTTGAAAATATGTCTTAGGATCCACTGTATTTTTCTAGTGATGTAGAGTCTGGAACAAGTAAATTCGTTGAGATAGTTATAGAAACAGTTAATGTACAACAAATATAAAAATTCAATGAAAAAATACAAAGATACATAAATGCATAACAAATGCTATTCTAAAATCAATAAATACAAAAAATTAATTATTAATTAATTATTTAAAAAATTTCAGAAAAATTCGGCTAATGAAGAATTTAAAAAGGAGTATAAGAATTATAAAAAATAAATTGACAGCACTACTTAGAAAAGCAAAATAAAATTATTATAAGAAATAACAAATAAGAATAATAATAAAGATCTATTGAAAGCAGTACAGGAAATTTCAAAAACAAAAAATAACTTTAAAATATAATGATACTTTGATAACTGATACACAACTTATTGCTGAATGAATTTAATAAAGTATTTGTTACAATGGGAGAAAATTGGCAGATAAAATTCATGTAAACAAAAATTTCACATTTAAAAAAGGAGCGACAGTAAATTCATTCGCCTTATTGCCAATTGAAAAAATGAAATAAAAAATATTATAACGAACTCAAAAAATAACAAAACCACAAGATTAATACAGGGTGATTCAGGTTTAATCTTGATAACTTCAGGAATCAATAGAACAGGTTAAAATATGTTCATTTGTGATATAAACTTATTTCCTAAAATGCATCGTTTCCGAGATAGAAGACGTTGAAGTAGGAATTTTTTTCTCGTTTTTCCCTCATAACTTTTGAACCACTTATCCGATTTAAGTGAAATTCGGAACACAAACACTCCTTATGATCTTACATAAGCTTCTTAAGTTTGAACTACCTACCCCTCTTAGAAGTTTATTTTGTATGCTACCCCCCTCTTACTTTATTTCAAAACTACAAAAAAAAAATTATTTCAATAAAACATCTATACACCACTTTGACCTGATTAATTTCGAAACTTTTTCGTCTCCTGTTTTTTTTTCGACGTTTGGTCTTGTTTCTGAGATATTCAAAGAAATTGGTGACAGTGTAGAGCACCAGCCGCGTAAATCTCATTTAACGTTATAGCAACCCATGAAAACAAAACTCAGTGATTTGTGTAAACTGAAATTTGTGAAAATCATTATCAAAACTATTATTTAAAGAGCATTTTTAGTGAAAAAATGCCAAGAAAGTTTACAAATGCTGAATATGCCGATATACATTATGTTTATGGTTTCTGTGACGGAAATTCTAACGCGTCAGTTCGAGAGTACCGAATACGCTTCCTTAATAGAAGAATTCCAAATGCACAAGTTTTTGTAGATGTACATCGTCGATTATCGGAATATGGTTTGCGCCGCTACAATGATCATATCTTATTTGTATGCGTTACTACCCCTAAACTTACCAAAGGGGTGAGCCAAATAAGAAAGAAAGGAAGAAAATTGACCAATACAATTTTATTCAAATTGTCCCTATAAAATATTACACTCAGTACACATGCATGTTCAGTAAGAGCAGGCTAGTAATATACAGTAGTATATCTTAAATAACAAACAAACAAAAAATCAACAAAATTATAATAAGTTACTATATGTTTTAAATTTATTTAAAGTATTTCTCTCCCCTATATTGTAAATAAGAAATGCGTGTTTACACAAACCCTTTAAAAAAAGAATGAAACTAAACAAGCCAGAAGTTTCCGCTAGCTACAAGAAAAAGCGCAAAAAAAAGAGCGAGCTTAAGCTTAAGCGCAACCCAAAGTTTCCAGTTCTAATAATAATATCCAATAAAATAAGTATATACTGTAGTTAGGGAAATTTCCGCAATAAAGCATCAAATGCAAAATAAGATAAACGTAGGAAAAATAGAAAATAAAATGGGGGAAATAATAATAACCTATAGGATGTGAGCGTAGGGCCAGTATGTAAATTCAAAATGTGAACTTAAGGTTCAACATCTTGTATATAGTACACCTATGTGAGCTTAAATCTCAATAACTAGTTAATAAATTCAGTGTGAACTTAAGGTTCAACACCCTGTATGTAATACAACTAGGTGAGTCTAACGTTCAACACCCAGTATATAAATAAGCAAACAAGCGGCGAGCTTGATTCAACACTCAATATATAATTAAACACTCAAGGCAATATATGAGCTGAAGGCTCAATACTCCGTACGTAAATAACACTCAGTATAAGATCAATGAAACGTTAAAGGATACTGATTAAATATTAATTAAAATAAATAAATAATAACTAAATTTCCAAATTCAATGTATCTAAATTGAAAATTAAATGTTGATATATTCATAAATTATCTTATTATGGTGATAATAAAAATTCAATAAACATAAATAGGAAGAGGTTTAAGAAGATCTGCGTGACTCCAGCAGAAGGTTTCAACAGTAGAATGGAAGTAGTGGATGTCGATTCGGCCTAGATGCGGTGGCGAAATCGCTGAAGATGGTCTCACCCGTAGCGGAAGTCTCCGGGGTAGAACGGCTACGAGTCTGGCAGAACGTTGCGCTATCCTGGGGGCAAAGCTATGGAGATGTCACCCAGGGGTCACAATGAACGAGAGGTGGCTTCTCACAGCCTAGGCAGCAGAGCACCCAGACAAAGCAGAAGGAGGTTGTCTCAGCTACCTTGGGGCAACGGCTCTGAAGACGTCAACGTAGACAATACTTTATTGTCTCGAGATAGTGCGGAGTGCACAGCAATGTCCCATACAAAAAAAAAAACCCTAATAGAATTACAACCAAAAATTAGGAAAGTAAGTAACTAAATTTAATATGCATACCTTATTCAATAAGGGTTTTCTTTTCCAAAGGCCTTTCGAACTAGAGGAATCACATGGAATGTCCAAGAGACCAATAAATCCTCAAAAGAGACGTTTTCTTGGAAAATATCACCCAAAACGAATTCCACTTCAAATTTCCAATATAAGAAAACTTAATTTCGAATGTATTCAAATTACTCCCATACACGGATGAATAAAGATTTCATAAAATTTGAAAACACTCTGCCTCTGACACGATTCCAAAAGAAAGTAATGGCTTCCAAAAAGGAAAATCGACACCCCTTTCTCCTACTTTTTTTGAATTTCAAAATCCTATTTAGAAAAACCGCGCTGACGAAACTAGCCCCTAAGTATTTCGAAAAACGGGAAACCTGTATGATATGCATAGTGTTTTAGATTCTCCACAAAAGATGTCGCTAGTCATAGAAACTAATTTTTATCGACCAGAAACTAATTTTAACAATATTATAATGTACTTATTTTTCCATTTCCCCAAAATTAAATAAACAGTTATCAAATTTATTTATTAATATGCAAATAGATTTACTTATCGAATATAATTCATGATTGGTGGATTCTGTAAAGTACCTACTAGTTTGGTATGCCTGTTTGTATTCACGGGAAGAAAGTGTTGGGGTGAAATGAAAAGATACTATGAAATTAGCTGTCAAAATCAAAATATCAACAGGTTGTAATATGGTTCTGTTTACTTTAAATTCAACAATTAGAAAATAAATATTAATAAGGATTATCTGTAACAGTTTACTTCTTAATTCAGATAGGTAAGTAGAAGTTTATGTATTTTTGTTAATATTCAAAATGCCAATATAAGTTGTTAAAATGAAATGATTAATTTAAAATTATATTTTAGTTTATGGAAAAATATCTCACAGCGGTTCTGATTGACTAACTACAATTTATGGAGGTCGGAATATACAGGATGGATCTATTATAGGACTGTCGCGAAAGGAAAAGAAAACTGAACTAACCACAAACAATA
Source organism: Monochamus alternatus (assembly GCA_037114965.1). Classification (NCBI taxonomy): domain Eukaryota; kingdom Metazoa; phylum Arthropoda; class Insecta; order Coleoptera; family Cerambycidae; genus Monochamus; species Monochamus alternatus. The sequence goes on from CM073428.1 coordinate 37,610,103, forward strand.
AATTACTACTGTCCAAGGTATGCTATAACAGAAATCCTTATGACGAAATCTACTAAAATAATATACTCTAACTAACCCTTATAATCTAAAAATTATACTTTTGTTGCAGGTTGGAGGTTTGATATAGTACGAGGAGGAAGTCGAAATAAAATACTATAATTAATATGTAAAATAAATTAATATTTTCAAGTCTTTAGTCTACTATTACTAAAGTGAGATTTGGAACGTTATAGTACCTCCAAGAAATAATCAGCGAATTCTTAATCTTTTTGATATAGATAGAACTTTAAGCACACGCCGAGCAGCTCGGCAACTCCATTTATCTCAATCAAAAGTACTGAGAGCACTCAAACAAGATCATCGAAGGGCTTTCCACCTCCAACCAGTTCAAGGTTTGTTGTCAGGAGATGCTGAAAAACGTTTAAATTTTTGTAGATGGGTTTTAGATTCAACAGAAATTAATCCACAATTTCTGCATAAGGTTTTATGGACCGACGAATCTAATTTCACAAAAGCTGGAATTGCCTTCATTTCAGCAACAGTTTAGTGTAAATGTGCGGATAGGTGTTTTAAGTAATAACCTCTGCTGCGTTAAAAACATACTACTTTTAATATCAAACTCGTTTATTAAAGAAAATTTGCATATTAACATTTTATCTAAGTTCCACAAACGTTCCTAGTCATAGCTCCTTTTCTTCACATCGCCCTGTAAATAGTTACCGATATAAATATACAGGTATTTTAATTTATGTTATTGTAAACTACTATACTTACCCAATATAACTTTCATTTCCGCTTCTAGCAGATTGAAGTTCTCGAATATACACCTAGAAAAAAACAAAACACAATTTATCATAGCCGTCAATAGGATTCATTAAGTAAATTATTGATTGAATTAGCGTCCTACCTTAAAAACTTCCTTGGAAATAGTTTCGGTAAATCCTTCTATTATCTTATCTCGCCACCTATTGATTAGTGGAAGAACTCAATTGTGAGTAAATGTAGTTCTCGATGCAGGATTTAGGACAAGGATAAGCAAGGTTGCTCGACCTTGTTGGTTAGCAGGAAGACATTCTGTGTGGTAGGAGACCAGCCGTGTTAGATTTTGGTTTTCAATAATCATCCGTTTTGGGATTAATTCTAACGACGTGTATTTATTAGTTTTTGATAGTGGTTTGTGCGATCTATTTGGGCACATTGATATTTCTTGATTGGGATATTTGGCTACCAAACCATTGTTATAGATGTGGATGCCTAACTCATAAAACAGCCCGAAAAACCTCAAAAAATCAGCATATCCACACAAAATCGCAATAGAACCTTCGAGAACATCGCTACAGACATCCCCGACAGACCGGCGCCCAGCCTTAATTGCTATTAAACCCTACCTGAGACCGAGCCACCCCATTGGCCTGAGGTCAAATATTCCAAACCTTATTGGCCGACCGCGCCAGGTATTCATATAGACACCCCTAAGGAAGGGTTAAAACCGGGGCGTTTTGGGAAATCAGCAGCAGTCGTCTCAGACCTCCACAGTGTACAGATTAGTTGTCTCAGACCTCCGTAGTGTGAACATCAGTTATCTCAGACCAGTGTTGTGTTTTGTGTGCCCTTTGGCAATTCTACCAGTACAGATTAGTGCATCAAGCTCCTTCGAGCCAGCATTTCCGAATTATCAGCCGTTGCTGGTAATATCGCTTCGCGTCACCACCCGAATTGTAGTCCGCCATTTTGGACGCCGACCCACGCCATCATATTCCTACGCGCCGATCGCCGCCAGCGCCGCGGCCTAGGCATCCACCTCGTCGCCTAGACGTAGTTTTCTCGCATCAGCGATATCAACAGCCCGGTTTGGAATTTTTACCGTCTCATAAAAAAAATTCCTGGCGCCCTTGTTTATCACAACCCAAGAAACGACACTTCGCCGTCACGAAAAGGCCGTCCTATTTCACGGTGTCTCTGGACAGAGCCCCGGACCACCAACGCGCCCTGAGACGAGCCAGCCTGTGGCAAGCTAAACGGACAACGCTCCGCCACCGAATCCGCGAAAAAACCAGCCTGTCGCCAAAAAAGACGAACACGAGCCTTGTTTTGTTCCGTTTACACGGCGACCATCGTGGGGCCTACGTGTAGAAGAGCCCCAACGCGAGAGCCATTGTTTTGTTCCGTTTACACCATCTTCAGTTCGTTTAAGGAAACGAGTTCATCTTAAGGAAACCCTTCAACGAAGGTAGGATTGTTCTTAGTTACTTTCTCTTATAAATGTTCCGTTTATGTAATTTTGTTGATTTATCTCCGCCGAAACCGGTATGTACGGAAAATGTACGACTTATATAGGGTGTTTTATGGTTACTCGTAGGGTTTTCCTGGTTAGCTGTTCTTCCTCGTTTCCAGGTGTGCAGGCACCGTATCATATTGGTGAATCAACCCTTGCTGGCTTCCTTCATCCCTTGGCCGATTCTTGCAGTTCCTTGCAACAAGAGAGGTAACTAGCCAACCTCGTAGATCAATATCAGGAGCCTGCCTCAGTGGATTTTCACGCGAGTAGACCTTAGTTTTAAGCCATTTTTATTGTAATTTTCCGATCATTTCATACATAAGGAAAGGTGCAATTGTGCCACATTTATTGCACATTTGGATACATCTTTACTACTATTTTGTTGAATAAACTTGTACATGGCAATTACACATTCCCATCCATTTTCTATAACCGATAGTTATATAACAACTTTCACTCTGAAAAGAAAAATTAATAAGTAATTTGCTATTAATCATTAAATTAAATTCTAGTAGTAGGTTAATAATGGAATCGTCGTAGCATAAGATGATACACTTACCTGTGAACCTTATGTAGCTATACACGGGGGGGTTGATCTAAAGCTATGAAGTTCTCTTCATAGTAGTCTTTTCAATTGTCAATTTTGTTAATTATGCCGATTTAAATTAAGGATAGCTTCATATACTTAAAGACCGATTATTTAAGATTTTATTTCACATATTTAAACATTTAGAACCTAACACTGTTAGGCAGTCAAATTAAAGTAAACGATTGCATATTAGTATAATTATTGTTCGTTATTACATAGTCAATAAACAATATTACTTTTTTTATTTAATTCTTCTTTTTATTATTACATTTAGGTATATCTTGTACAAGTGCATATCATATTATTTTTATTTCTCGAATTCATGGTTATTGGAGAATTTCTTATGAGGCAGGAGCAACGTAGTTGGCTGGTAATAACCATGTGGTGCCCCTAAAGATAATACTTTTTTATGAACCTACCCCTTCTCCCCTGCAGCTAGTCGACCAACTATACCTGCTAAGAGTACAAGATATAGTATCTTTGTAAATTCTTGGGTGTTTTAAGTAAACGTTTGAACATTTGCATTCTTATTACTGATTATTGCCTTGCAACTATTTTACGGTTTGTTTACGCCACACCTCTGTGGGCCGCATATTTTGCCTCCTCGTTTAAATGGGGATTTATTTCATGAGTTTATGCAAAACTCTCTCCCCGACATGCTTGACGATGTCCCCTTAATTTACGCCAAGGGAACTGGATGTAGTTGGATGGTGCCCCTGCACATTACGGAAGGCAAGTACGCCAGTGGTTGGATGAGAATTATCTTCGTCGATGGATTGGACGGCAACCCAACAACCACCCTGTTTTGAAACGAAAAATTGACTGTATTTTAAATAACTTTATTATATACTACGTTACATCTACAGCGACACAAACTCTCTGCATACTCATAAAAATGTCTACTGGTCTCGTATGTGTGCTTCTTCTACCGCACTAATCCCCCCCACTGCGCACTGTACATTGTTGTCACGTTGCCTATTCTTGACATACCGCCCGCCTTGAACGCACTTGGGCTTCAACGAATAACTAATGTACGTTTATTCTGCTTAAGAGCAGGGTAACACACACACACTTGGTTGACATCACGCTTCAGTTCTCCATTGGCAGTTTTTATTGTTACAACCCTGATAACTTCATCATTTCCTGGGTGAAGAACTGTCACCCTGTCCAGCAACCATTTGAATACAGGCGCGGTTTCGTTTTTCAGTAATACTAATGAACCCACCTTTAACAATTTTTGGGCATTTTGTTTGCATTTGGTTCTTGTTTGTAATTCTGCTAAATATTCTCGCTGCCATCTGGACCAATAATGTTTCAGCATGGACTGCAATCGTTGGAATTTACTTAGTCGATTCTCAGGAACATCCAACAAATTTCTCTCCGGGAGCACCGTTAATGTTTTTCCAATTAAAAAATGGGAAGGAGTCAAAACAGAAGGGTCATTAGGATCAGGAGACATAGGACTAATAGGTCGGGAATTTAGAATACCTTCAATTCGAATTAATAATGTATTGAATTCCTCAAATGTTAAAGAATTTATTCCTACAACACGTTTAATATGAAATTTTGCACTCTTAATACCTGCCTCCCAGATACCTCCCAAACTAGGCGACCTAGCGGGAATAAAATGCCATTTTATTTGTTCATTTGATAACTGATTACTAATATAGCCTGAATTATTTTTTAAAAATGTGTATAATTTTCTCAATTCATTATTGGTTCCAACAAAATTTAAGGCGTTATCTGAATATATGTTTGAAGGCTTACCCCTGCGGTGTGTAAATCTATTCAATGCAGCTAGGAAAGCTTCAGTGGTCAAGTCCGACACAGGCTCTATATGAACGGCCTTTGTGCTCATACACACAAACAAACAAATATAAGCCTTACTTATCTTAGCCCCACGAGTCTTTCGATCTTTTAACTGAAAAGGCCCGCCATAATCTACGCCAACATTTAAAAACGGTGAATAACTATTTACCCTTACGTCTGGCAGTTCATCCATCAGATAAGCAGAATTTACTGGCCTTGCCTTAAAGCATGTAATACACTTATTTACAATACCCTTGCCAGCATTGCGTCCAGATATAGGCCAAAATCGCTCTCTGATACTACATAGCAACATTTGAGGACCGCAGTGTAACAACCTTTCGTGTTCGCTACGCAAAATTAATTGAGTTAACATATGACCTCTAGGCAAAATTATCGGGTGTTTTTTGTCATATGGTTGAAGAGAATTTTTTATTCTTCCACCAACACGAATAATTTGTTTTTCCAAAAATGGGTTCAAACACAGAATTTTACTTTTTTTGTTAAGCTCTTTTTTATTTAATAAATTTGCGTATTCACTTGGAAAACATTCCAATTGTGTATTACCAGGGGCGGATGGGGAAGATTTAACCGGCCCAGGAAATCGGTAGGATCGGCCGGCCCAATTTTGTTGAGAAAAAAGTATGATTTCTTTATTGTAACGGTCGTCGATAACATTCTGTATTAATTTTTAAGATTTTAAGAAGACTTTAATTTTGAATATTTTAATAAGTATAAAATAAACAGTACAACTGAATGTAAAATATCGAAAATATACTGGGTGTAACGGATGCTGATGGTCAAACTTCAGAGGGTTATTATACAAGTAATTTTCACCAAAAAAATATATTATAAGATTGTTTTGGAAAATTGATATTTGCTCTTTTATTTAACATTTTTTGATTTCAAAAAATGTTGTGTCTTTTTTCATAAAAACAAAAATATCTCTTATTCTTACAGCCATATCAAATTTGAACATACCATCGGAAAGACCGTTAAAATTGCTGCAAGACTAGCATATATGAGTGTTTAAAAAAATTTCTATACCAGGTGCTGTAAAAAGTTAAATGTAGTAATTGTGAAATGGGCAAAATTAGTGGTGTCTTCTTATTGGTGGTAACGCTGTGACGTACCTACGTCGTGATTGCAATACGACGCAGTGTCACTATGACGCCTGAGCGGTGGCAGCGGTAATCTCGGGCGCCAGTTTTTGTTTACAGTGCAGAAACACCACTACTCGGGCGGCTACAGTGAAGACACGGTATGTCCATAGCAGGACTGCTCTCGTAGACGACTGGCCAAGAACTGAAGTGCCTCCTCGGAGTTTGAAAGCCCTCAGTGCTGGTCACTGGTTGGCGGCTGCGCAGTGCGCCTCAGACGAGACTTGTAAAAATATCACCAAACGGCAACGGCTAATAGTCCTAGTAGAATTTTTCTAAGTTCTTCATCAACTTAGAAAAATCACGAACAGCTCCTCTGGTACTGAAGTAGTGGACAGACAGGACTGCTCTCGACGACGACGGGCCAGGAACTGAATCGTCTACTCGCTGTTTAGAAGTCTTCGATGCTGTAGACAGATCGGCGGCGGCGCACTAGTCTCCCTTTTCAAAAATTCTTTCCTTAGCTCGGAGTCTTCACGAAATTATTTTAAGTTGATCAGCTACTCAGAATAATTCGTCAGCGAGGTTCTCGTGTGGCAGCGGGTGGGCCACGCGGCAGGTCTGTACGCTTGGGCAGCCGGGACAGGACTCGCCGGCCAGTGTGCTGCGACGGGCTTGGTCTCGATGCGGACGGCAGCGGGTGTGCGCGCTAGCGTTTGGTAATTTAAACACATTTCGGCGGGCGGTGATAGGTTTATTAATACTATTTAGAAATGAAAATTTTACTTCATTACATCGCCAAAAATTACTAATTAAATTACTGTATTTAGTAAGCTTTTCAACGATATATCAACTTTTGAGTTTGCTACCTTTTTGGCAACAATATCAAGCGCATAGGTAATAAAACCGTAAAAATCGAAAATACAGGAACTTTACAGTACTTTATTTTTATTTTAAGACTGTCCTTCCTATCCTTTGTTCGAGCTGTTCTCGAGTTTCAATTGGTACTTCAAATACCAAATATTTTAATCTATCCCACCAAAAGAGGAGGCCACCTAACTGTACCAAAGCGTCCTATCCATCTATCTTCATAATGCTCGTTTAGCCATACCCAAATCTCCCTGCTGTTATGTGTAGGACAACCATCCATTTGAAGCCAGGAATTAATCTGAAAATTTAAAAGAACCTCTTCTAATATAGTATGCAGTTCGTTCTGAAGAAGATCAAGAAATGCTCTGCATTTAATTTATTTTCTAGTATAATTGGTCTAAGAACGTAATTTCCAATTATCTCCATCCATACGTTAACTTTGATTATTGGAGGGCCTGACAACATGAGGATTCACAGCTGCCCACGTATGGTCATTATAACAATTAAATGTGCCATCTCTAGTAAATGTTAACTCGTCAGTCCAAATTATATCGTTGTAAAATTGCGGATCTCTGTTAGTTTGTTGGATTATAGGACTGACAAAACTGAATACGTTCTGCCCTATCACGATCTAGTAAATTTTAAACAGGGGTCAAGTGATATTGGTGAAGGTTGTTTCTTCTAAGACTTCTGTGAACTGACGTATGCGACATTCTCCCAAGTTGTATTGCTGCCCTGCGTGTACTTAATGTGGGTGTTTCTTCAAAAAAGCACTTATACTTATACTTTGGTCTTGATGACGATTTACTTGATTGGGATTTAGACGATGATGCCCTGGAACACTCTCATTTTCTTCAAAAACCTGAAATGTAGTTACAAAAGTTTTTCTGTTTGGAATGCGTCTTTTAGGATAGCGGCAAGAATATTCTTCAACTGCTGCTATAGAATTTCCATTGCAAACACCATACACAAATAAAATATCTCGATACTCGTTATTTGCGAAAAAACGAGGCATCTTAAATTTACATACTCAAGTAATCAACAAGAACACTAAAGTACCTAATTTTGTGACTTTGACGGTCAATATTGTTTTTCACAGCCGCCTTGGCATTTATCTACCATGAAAGACGCACTCTAAACAACTCATTTGTAACAATATTTCGGATTATAGGAGAAAGACGAAGAGTGAAAAAACAGCTTTTTGAAGAAATTCCCACAAAAACTAGGTACACACAAGTTTGTGTTTTATTACCTTTGCCCTTGGTATTGTTGCCAAAAAAATAGCAAACTCAAAAGTTGATATATCATTGAAAAACTTACTAAATACAGTAGTTTTTGCTGAAAAAAAACATGTCTTCATTAACAAATTTTTGGGGTTACCACCCTTTAAACACTCATATATGCTCGTCTTGTAGTAAATTTAACGCTATTTCCGATTGTATGTCTAAATTTGATGTGGTGGATAACAGATATTTTTGTATTTATGAAAAAAGGCACCAAATTTTTTTAAATCAAAAAATGTTAAATAAAAGAGCAACTATCAACTTTCCAACAAAATCTTATAATACTTTTTTGTTGAAAATTACTTGTATAATAACCCCCTGAAGCTTGGCCATCAGCATCTGTTACACCCCGAAATAAATATTAAAACTTATAAAGTAAGTCAAAATCAAATGAAATATGTAATATAATCAAACAAAAAAACTTTATCACACATCACACTTAGACCGACCCTGACCAACCGGCCCGACATCCAAGATTTGACTGTTATGGTAATACTAGTTTATTTTAGTCCTCGTTCGTGCTTATATAAAAAACAATTGGTTAGTAATATTCAAAAAAGCTTCTTAACCAGCACCTGCACAACAAAATAAGCACGTGCCACGCACGGCTTTTTCTTGTTTCGACTATGTTAATGCCTTATCAAACTAAAAAAAATAGTCGCGGGCTACAGCGGCCCGGAAGCAACCGGCCCTTCGGGAAAATTCCCAAAATCCCCTTTGGCCCATCCGCCCCTGTGTATTACGTATGAGGAAAAACAATGAATTTTCTAATTCGTTAGGTGTTAATTCACCTAATTGCCTCAATTTCCTTTGTAACCGTACATTTACTACGAATCGTTGAACATAGGCTAAAATTCTCTGAATCTTTTTTAATGAAGAAAATTTATTTAACAAATCAAAATTATTATTTGAGACAAGTGTAACGGCGGTGGCGCAAGAGCGTTGTTCAGGTATGTCCAGATCTAAAATCACATCCGCTAATTGCCATTCCGAATTATCGATTCGAAACCATTCTGGTCCATACCACCATAAATTACACTCAAGTAAATTTGTTGGTGTCATACCTGTTTAAGGGGAGCAACACGAGATTTTGCACATAATAAACTTGAATGAATCTTTCCCGATGACGTCATACACCGGATGTATATACACGCTCCATACGCCTTCTCCGAGGTGTCACAAAATCCGTGAAACTCAACCTTTACATATTCAGACATTAAAGCATGCCTAGGTATTTTAAATTTATTGATAATTTGTAATTCATTTTGAAACATATACCATCTCGTGTGTAACTCATGGGGCACTAAATCGTCCCATGTTAATTTTAACTTCCATAAATCTTGGATTATTAATTTCGCAACAACTATTATTGGGCCCAGTAACCCTAAAGGATCGAAAATCTGACAAATAATTGAAAGAATACTACGTTTGGTTGTTCTACATGTTATTCCAAAATCTCTAATTGAGTACTGAATTGAATCATGGTTAGAATTCCAATATACGCCAAGTGTTTTTGTTTGTTCGTGATCACCTATTTGTAAAATCCCAACTACTAAATTATTATTCACCTTTATTTCATTTAAAATATTTTCATCATTTGAGAGCCATTTACGAAGTTCGAAACCTGCCCTGGCTTAAATTTGTGAAATTTCCCCTTGCAACTGTAATGCTTCCGCCACTGTATTGCTACCTGTTAGAAGATCATCCACATAAAAATCATCTCTTATAATTTTGCTAGTCAGTGGAAACTTGGCATCATTTTCAATACTTAATTGTAGCAAACATCTAACAGCTAGGTACGGGGCAGATGCAGTACCGTAGGTTACTGTATTGCATTGGTAACATTTTAATTCTTTGCTTGGGTCATATCGCCACAATATTTTTTGGTATTTACGTTGTTTCTCATTAATAAGTACATTTTTGATATGTCGGCTATTAATACATATTTATATTTTCTAAATCTTACTAAAAATACATCTTGCTGTATTGTAGGTCCACTAAATTGCACATCATTTAATGATATCCCTGTACTTGTTTTCGCGGAAGCGTCAAATACCACACGACATTTTGTCGTAATACTAGAAGTTTTTATTACCGCATGGTGAGGTAAATAATAACCATCATTAATTTGTTTAGTATGCTCAACTTCCGTCATATGATTTAATTTTTCATATTCTAGCATAAAATTGACATAATCGGTGATTAATATTTGGTTGAGGCAAATTTAGTTTTTTACAAATTTTCTCCGATGTAAAATGACTTTGCGAACCGCTGTCTAGTAACGCGCGACATGTAATATAATTATCATTATGTTTAATTTTAATAAGAGCCGTTGACACCAAAACCTCCCCAGTATTATTTGACGTGGCAACGCTGTATTTAGAGCTATAGTTTGCAATCAACACAACAGGTGTGCTAACACGCGGTCCGCTTTGTGCTTCAGCGGCAGAACTCGTGGCACTAGCCGAATTCCCCGCGCTTTGCGTATCGTTGTTCTCTGTGGCGTTTGCCGCTTTATTTGGGTTGCTACCGCCATTGGTATTTTCTAAATGTAATAATAAATTATGTGCCTTATGACATTTTGTACATTTTTGCGTCTTACATTTCCATGATGGATGATTTAAGCGTAAACAATTCAAACAAAGCTTTAACTGTTTAGCTGCCGCAATTCGACCTTGTATATTTAATTTAAGAAACGCTTCACAGTAATATATTAAATGGTTCTGGTTACAATAAAAACACTGAATTTTCTTTGACTCGGTTGCCGCAAAACTGTTACTCATATGTTTTTTATTAAAGTTTTGATTTACTAATTTATTTTTGTCATGTTTTGTGTTTTCAAGCTTTTCTAATATTTCACATTTAGACCGTAAAAATGCATTCAAGTCGCTCATGTCTGGTAAATCATTTCGGTATTTATATGATTTCCAGTCCCGTCTTGTTACTGGATCAAACTTATTACTAATAACATAAATCATTAGGCGGTCCTAATCATCAGTTTTCTCGCCTGTTTTTAGTGACCTGAGATGTTTTATAACTTCATCATATAATTTACGTAAATCTGTATAAGATTCCTTTGTTACACTAGGGTGCTCAAATATTGCCTCAATGTGGTTATGTATCATTAATTTCTTATTTTCGTACCTACCTACAAGTAACTGCCAGGCATCAGGATAGTTCGCGGTGAACACTTCTATAGATTTAATTACATGTGCGGGATCTTTTTCTAGTGCAGATCTTAAATAATAAAATTTTTGTATTGCCGACAAAGATTCATTATTTTCAACGAATGCTGTAAAGTTATCTTTAAACTCTAACCAGTTATTATAATTTCCGTCAAAACTCGGTAGCTTTATAGTAGGTAATTTAATCATTGCCTGAGAATAAAAATTAGTTGTAACCGAGCCTGCTCCGGCTTCAACCACTGAATTTGTCTCAAATGAGACTTCATTAAATTTTTTACATATTGTATTTATATCCGCAATAAGTGTAAAATATAGATTTTCAAATTGTTCTCTCTCGGCGGCACTAGACTCGGCATTCTGACACTCTAATTCAATTTTTGTCTGAATATCATTAAAGTCGTCCCAAGTGGACTCTACCTTTATTAGTCTGGCATTTAATTGAGAAATAATAGATTCATCTAAATTATTTTTATCTACATTATCAAAAAATGTTTTTAACCTTTTGACACTTCCTTTTGCTATGCCCCTTTTTATTTTAGGAGCCGATACCGATTCTTCAGCCATTTTAATTCGAACTGAATGAATGTGAGATATTAATATAGGACTTAGAGGACTTCAGGACTGTAGCGTAGCACGTAGTAGTTTCTCCTCTGCTCTTATACGACCATCCGGATCGGCTGGACCATGTTTTGAAACGAAAAATGGACTGTATTTTAAAATAACTTTATTATATACTACGTTACATCTACAGCGACACAAACTCTCTGCATACTCATAAAAATGTCTACTGGTCTCGTGTGTGTGCTTCTTCTACCGCACTAATCCCCCCACTGCGCACTGTACGTTGTTGTCACGTTGCCTATTCTTGACACACCCAAATATGTGGATTCCTTGCGAAGGACCAGTGACTTGGCCTCCGCGCTCGCCAGATCTAAATCCTCGGGATTATTTCGTTTGGGACCATCTAAAAGTAATTGTGTATGATACGCCAGTACATACCCGTGAGGAATTGATCCAAAGAATAAGACATGCTTGTGAGGACATAAAAACAATCCTGTTCAAATAGCAGCTGCGGTTAATACACTAGTTCGTCGATTCCAAAAATGTATTGAGGCTGAACAATTATTGTATTTATTTTAGTAGTTGATAAGTTTGTTGTAAATCTTGTAATAAGTAGTTGTTACTAAATTTATGTTTGATGTTATTGGCATTTTTTCGTAACACTAAGAACACTCTTTAAATAATACTTTTGACAGTGCTTTTCACAAACGTCAGTTTTTTTTTGAGAGCCGTCCGACAGGGAATCACCACAGCCTATAGACTTATTGTGCATCTCTCGACGAGTACAAACATCTATGGTACTACAGTGTGATTCGAACCCACACCGACACAGCCGATCCAGACTGGTTCCACGAGCAGTCGTCTCCTACCTTGGCTAACGCGGCGCCCAAAACGTCAGTTTACATAAATCACTGAGTTTTGTTTTCATGGGTTGCTATAACGTTAAATGAAATTTACGCGGCTGGTGCGCTACACTGTCACCAATTTCTTTGAATATCTCAGAAACCAGACCAAATGTCGAAAAAAAACAGGAGAGGAAAAAGTTTCGAAATTAATTAGGTCAAAGTGGGTGCAGATGTTTTATTGAAATTATTTATTTTTTGTAGTTTTGAAAAAAAGTAAGAGGGGGGTAGCATACAAAATACACTTCTAAGAGGGGTAGGTAGTTCAAACTTATGAAGCTGAAGTAAGATCATAAGGAGTGGTTCAAAAGTTATGAGGGAAAAACGAGAAAAAAATTCCTACTTCAACGCCCTCTATCTCGGAAACGGTGCGTTTTAGGAAATAAGTTTATATCACAAATGAACATTATTTTAACCTGTTCTATCGATTCCTGAAGTTATCAAGATTAAACCTGAATCACCTGTATATATAAAATAAGGAATAAATATTGAATAAAAATTTAGAAAAACTATCAGAAATTTCATAAAATAAGTCATATCCAATAAAATTACTTAAAAAATATTTATTTAATACTCCATTAATTAATAATGTTCGGGTTGATCGTGACACACTGGAAACCTCATCACAAATCCAAATTTCTTATGGTTCGTTACCCTTCGATAAAGAATTGTCAACTAGAGTTATCTATATTTTCAGAGATGAAAAGGGTATAAAAATTGCTCAAAAAAGTGTTAAGTCCATAGGTGATCTTTACAATAAATTAAAAGATAAGGACAGTATTATCAAGAGAACCCATGTGGTGTATAATATTCCTTGTTACAATTGCAATTTGGGATATATTGGCCAAACATCCAAATCACTTAATGCACGTATTACATCACACAAGAGTCATTGTAGAACTCAAAAGAGATCTTGTGCATTATCAGAACATGTTTTAAATTCAGGACAACATATGAATTTTGATGATGTAAGAGTTTTGCATAGGGAAAAAATATAACTAAACGGTTGTTTCTTGAAATGGTTGAGGTTAGTAAGGATCAAAATTGTTTGAATAAAAAAGTAGACATTGGTGATCTCAGTTCTATATATTCCTTTATGCTTACCCATGAATTTAATAATCATAATAGTGATGAAGACAATTTGATTCAGTTTAACATAGTTTTTTAGTCTAAATTAAAATCTATTTATATAAAATATTTTATTGCAGCTGTTAATGATGCTTTGAGTGATGATATATAGATAACTCACTGGTTTTTTCAACTATTTAAAGTTAGCTACACATTTTCCATTTTGTTTTCGGTTGTTTTGGTTAATAATTAGTGTAATAATTTTTGGTATTTGCTAAATTGTTGTGTTAGATAAAAATTTTTTTGAATAATTTGTTAATAGCTGAATACCTAAGCTAGCTTTGTAATATTAGGAACACTAGGTACATCATGAAATTTTCTACTTTGAGCTGTTTTGTACAAAATTCTTATTATTTTTTATATATTTTTTGTGTGAAATAATCACCATAAGAAACCTTTTGAACCTGATAACATCAAATTGTTTCAAAAATAAATAGAATAATTTTAGTAGGATAATAACCATGTGTAAATAATTTAATTATGTCAACTCTACTCTTTAGTATAAATAATGTCTAAATGCACTCCAGCAGTAACATTTTATATTAAACTTCAACTTACTAGTAAGTAGTTTTTTATTAAGTAAAATTAAATTTTTGTTTTATATATACAGGGTGTAACTTTGAAGGGGGGTCCGGTTTGGAGGGGTGGTAGTCCGTGTTCCCTAGATTGCTAATCTGAAATTAATTTTTTTTAAATCGGATAAATAGCCGAGTTATAATTAATTTTTTAAACTGCACCGAAATTGCTATACACGCCGCGGTACAGCGTCCGAGTTTCACTGCAGAACCATATCTACGGTGTTGCCAGTTAGTTGTTACCAGTCTAGACGTCGGAACTTGTTCCGTCATTTCAGGGTCGCATTCCACGCAGCACAGCGCGACCGAAGCTGATATTTTATAATGAATTCAGTGTCACTACATACGTAGCTTTGATGGTGTGCACTACGTGTTATTTATTTATATTACGTTTACGAGTACAAGTTAACTGTACACAATGTGACGACGGATACCGTGCAGAAAAACCACAGAAAAATGGATTCACGATTTGCCAGAGTTAGTATTTAATGGTACTGAATTACAATATGTACTCTATGTAATATTTCACTTCACTGCAAACGAAAATCAACCGTAAAAGCCAGTATTCGCTCCGATTTAAAAGACAAGTATTGATGGTTGACAAAACAACTACTGCTGGTGGAAAATAACACGTTATAACAGATGCATTGGTAGGAAATTTTGCCACAAGATCTCATCTGATCGCATCAAAAGTACTAGAACGCGCAAATGCAGAAGCTGTAACAAAAATAGTGACATAGTTTGACATAATTGTGGGACCGTAAAATGTGAAAATGAGGAATCTTTTAACGAGGTAATGTGAATACAGAAGACAATAGTCTGGATGATGCAAAACTACAGCTTCCAATTTATTGTGATGAGATTTCGGCGATGCGAGTCCTTAGAAATACATAACATCAATTCAATGTAAATACCTATTAACATATTTTGCATGTATACACCTCAGTCTGATCCTAATAAACCGCCAATGATACGACAAGTTCTGACATCTAGATATTAAGTAACGGAAATACAAAAAAGAAAAAACTGCAATGAATAATGTTTTAAAAATATATTTTTTTATAACATTGAGACTCATCAGTCATTATACTTTTCTGTCAATCCTGATGAAGTATGGATCCTAAAACCATTTTCGAGTGTTGTAAAAATGTACGTAATGTACGTATAAAATATTTTTTTTACTGATCTATTAACTAATTGTTATTATTAAATAATAGTTTTGGTAGGTGGATTATAATATGTTACCTACTAATTACTGTCAGTAAAATTTAATGTTTTAAAATAATTGTTTCTATTTTATAAAATGTACGTAATTATAAATAAGCAAATTAATCTGATAGCTTTAAAATATTAAAAAAAAACAGTTTCAGTACAAAGGATTTAATCGAGGATTTGATACTATTTTTAAGGGTTTCATCAATGTCCCTTCGATAACCGTGGCATTGACCTAGTTTATAAAATAAAAATATCGCATAAATACTGCACACAATACATGAAACCAGACTAGGTCGTTTTATAGAAAAAATATACAGATATGAGAGAGAGAGAAAACAAGTTATCTGCGTGATTTTTTACTGAAATCGAATTAGAATTTATTTAATGCAGGGTTGTATTTTGCCAAGTTTAAGCCAAGTTTCGTAATAATTTAAAGTGGTATTTTGTGGAATGTGTTATTCTATACAAGTGTATAATACCTTATAACTTATAAAGGTCAGTTTTCATTACTAAGTGTGTGTGGTATTATGAAAAAAATATGTATACAAATTAAGAAAGAGCAAATATGCCTAAAGCTTCGTTTTTTTATCAAAATTAGACGGCGGCTGCAAGAAAACGATATCAGATGGATTACCGCGATAGACACGTACCGTATAAGAAAATGTCTGTACGATCAGTTCAACATTTAAGAGATTATGGGATTTATGAACGCCAATACTCTAATGTTAAGTAAAAACAAACTCGGAAAGTAATAATCTTGAACCAAATATTTTAAATGCCGTAGAAGAAGACTCTAAGTAAGCAAAAAGGATTAAGTATGTATTTATTTATTATTGAATTTTCTGTGGACTTGTTTCTGTTTTATAGTGTGTTATCCGCAAAAGAATACATTTTTTATTTTTTGTTTATATGGAATAATAAAGTGAACACCCACTACAAACAAATGTATGTGTCAAAAAGCAGTGCCTCACGAGTGGCGTGGGCCTTTTGCTTTCTAATAGAACTTTTTTCCATCTTCCACTTCAATAATTAAATATGGCAACAATGCTGGTGACGCTGCATCTAGATATGCTCAGCGCTTGTCTGCCCAGTGGCGTACTATGAAAATTGTGAAAAAGGCAATAAAAAAAAATCAGTTTTTACGACAGAATTTAAAAAACAAACTTATGATATGTGTTTGTAAAGGTTACGGGTACTCCCCCTCCAAACCGGACCCCCCTTCAAAGTTACACACTGTATATATATATATATATATATATATATATATATATATATATATATATATATATATATATATATATAAGTAAATTATCATCGGAAAAACAATAACGTTAAGTTGCCAATATGTATACCTAGACAAGCATTGAAATGAAGGCAATCATTAATGAAGCTTAAAAAGGAAAAATATATAATATATAAATGAAAAGAACAGAAAATAGCATGACCCCTGCGCAAGTATATAAAAATTCACAAAATAAAGTTTGTTAATGCCTTCAGTGCCAGTGACGGAAAAATCCGTCGGGATCGCTATCACTCTGGTACCGCTGACGGAATTTTCCGTCGCTTCTCTGCTGTCATTTATAGTTGGTTTATTTACATCGGCACTGCATTTGACGAACGGTGATTTACATAGGCACTATGAAAAGCTTTTATGACATAGTTTTTGCTTGTCTTTTTTTAATTAAATTAGTAAAATGGTCAGTCATAATATTAACCCAGTAAATATATCATATTTCAAAAAAAAAAAATAAATGCGGACAAGCTGATTTTTTCAGAGTGAATGAAAGGCTGTCTCCAACCAAAAAATCGCTCTCGACATCCTTGTGGCTTTTTTTTGCTTTTATTTGCTATACTTATTATGGTTCAGTAAAGATACAGCAAAAGGCTGACCAGGTGGTTTTTGCAGGTTTCCTCAAGCACTGTCTCCTGAGTCTCCATCCAAAACAGCACAGTCTAACCCCTTCATTGCTTTGCGCAATAGGGGTGGTTTATTATTTTTCTGTCATATCTAACTAACTATCTTTAACATTTTGTGTACATGTACTTAGTAAAAGTCATTACCGCTGTTCCGGAGGGTATATTGTTTTAAAAAACATTTAAACATATTTATGTTTAAATTAAATATTTATTTTGAGGTACGCCAGTTTGAACCAATGGGATGTAATATCCAAGTAACTTTGTGTTTTCAGTGATGTGAATTTTTAATTGAACTCATTTCCTTATTACCCATACCACGACCAAGAAACCACCCTTATTGCGCAAAACACCGAAGGGGTAGCCTGTGCTTTTTTGGGTATCCACTCGGGAGAGAGTCCTCTAAGAACCCTCCAAAAACCAGCTCCTAAGCCTTTTGTTTGTATCTTTAATGAATCATAATAAATAAATATCGTATTTTTTTATATATAATGGGCGGTGAAGCGTCAAATATGTAAGTTATAAAAAAGATAAGATATTAATATTACGAGT
Organism: Monochamus alternatus; assembly: GCA_037114965.1. NCBI lineage: Eukaryota > Metazoa > Arthropoda > Insecta > Coleoptera > Cerambycidae > Monochamus > Monochamus alternatus. The sequence continues at coordinate 37,628,061 of CM073428.1, forward strand.
ACCTATTATGTACAAGTTGGAAAAAAATCCAAAAACAAAGTAAATAAGAAACTACCCCTATTGTAAAAAACGCACAAGGGTCTCTAGTGTAATTTTTGGTTGGAGACAGCCCTACATCCACCCTGAAAAAATCAGGTTGTGTGCATGTATTTTTTATACTATATGAGTACTTTGCGCAAGTACGGCAGTTTAAACAGACATTCGGAAAAGACTTTAAGGTATAGGTTTACACGACTTGAATTCCTTCCTTGTCTTTTTTATTAGAATAAGACTGGAAAACTGGCAAGACTGGTATTATCTCAGCCTCAAAAAAAGAGCCCGAATAAACCATTACCATACTGATGAAGGTTTTCTGCAAATTTCTTAACATAATTGCGAAGACGAAAGCGACACTTGGTATCCAAATGAGGCAAATGATGCAGATGAGGTGAATAAGCAGGTTCTTGGCGACACAATAATGCAATTTAGCCAACTTACCTTAGTCCAAAAGACACAAGATCTCAAATTTAAAGTTTTGAATTCAAAATTATTAAAAGTGTTCAATGAATTGCTTTGAAAAACAAATCCGTACTTTGTTCTAAACGCTAAAAGGCACTACAAAATGTACTCGCGGATAAAAATTGGTCATAACTTTTTTCTCTTAGTATGTACCAAAGTTTTAAAAGAAAATTATTATCATACTAATTTTATGTCGCTAAATTTAACCATTTTCTGTTTGTTGTAATTTAATGTTCATGTCTAAACTTGAAATTTAATAATAAATAAAATAATTTTACATACATATATCTTCAACATTAAGTTACATAAAATGGAAAAATAGCAAATAAATTTAAAACGGTTAAATTTAGCGACTTGAAATTAGTATGTACTTACTTATATCATATTTGTGCACAAAAGCTAAGAGAATAATATTATTCTACTTTGATACATACAATGAGAAAAATGTTGAAATGTTTATCCACCAAGAGTACCTATATTTTGTAGCAGTCACTAGCGTTTAGAACAAAGTTAAGTACAAATTCGTTTTTCTTGTCTCAGATAATCACTGAATCCAAATTTTCAAAGTAATTCACTTAGAACTTAGACAGACAAGATTTGCGACGTAAAATACTGTCACTAGCGTACAGCTTTCAATTTAGTTAGACGTGCAGTGCCACTGACAGAAAATGCCGTCGAAATTAAAATTACAGTCCAGTCAGCAAATTCGCTATTACAACTCATATAGACATAATTTAGATAGTTTTCAACTATCAAATCTCAAATTTTATAGAAAAAAAAACCACTGGCATGGACAAAACAAAGAGAGCAAATCAAAATCAGGGTTAACTATGACATCGCCAGATCTCAGAACCTGTGCCAGAAGAATCAAAATCAGGGTTAACTATGACATCGCCAGATCTCAGAACCTGTGCCAGAAGAATAGGTAATTTTTTACTTATACTATTTTAATAGGGTAGTAAAGTTACTAAAATATAAAAATAGTAACAAATGCTTATTTTGTTAGATCTAATATGGTGTAGCCGCAATGCCCTCCGCATTCTGATGGCTCGTAACTCAGGACGACCTAAATTTTGTCACCAAAACTTATCTGAAGCGAACCTTATAAAATTTATATATTTAGAATATTTTCATGGTTCAAGTTGCTGTCTTGAAAGTACTCGAAGCATTAGATTTGTAGGAGGAATCTTATAAAACCAATGCAAGTCAAGGGGATCCCTACATTAAACTTTTACTTCCGATTATGTATCTATATTTATTTAGCTACAGCTTTTGCTGAATATTTTTGTTTTGCTGTACCACTATATGAACATTTTTGTTTTGTAATACTTTTTATACTGAGTCATCATTATAGAAATCGGATTCAGGAGTAGGGTGTGCAGGATGTGTACATTATTTACATTGTACTTAAATGCATTTTTAGATATTTCATGTCTTTGTGTTGCGATAAATCTATTATAATATTAATTTATCTATTTTCGCCAAGTATGGACATTTCTAGTAAAAGTAAGGACAAGACACAGGGGCTGAAGTAAGGACAGGGGGCAACCCTATTGAAGAGTGTAACTCACATATCTTTCCTCAAACCTCAAATTGAATAGAAAGGAAAACTTTTGATTTCAGTTGAACAGGTCAGGGATGTGCAAGATTTGAGAACAAAATATGACCAACGTTCAATGATTCACACTCTCGTGTTATATGGCAAATATCTATTTCTTTGACGCTTTACAAAACATGTTTAATGGTAAATTTAATATTGTTTAATTCTATTTTGTAATTTTAAAGAGGTACGTAAATACAATATTAAAAAAATACGTAATTATAGATAAATACAACACAATGGTCACTGAAGACAAATGTGATTGCGTCTACAAAGGTAAACACATAGCTGCTTCAACTTATTACATTAACCATAAGGAAAATACTTCAAACACAGACGAGGAGCAGCAATGGGGAATACCAAGTGCAAAACGATTTACTAAAGAAAAATATTTTGGACAAATGTTTACACCAAAAAAGATACCAACCTCTGAGTACCACCCATACAGCTATCAAAATAAGTAGAACCATCAGCTTTAAATTCAGTGACACAAGCCGCAACCCAAGTTGAGCTTCATAATCAAGGATGTGGTAATTTTAAAATTGGTGTTAAAACAAGCTGAAATAAATTTAGTTAAAGATTGTGTAACTACTTTCTTTATTTATAAAGAAGAATTTGAAGAATTATGAAGATAAACACGAAGTTATTTCGAATAAAAGAAGGTTGAAAGGTACAAAAATAAACATGAATAGAGGATTTAACAACGAAAAGATTGGACATTATCACTAAAGCTGTCGCAAATGGAATTAAAAATGTCTGGTCCTTGGACGGACAAATTTTCAGATCTAATAATGGAATGAAAATAATAATTAAAAGTTTGGACGACATTATCGCGTGAAGGATAAACAACTGTCACTACAAAAAACAATTAAATAATAATAAAAAAATATTTCTAAAATATTAGACAACACACTTTAGTATATTGTATTTAATAATTGTGTTAATAGAATTAATATTTCCAAACGAATAATATTACTGTTTCTCTAAAGTTATCTTGATAGATCCTACTTTCTTCATTTTTAGTTGTAATAATAGTAATACTATAAGGATAAGGATGAGTGATTTAAATGATTACGCAATCGAATTGGATAATTGAATAAAATTAATGAACTAAAAATAAAAACTGAATCTGATTTGGAGTTTATAACAATAAATAAAATAAAAATGGATTAAATATTATAAGTATGAATATAAGAAGTATACAAAAAAATATAGATAAGTTTTTTGTTCTATTAGAGTCAATGTTTGTTTCTTTTAGTATTATAATTCTAACTGAAACCTGGAATATCGAAAATGTAGAACTGTACAATTTAAAAGACTATAAATGATATTATAATAATAGCAGGATAAATCGTAATTATGGTGTCATTATGTATGTAAAGGATGAGATATCGGCATATATAGATCATAAAAAATTAACCGAAGTTACTGTATCCAAAATAAATTTTAGCTTAAAAATATTTCCTATAACATATTATTTGCTATCTACAGATCACCTGAATCTAATGTCATCAGTAGTATAGCTGTCGGGATTCTGGACCACTTTGGTAACCTGTCCATCCGAGTCTGGACGGCAGTGCAGGTGGTGGAGTTCTTGTGCAGTGTCGGTCAATGACCAGAGGGTGGTCGAAGAAGTGGTGTAGAATGAGCGTAGGGGGTTAGTAGAAGAAGTGTTGGTCAATGACCGGAGGGTGCAGCGGGGTGTGAATGTGTTAGAGTGAGAGAGAGCCTGGCCTAGCCTAGCCTCAAACGTACTCTTGTATATTTTATTATATAGTATATTTGTAGATCAAAAAATTATAATTTTCTTTTTAAATTTACATTGTTTACATTGTTGTAATATTTATGTTTTTGGATGTCGTGCCATATGTCTTGCTTGATCCAATTCCAGTGGTCCCTGGTCACGGAGTCTTCCATTGCAGCGGTATCAAAATTTTCATCATCGCCGACCAATCGTACTCGTTGCATGGTTGGCTTTGATATAGCCTGTTACATGTGTCCATTTTATTGGTAATGATGTCTTCTTTGATCTTCCGCAACCCTGGTCCACTGGGAATGGGACGTTCAAAACGAGGATGTAAGAAAGAAAATATATTTATTAAACATCAGCTTGAATTTAGAGAGAGAAAGATAGTACAAAATTATTCAAAGTCTAGAACGTACATCATAGTTTAAATCCAAGAAACTTGTATCGCCTTCTTGCAGGATCGTGGTTGTAAACATACTGGACAAGTGGCAATAATTACTTTAGGAGTCCAATCATTATTTGTTGCAGGCCGCTGCCTAATTGTTTTTCCACATACACCACAAATCGTCACCTCCATCACGTTTGCGGTGTAAGTTTTAAATTTGAGATTAGGCATCTTAAGACTGTTGAATTGTTTCGTAGCAGTATAAATCTATTTGTTGTGTGGCGGTAGAATGTAGTTCAATTGAATTACTGCAAAAACAAAAAAACTGTTGACAACTGCTGCACCAATTCGTTCCGTATGTCTTGTTATAGTGGGGTTTCGGAATACTTCGTGGTTGTATTCTTCTTCTGGTCGGTTGTCTCCTCAATTTGTTTAGGAATCTTGTTTTAGATCGGAATACTTCCTACGTTGTTTTAAGTAAATGAACTAGATTATTTAGAACAAAAAACTCTGACTTTATAAAAAATCCTTAAATCCCCATGGTTTTGTCTGTATAAATATAATTTACAATTCGTTTGTCGTCGAAAGGACTCAAAGCAATTTTTTGTTGGGAAATTGTTTAAACATCATGCCTTGAAATTATAGATTTTTTATTGATTGACACTTTGATATTTTGAAATAGGCACTTATAGTAATTATCAAATGTTATTTCCTTCAAGGCGGACTTTTCGATACCTTTAGCCTTTTTAATTATGTTTTCGTCTTGATTTTTAGACATAACTTTTAGGGCATACATTTTCGATCTCAAGCCAATAAAATGTGTCATAATATTGCCTTGATTTTCGTCTTTCATCAAGCCTATTTTTTTTATTTTTTAAAGGAATCCCAAAAACATTATTTTCTGGATAATCAGAAGTATCAAATCTCTCAATATCTTCCTTAATGTATTTGTAAATGTCATCAATGTTGCAAAATTGATAAATTAAACTGTCTGTGTCGGTGTATAATAATTTAGCATCGTCATTAAACCTTTTCTTGATGTAATTATAGTGAAAATCGTAAAGGAATGTTTTCGAAATATCTAGTATACACATGCCGATAAAAATGGGTTTATTTAAAGTCACCTTCAGTTTATTCATCTCAATGGTTACCATGTCTTTATTGAAAATGGTGCAGCTATGAAAGTTGGGTTGCGACATATAATATTTGGCACCATATCGTCCTGTCCATTTAGTAACTAGTTTAATATCTTTATATTTTGTAACATTTTCAATGGTTTTTCCGTAAGGAGAATTATTCATTAATTTAAAAAAAAATCAAATTCATTTTTACTCGTTTTTCGTAATTCCGTATTGAGTTCAATATACTTTTTTAACCACGGTGATTTGAATTTTAAACAGCGATGAATTTTTCGAATAACAATTCCTGTAAAGCTTGTCTTAGTAACGTATAATGTATGGCATACTTTTGTTTATCATACAATGTTGTCAACAATTTTGGTTTGTCAGAATCAGAAGAAGGCGGTACTAAATGTTCAGGACATAATGGTAAATCTTTATGCAATTCATATTGATGCCGAGGATAATATAAATCAATTTCTAATATGTACCCATACTCACTAGAGTCGTGATTACTATCAAAAATATTTTCATGATAAATGTTTTCAATAGGCACCCACTGAAAGTCCCCATATGGTAGAGAAAACATCGTAATACATTAGATATGAAATAGGAAGTTCTGGATTATAGTTACTTCCCATATATTTATTGTCAGCTTCCCCGTATCTATTGCAACATTGAAAAATACCTCCCCTGATACTTTTTTGATAAATAGGGCCATATCACAGTCAGTTAATAACTCCAATTCAACGCCGGTAACTTTTAACATGGCATCAAAAGCTAATCCGGACGTTGTATAATTGTGGAGTGCATCTAAATCATATGTCTTCATGCACATTTTACGAAAATTTTCAAACACATCAGCTAGTAACAGTACGTGAGTTTTTAAGTACAGTTCAGCGTAATCTTGAAGACTCTGTATATTAAATGAATTCCAAACATTTAATGCATGTTGATAATCACCATCTGAAATGTCCTCATTTTTCAGAGACCTAAAATATTTGTCTTTTGACGGTAAGCATTTATCTTTTAATTTGTCCCATGAATTTAGATATTCATAGGGAAATATTCCCTTCCTTGTCACTAATATCACGTATATTTTTTGGTTATCAGTTTTTGATTATCGTCCAAATAAGATGACAATTTATCTAAACTGCTTGGCATAAATCTAAACGAATCTAAAAATCGAAAACTGATCTTAGTTCCCGAAATGTGTTTTGTAAAAGAAATATAACGTTCCTTATTTAATGGCAACAAGCTGATGTTTCCCTCTATGTTTCTGCTAAGGGCTTTTATTATAAAGTAAGCATCGTAACCCGATAAATTGTGAAATATGACGGGTACGGTATAGGAATTTTGATATAAAAGGTTACAAGACATATGAGATGCACCCCTATATTTACCCGTCAGATGACAATGTTCTCTGGCCTTCAACTCATTTTCAATAAACGGTTTTTGACAAATACAGCAAGTAGAAGACAAACGAAACTGCGTTTGTTCGTCAGTGGTTAATTGTAAGGGTTCCTGTTTGTGTTGATAAATTTCATGAATTTCTTTCGCAATTTTGAATAATTCATTTACGAACCAATCTTGGCAATGAGGACCCGTATGGATTCTAAATTTGGACATTTTATGTTCATAATTTGATTTTAAATAATAAGCTATACTGAAAGCCTCGTGTTGTTGACATAATTGTGGCGTTTGTGTAACATTATCATAATAATAATAATAATAATAAAGTGTCTTTATTAACAGAACATAATAACAAATACATATTTATGAAAGACGGCGAGATTCAACAATGTTGCTCTTCCACCTAACCGTCTGAAAGTTAAATCAACTAAGAAAATAACTTGATGCTAGCAATAAAAATATAATAGAAAATTGAATAACGCAATAAATTCAGTTATTTGCACATATACTAGCCTTGACCTGTCTCCTGAAAGTTAAACTGTTAGTTGACAATTTAGAGGCATTAGGTACATTATTATAAATAACTACAGCATTATAAGTGAAGGATCTACGATATAGAGAGGAAACATGTCTAGGTACTACATAAAGATCTTTATGACGCGTTGCACAGCTATGGATATCACTGCCCTTAATAAATTTATCGAATAAATAACTGGGTGTTTTAGTATTAATAACTTTATGTACTAAACATGCCATATGCAGTTGAAAACGTTGGTTTAAATTAAGCAACTTGGATTGTTTGAATTTAGAGCTAACATGATCATATTTACGTAAATTATAGGTAAATCTAACACATGCATTTTGCACTCTTTGTAAACTCTCTTTGTCTTTATTTAAAATGGCAGGCCAATATACGCTATCACAATAAGCAATGTTACATAAAATTAAAGAATCACATAGCTTTAATTTAACCTCTGAAGTTAAATAATCTTTATGTAAATAAAGTGAACGCAGCTTAATGTAAGATTTTTGGATAAGCAAATGCACATGTTTAGTGAACCTGAGCTCATCATCAAAATAAACTCCTAAATTTTTACAGCTATTAGTAGGTTGCACAATTTCTCCATCAACAACAATTTCAAATCGTGGATTTGATTTAACCAAGTTTTTATGCCTACCCACTACAAGTAATTCAGTTTTCGCATCATTTAATATCAACCTATGAGCCCTAGATACTAAAACAATATTTTTTAAATCATCATTAATTTTTTGAACAGAAGGGTTCAATTCATTCAGTGGAAAGTGAAAATACAGCTGACAATCATCAGCATATTGGTGGATGCGGACATACTTAACTGCATTAGATAAATCTGAAGTATAGAGCGAAAAAAGCAATGGACCTAATATGCTACCTTGCGGCACTCCCATGGCGGTATTTATCAAAGATGAAGATGTTCCATTAATGACAACTTTTTGACGCCTATCGGACAAGTAACTCTTAAAGAAATTAACAGCATCAGTATCCAGCCCAAGATATTTGAGTTTAGTACATAGAGTAGCATGATGAATTGTATCGAAGGCTTTGATGTAATCAAGTAAAATAAGACATGCCGTTTCACCGTTATCACAAGCTCTATACAATTAATCGCTTACATGTAACAAGGCAGTACAAGTACTATAATTTGATTGAAATCCGGACTGAGTTGGAGACATAATAGTATTTTTTCTGAAAAGATAGTAAGCTGTTCATGAACAATTTTTTCTAAAATTTTTGAAAAGGTGGAAAGTAAGCTAATAGGACGGAAGTGAGAAATATCAGTCGGATTAGCGTTTTTAGGAATGGGACAACTATTGCCTCTTTCCAACATGTTGGAAATGTTGCTTTAACCAAACGTTCATTGATAATAAATGTGATGTGGTCAAACACATGAGGTATGATCAAACCCAACATCTTACAGTTAATACCATCTGCACCTGTAGCATTAGATTTTATGGTCTGAAAAACCTCCATTACTTTTTCTGAACGAACGGCTTTAAATTTAAATAATTCGTCAACACCTGGCAAAGTTTTACCACTATATGAATTAGTACTGAACTCATTGTCTACATTTACTGATGGTAACTTGTTAATAAAAAAATCGTTAAAATCATGAGCAGTAGCAATCAAATGTGAACTTTTAGAACCACTATTTTGTACATTAAGAAACTTTAAAGTCCTCCAAAAACTTTTCTGATCAGTTAAAATTTATGTTGCAGGTACCCTCTTTTTTCAGATTTGATGGCAGTATTAACAAAATTTCTCAATTCCTTATACTCCTGCCAGTTGCGATCAGTTTTTAATTTTTTATATTTATAATAAGCCTTGTCCCTTAAACGCATCATTAGCTTAAGGTTAGGCGTGAACCAGGGAGCAGGAGGTTTAGAAATTCTAACAGTTTTACAAGGAGCATGAATATCAAATAAAAACTTAATTTTGTCATTAAAAATATAATTAAAATCAATTAAATGTAATCCTTTAGTATGCTCTTAATGTCTGCATAGATGACAAAGGGGACACATAATGTGTGTTTAAAATTTTTAAACTTCATTATATTATTAGTTTCATTCGGCATAATAATTTGAGTGATGTTTAATTTTTTACAATTTTCTAAATGTTTATTTAAATGCATTTCGGTGGAAAAATCTTTCACAAATCCATTTTTAATTTTTTTTCATACCAATTTGTTTGCTAACTAAGCGTGACAAATTTTTTATATATGCAAAATGGTAAATAGTATTGCTATTATCATCACTCTCATCATCCCATTTATTATTAATTGAAACCATGAGTAAATTTATTTTAGGTGAATAATAAGTTTTACTAAGTAATAATGGTGTAACCTCATTCTTTTTTCTTTCAACCATAACAGTAAACACATTTATTGCTAATTTATTCAAGGCTTCAAATTTGGGTATATCTTTCAATTTAACAGGAAAACTAATGTTGTCATATTTTAATACTGTACTAAAGTGTGGATATGATGATGTTTGTGTCACATGAGTGTTAGTTGGATATAAGGCACAAACAATTGACCACAGAAAGCAATGGTAACCACTATTTTGAATGTTAATGACACTTTTTGTATTTTTTATAAATGGCGGTAAATCGACGTAAGTTAAGCTACCAACGGTTAAAGGGCAATAGCTATTTATATTGACTTTTAAGTGTAAAATTTCCAATAAAGCCCATCCGGAGTCCTGCTCTTGAAACTCTTCCAATTTTACCAAAATTTCATCAATTATGTGAGTCTGATTCCTTTAAATTAGTATTTTTATCAATAATATTACTTCTAGTAGAAAAATGTTTTATAGATCTTTCACCATTCTGAGGCTTGATGAACAATCCAAAGAAAATAACATTTGATTTAAGCAGACAAGTCTTGAGCTGTTTTTTAATTTGAATGGAAAAACTTCTAAATGCCTTTTTCAAAAATAATTTTGGATCTTTAATTTTCAAATTAACTATAATGTCTGTCTTTATTCTCCCTTTGAAACACGATTCCAAATTTTCCCAAACAAGTTCCTTTGATTTCTTTTTATTATTTAGTTTAACTTTAAAATTTTGTAGATATGCTTTAAGAAGTGCCAAATTGGACTCAATTTTTGAAAAATTTTTAACACAATTGTACTTATACTTAACACATTTATTCAACAATCGAATAGCTTTTTTGATTTCTCTGGTAAAAAGGTTTAAATTACGTTTTGTTCTAACTAATCTAGAGAATTAGCGAGTAATCTAATTAATTGAGAAAAAATAAAATAAAAAGTTCTATAACCTCTTGACCCCCAAGTCATGCAATCCAATTAAATGAGCAAAAATAAAATCGTTAAAGTTAATTACCAGTTAAAATTATAATCTCTCATTATTTTGAATGTCAATGTTGCCTCCAATTCCCTTCCAATAGGGTATAACAATAGCCTGGCAATATTCACCCTGCCGTAATTGTAATACCCTAGTTTTATGTGTATTATACACACACACAAATATTTCTTTGTCATTGTCCCCATTCACGACACCTCCTACTACTATGACCCCTTGTTTGGCATATCCACTACCCTCCTTCAGCATGATGTAATAACCCTCCTCCTCCTCCATTCCCCGTATTCGTAAATTTGTATTGACTAACCCCTGAGACTGTGGCCTAATGGTCACAGGCTCATTGGTCGCAATATGGATACCTGCTGCTGCTGAACCCGTAGTGGCCCGCCTAGGTGGATAATAGGGTGCATCTGGGCTAAAGCGTGTAAAAGCCACGTTTTCCAGGTATTCTATTTCTGCCATTGCCATTCTAATACAAATATTCCAAATAGAACAATAACCACAAAAAAAAATAAAAATAAACTCACCTGAATATCAATTGCGTCGAGTAAACCAAAAAAACTAATCAGTTTGTCAAATTGAAACAACAATTTTAAATTTCCAACGATCATAGCAACTGTTTAAATATGGTCAAATAAAAAAATATATTAACGTCATAAGTCACGTTTTCTTCAACTGGTAAACAATAGAATTAGCGAGTAATCTAATTAATTGAGAAAAATAAAATAAAAATGTTCTGGTATAACATCTTGACCTCCAAGTCACGTAATCCAATTAATTGATAAAAAATAAAATAAAAATATTCTGATATAACCTCTTGACCTCCAAGTCATGCAATCCAATTAATTGAGTAAAAATAAAATTGTTATTGACGTTTCAATTATCCAGTAAAAATTGCTTTGCATGTGCAATATTAAATGGAAATATTTAACAAATTAGTTCATTTCACATCATATAATTTTTATTTTATTCTGTATATAATTCACAAATTTGAAAGGTATTAGTATCAGTTGAAACTGTGTTTTTCGATTACTAGTACTACTCGCAATTATTTTACCATTAGGATGGCAACAACACCCAGCACGATTGTAGTCTTTACTCAGGACCCAATACACTTTCCAGCTAAGGTTGGTTTAGTGGTAATGAAGCAATTATTTCAGTAAGTATTCTTTACATTTCTTATAATTTTATTTTAGTGACTGGTTTTTATTTGAATTAATTTAAGTGTTGTTTTTTTAATTTCTCGCTTCTTGTTATTTCCATTAATTTCTCTCTCTCTCTCTCTACAACTGTAACAAATTTGATTTTACAAAATATTTCCATTTTTCAGATATGGTGTAAAAGATATGTTTATCATTAAGTTATTCTCCTCGATCGATTACTTTAAAAAGAAAATTTGACAATTTACCGGTAAAATATATGAGGACGAAACTAGAAAAGGAAGGAGATTTTAAGATATCGGAAAACGTCGTTAGAAAATATAAGTTTAATCTCCTCGATGACCAGATGGAGGATGTATATAGAGTGCATATAGAAGCACCAGGTTATAGTGGAAAAAAACGAAAATTATTTTTAGAAGCACCAAGGATTCAAAATTCTACCAATGACGATGATGATGATAATGATGATGAAGGTGTATCTGCTGCTGTTGCTGCTACTACTACTCCGCCTCCTCCAGCAAGAAGAAACGATAACGAATTATCTGCTATTTTGTCACAGACACTTGAATAAAACAAACTTTTTTTACACAATTTGGTTTTTAATTTTAAAATCTTTTTCTCACATTTATTATCATTATATTACCCTTGTAACATTTGTAAAACCTGGTTTATTTTTATTTAACATTCACAATATTCTAAACATATATAAAACAAGTATTTTCTCTATTGGAAAGTTCTATAAAGTTTTGTGTGAAATCATAAAAAGTAAATTCTAAATTATGAAAAGTAATGTATGTGCTATTTCCAAGTAACCCTTACAAACTATATCTACCACAATACATTACAAAATTTTTTCTCGGTGCAATAGGATAATAATACATATCATGACCAACTACAAATCCAATGGTTTGATTGTTTAAATTTCTTATTGTTGTATTAACGGTAAATTCCTTCCATCCGTTTTCTTGAATAGCAGGGAAATAGAGTTCAGGATACTCCATCAAGACCAGATTGTTTTCAGATTTCTCAAACAAATAAAAGGTTCCATCTTCTATTGACATAGTATAATTTTCAACTTTTACAGCATCTCGGAAATAAATTGGATTATCGATAGTCACATTTAATTTAATGGGAAAATTATAATTCCCAATATTCATGTCCTCTTCCATGTACAGCATTCTACAAACACTGCAATTTATTGCATACAAAACTAAAATGAGTAGTAAAAACATTTTTTAAACTTTAGAGTTGTTTGCCAAACTAATGTTTGTCAACGTATATGAGTAGCTTAAAGAAACAATCACTTTTATACATTTTTAAATCTTCCCCCTCTTAAAATTAAAAATAAAACAGCACATTTTTTAATGACTTTTTTTTATAATATTATTTCTGTCATACCATATATTTAATATTATAGCATTTTCATAAGCACAAGCTAGATCGTTAAAAAGATGATTTTTACAATGGTAATGGTAGGTTCTAATATCTCTCCAATCACTAGACAACCATCCATAAATTTGTTTTCTCAAGATTTTAAAACTTGGACAATTTTGTTCCTCCACATTAATTATATGGTTGTTGGAAATGAATTTACTTAAAACATTTTTTTTTGCTCAGTCCTTTAACGATTACATATTCTTCACCGACAATGTTTTTTATAAAGTCATTTAGATCTTCTAAATGCAGATCGGAATCCACTCGAAATCCATTATCCCAACTTAGTCCATGTACGTGTCTAGTTTTCCAATCAACGCATTTTCGAAATCCATCATCAAAGAAGGCGATACATGGTAGTCGTACAAATTTATGAGCCATACAACCATTTTGCATATTTAAAATAGCTATTTCTCTAAATTTTTCGCTAAATATAAAAATCACTATTTTTATATTGAAATCCATAAAAGTCGATCACAAACATTTTTTTTGTTTAAGCGATTCTAACAACACTAGTTAGAGGATTATACTTCACTAAACGATCGTGTAGTAGTAAGCAATAAGCTGATGTGTTGGCAGGAATATTCTTATTCGTCTCGAATTCAATTCTTATATCCACTGCCCCTCCTTTTATTACATCATCATTTTGACGACTGCAGTCGATAACAACTAGAGGAGCTAGTTGTAGGTAATTTTCTGGTGACAAACAAGGTTCACCTTGATTTTTATAATAATACGATTGCTGGAACTGTGTGTACATTTCATATAAAATGGACCATTGTTTGTTGTCAAAGTTGAGGCTTAAGTTATCATAAGGATAAACTTCAGAATTAAGATAAAGTTTAATGTTCGTTAAATTACAATGATCACACTGATTCATAAATCTTGCTGGTATATTTTTCCTATTGGTTTGATATCCGAAAATAATATATCGAGGTTTTTCCAATTGCGCACTCGTTTTTACTGCCCATGAATGTCTCATTGTTTCTTGTAATAGGGGATATTCTTGTAATTCCCAACATCTGAAAGGTATGTCAAGGTCTCTGTGGCTATCGATACATTTTAATATTTTTAGTTTTCCATATCAGATACAGATACATGGGGAACTTTCCATAATATTTTTTGTAACGCTATTTTAGGGGTTTCATCTGGTTTGTTTGTGTGAATGGCATTCACATCTGAAGTGCTCCTAATTAATATCAATTCTTGTCGTGTATTAACTATAATTTTATTGAAATCCTCAGCAAATCCAAGAAACATTTTTAAAGGTACACATACACAAAAATTTCCATTCTGGTCTACTAGTTTTGGATTCGCCAAGTGGGACCATCCAGAATTATTAAGTTTCAAAGATTAATTTTCGGTGTAGGAAACGTAGCCCTTCATTAGAGCAGTTACACCTGGATTTCGAACACGATGCACAACAGTTCCACCTAATTCGTATCGAATTTCATCGAATAGAAAGCCACAGTTAATAAAACGTAAAGTTGTACTGGCTGTTCCGGTTTGATCCAATAGTTCCTTCAATGTACAGAAAGCTTTGCGATGGTAAAGTGTAAACATCTTGAGTTTGGATGGGTATTCGTATTTCATCATTGTTATTATAACTTGTTGATGCATAGGGTTGATGGATATGATATTCCAATTTGGTAATGGAATTATCTACTGTCACCTGCTCTTGAATATATTATTATTTTTAAAATATTAAAACTCATATTGTTCTTCGTTTCTATATCGACAGTTGCACCTTACAAATACGATAAGCTTTCTGATATTTACACTAATCCTCAACTTAAAACTGTACCAAAAATTTCTAAATAATTTACTAATGTTTTTTTAAGCTAAATCCTAATAGTCGTAAACATTTTTTGTTGCGCGGTATTAATTGTTTCACTTGTCATCTCATACTAAATTGTCTCCTTCGTACATCAGTTATTATTGTATTCTGAGGAGCCGCAGCAATAACAGGGGCAGCAGCAGCAGCAGGAGGAGCCATGAAAACGGTTGGGAACGAATTATCCATATATCTAAACACCATCTTAAATTGTTACACAACTTCTTTCAAATGCAATCTTACCGTGATCAACTCTTGTTTAAAATTGATTGCATTACCATCTTGGTCGGAGATTTTAAGTACTATTTCATCAATGTATTGTGTGTTAATTGGTAAATAAATAACATTTGAAGGATTTTCAATCAGCTTATAACCTGGTGCAACATTAGGGTAAAACATGTGTAAGATGTGTACGGGGTTTTCATTGTTGAAGGAATTTGTTACTAAATTACACTCCACACAAATTGAATTCACCTTGAAAATGTCTATTGGAAAATCTGATGTATGTTTAATATCAGCCTGAAGTATGCGAGGTTTAAACCCCAACAACACTCCTATGCTGCTTTCTTAGGTAAAGTCGACACTTTTATTGCACTTTATTTCACACTTTAATGTATTATTGTTAGCCTTCAAAGTTAAAACTGTAGGATCCGCCTCTTCCTTATCTGTTATATGATTCATTATATATTTTTCAATATCCTCTATTTCATAGGACCCTTCAGGTATCACCACTTCACTATTTTCATCATAATGGAATATATTATTAGAATTATCTACATTCGGAATTGAATTGTAACTAACAAAATCGATAAGACCCAAAGCATAATCACTTTTAGGTAAAATTATAGAAAGATGATTTCGTGTTGAAAGTGTTGAAGTCCTCCCCGATATTGTAAACGTATATGTCATGTTGACTTGGTAAAGGTTATAATTAAATAAATACATATTTTAAGTGTTCAACGATTTATTCAATAAAAATAATAAGTTTAAATGACTACACTTATAACTATTATAGGTTTGATATACCTTATGATTATATAATACATGACATTGACCATTTGAATTAAAATATTTCATTGCTTCTGCAGGAGGCCGTAGATTTCCAAAACTGTCAAAATAAATTATGCGATCTTTATATTTCTTATATGCAGTCCAGTGTATACCCGGCCCATCACTATTATCCATGTTGATTACTCCAGTTTCATATACATGTATTTTTCGAGGTAAATTATTTCTCATAAATACACCGCTAAAATTTGGAATGTTTAATGATTTAGCAAATTTAGCTATGTCAATATTTGTTAAAGGTCGATGAAGTTTTTTTAGGGGAAGTTCTTTGAAATTCGACGTGGTGCTAAAAAAAGTCCCAAACCACTTTTATAAGGTTTCAAGTGGACACCTTTACCCATAGCTACAGCTTCCATGGTCTTATTATGACGTTGAGATTCGTCCAATTGTTGTTTGGTTTGTCCAGCAAATATTGGTATTAATGGTAATATTCCTCCCTTTTTCGGTACGTTTACGATGCGAGGAGGTGTGATTTTTTTAAATTTTTTTTTGCTGCTTGAATTGCTCCTGCAATAGTTTTAGGTTTACGATGACCTATATTTTTTCCAATTCGCTTAATTGCTTCTTTTAAAGGTACATTATTAATACCTTTTCCCTTTTTCATACATTTTCTTTTCTTACACTTTGTTCTTCTTTTCTTTTAACGTCTTTTTTAAACTGAAGTTATTATTAGTAATTATTACTATTTAAACAATTTTCGGTTTTTTAGTTATTGGTTCTATTTGTAAATTATCTTTACTATCATTGATCTATTTACGTTTTCTTTGTAACGGTAGGGGTTCTTAATGAGCTAATTTTGGTATTTTTTCAGCAAAATTATCTTCACCATTGGTATGTTTTCGTTTCCGGTGTAGCGGTAGAGGATTATAATGATTTAATTTTGATATTTTTTCAATGGGACCCAAATCACCATCCAAATCACCGCTAATGTCATTTAATTTTCTCTTCCTCAAAGGTCTAGTATCCAACAGTTTACGTATTTTTTTAAAGGATCATCACCACCACCACCACCACCACCACTACCTTCTTCAATACCTAATTTTCTTTTCCTGTTAAATATAGATCCTATTTTACGTAATTTATTTAAAGGTTCTACACCATCAATATCTAGTTTTCTTTTTTCCCCTTCATCATTGACACTATTTCTTTTGCAGTCGTTTTATTCAATTTTTTCTTCCTTCTCACCACATTTATATTTCTTTTACGTGCTTTTTTTAGAGGAGCATAATTTTCAACATCTAATTTTCTTTTTCTGAACAATTTAGTGCTTTTGTTATTGCTTCTATTATTGTTATTATCATTATGCTTGTAATTAGATTCCATCTTGTTATGAGGTTGTTGTTGTTGTTGTTGTTGTGTATTAAAATGTAAACTTGTATCCAAATTTGCAATTCTACTATTAGTTACATATGTATTTCTTTTTAGAATTTTTTTGTTTTCCTTCACTTGCTTTTTGTTTGCTGAAATTGTTCTAAACACGTATTAATATTTTCCAAAGATTTTTCAATTGATTTCTTAACTTTATCCATTGATTTTACACAATTATTCATAATGTTTTCTTTATTATCAAATCCCAAACCAAGTTTTACTTTAGCTTTCATAGCGTCAGCAACTCCTAATGCTGCCAGTTTTTCCTTCCAAGATGCTTCCTTTGCTTTAAATCTCGCCCAGGCATTTTTCCCTAAAATTTTATCAGCAGCATGACGACTTTCAAGATCCGTATTTTTAGCAAAACTTATATCATGTTCTTTGCATGCATCATCTAATCCGTTTATACCCTTATCACCTCGAGCTAACCTCTTTTCCAATTTCGTACCTGCATGGAAAATAATAGAAAAATTTATAGATTTTTTCGAATTTGTAAAAATCAAATTAAAAAATAAGAATTACCAGGACCGCAAAAGTTGTATGATGGGATATGAAGTTCAAAGGGTAATTTATTTAACCAGATTTAACGTTACTAGTCAACAACCATGATTTACTATTTAGAAAAAAACAACAAACAAAACATAGCGTTTTATTACCAAACACAGTAAGATGCATAATTACTGGCCCATCAAATTGTGGTAAAACCAATGTAATCATCACCTTATTAGAACATAAAAATGGATTAAAATTTGAAAACGTATATGTCTATTCAAAATCTCTGAATCAAGATAAATATGTGTACCTAAGAGATATATTATTAGGTCCTATAAAAGGTATAAGTTGTTTTCATTATGATAACAGTGAAGACATTTTGGAACCATCAAACGCTAATCAAAACTCTGTGTTTATATTTACAAAATATAATTAGAGAATATTTCTGTATGGGAAGACATAATTCGATCGACTGCTTTTATTTGCATCAATCATATGCAAAAATTTCAAAGCATTTGATAAAGATAATGCTAATGCACTAATTGTTTTCAAAGTAGATGACTTAAATTTGAAACATATTTATATGGATCACGTGAGTGCAGATATGACTTTTCCAAAATTTAAATATATTTGTTCGTTGTGCTGGAAGCAACCCTATGGATTTTTGCCTATCTTCAAGGATTTTGATGTTAACAAAGGAGGATATAGGATCGGATTTCATGACTTTATAAATCCTGATACCATTTCCGATAAAATGATAAATTCTATAGAAAATAAATCAGTTTAGAAGCTAGAACAGATCCGTTAAAACCTGTTCAGAAAAAACCCGTTGAAACCTGTTCAGAAAGCAGTTCAGGAAACCTGTTCGATAAACAAAGTGTTATGGATAAAGAAAAATTAAAAAAAGAACTTGTAGCTAAACGTAATGTTATCAGACAAAAGCTAGAATTATTAAAATTAAATAAACAACATCAAGACAGTGTATTTTTCCCTATAACAAAACATCTACGAAATATTGAAAGTAAATTAGAAACAAAAGATCAACATTTAAGAAAAATAAAAGATGAGGATGTGGAAAAAGAGAAAGAGGAAAGAGAAGAAAAGCAAGAAAAGACAGAGAAAAAAATCCCTAAAACAAAAAAATTAAAAGATGAGTATTAAATGGATTATGATATAATACCTAGTACATCTACACCAAAAGCCTCTACATCTAAAAGAAATGTCCCAAATTTACCACGAGGTAATTTAAAACGAAAAATGATTGAATACTTTGATTCTGAAAATGAGGAAGATAGCAGTGAGCCTTTAATTAGGAATAGGCAAGAACAAATGTTTCAAGAATCATTTACAGATTATTTAAATCAATATGATGAATTACCTAGAAAATACATACGTGAGATGATTACTACAACTGACAACTATGAATTCGATCATAAATATGGTGTTAGACATAATCCAACCCTCGAAAAATTTTATATAGGCGATTCACAATTAAAAATAGATGGTTCAGATATTATGGTAAATAAAAAATACAACGGCACCGAAGGTTTGTATGAATTACTATTTAAAAAACATCCAAAAGATTTCTCTGATAATGATAAGAAAATGTATAAAGAAATTATTCTCGAAACAAATGCTCACAGACGTCACTATCAATCCTCGAAACAAGTTGATGGTAGCAAGTTGGCTAAATACAAAAAAATTATAGCTCCGATGGTGATAACTGGTTATGGGATGTTAATGGAATCAACAGAAAATAAAATAGACTACGTACATTGGGATGACCCCAACGAGCTAGTAGAGAGATTACGTTTATTACTTGCTTCTCAAGAGGCTGGACATACTGGACATTTAAATGAAATTAATTCTATAATAGAAGAACTACGTGAAGCAAATATTATTGAATAAATGATGTCACCAAAAACTAAATTTGTAACTGATATTAAAAAACAAGTTGTTGAAAAATTACACAAACCTGCTAGAATAAACTTTAAACGGCGAAGAGTTATAATAAAATCTTTAACAGATTTATACCAGGCCGATCTTATGGAAATTCAACAATTTTCAAAAGAAAATGAAGGATATAGATATATATTGGTTGTAATTAACCGTTTTTCAAAATTTGTTTGGGCCTTTCCTTTAAAAACAAAAACTGGACAAGAAGTAAGTAAGGCAATGGAGAACGTTTTCAGAACAGAAACAATTAAAAATCTGCAAACTGATAACGGGACTGAATATTACAACAAATACTTTAAAACACTAGTGAAAAAGTATAATATAAACCATTATAGTACATTTGGTGAAAAGAAGGCTTCTATTGTAGAAAGAGTTAACAGAACGATAAAAAATAATATGTGGAAGGAATTTAATATTAACGGTCATTATAGATGCTACCTAAAATAGTTGAAAAATATAATAATACAAAACATCGAACAATTAAAATGAAACCAATAGATGTTTCAAAAAAGAATGAAAAAAAACTCTTAGAGACAGTATACAATCATATAAAGATTGCATCTAACAATGTGAAATTTCAAGTTGGAGATCACGTTCGAATATCAAAAGTGCGAGGAGTATTCGATAAAAAATATATGGCTAATTGGACAACTGAGATTTTTATTATTAAAAAAGTGCAATACACTAATCCAGTAACATATCTGTTACAAGATATCAATAAACAGGACATTCAAGGCGGATTCTATCAAGAACAATTACAAAAAGTCAAACATTCAGATGCATACCTGGTTGAAAAAATTTTAAAACGGAGAAAAAACAAAGTCTTTGTTAAATGGCTAGATTCAACAACAAACATAATAGTTGGATTTCTAAGAATAATGTGGTATAAAAGGAAAATTAATAATTAAAACAGCTTAATAACCCTAAGATGCCCGTGCCGGTGAAATATAAATGTATAAGATGCAAAGGAAATACCAATTATCCAAATACAATATGTTTTCCATGTTCAGTTCAGCAGTTTTTTCAAGAGAAAGATAAAGCAAAACATATACCTAGCGATTATTTTAAATAAATAAAATAAAATTCTGTAAATCATTCCAGTTCTTTTATTCAATAAATGATTGGTTTCTGCTGCTGCACACACAGTTTAACGTGCAACTCTAGACAGTAAACAAGTGGAACAAAAAAAAAGTCCAACAAGATCTCGATGAATGAGACATAATTCAAAAAACATATAAAACTTGCCAGAGAAAAAATTAGTAGTGAGGTAAACCCAGGGAAATCAACACCACCACCACCACCACCACTAGCTGCTCTCTCACCTGAGTCATCAGGATCAGACTCACCTACATCTCAGGAAATGATAGCAACAAAGAAACGAAAAAGAATTACACCAACAACAATAAGACCAAAAACATCCACAAAAAATAAAAAGAAATCTACACCATTTGAAATTTTACACGGCAAAACACCTCTGGAAAAGGCAGAACTGTTATTTGCAATATTAGAAAGTATTCTAGATAAATATCTAATTGAATGTTAATGTAGTTGTCTGTCGTTGCTTTGTTTTATTATTACCTAACATTTATAACAAATAAATTTGAAATACATTACATTATTTAAACAAATCGTTTTGTTTTCTTTTTTGGTCCACTGTATAAACTAATTTTAATATTTTAACTCATAATTAAACATTAGGTGACCTCAAGGGTCAACTAATCTTGTTTATTCCATAATTAATGTGATAAAGATATAATGTGACCTCAGGGGTCAACTAATCTTTTCTATTTTTGATTCTCGCAAATATCCAAGTTAAAATATACATCGCTTGAGGTTAGGCTAGGCCAGGCTCTCTCTCACTCTAACACATTCACACCCCGCTGCATCCTCCGGTCATTGACCAACACTTCTTCTAACTCTACGCTCATTCTACACCACTTCTTCGACCACCCTCTGGTCATTGACCGACACTGCACAAGAACTCCACCACCTACACTGCCGTCCAGACTCGGATGGACAGGTTACCAAAGTGGTCCAGAATCCCGACAGCTATACTACTGTCATTAATTTTATAAACGATATAGATAGACGATTACTTAAAAGTGAATAATACAACTGATATCAATATTTTTGCAGGAGATATTAATATTAATATAAATCAAAATGGTGTTACTTCAACATTGTATTTAAATGCTCTAAGTTCTCAAGGATATATTTCACATATTAACTCCAACACTAGAGGGTAACAGCTTATAGTAGGTAAGTTGCTTGGACAATATATTTGTCAAAAAAATTCTGATCTTATAAAATTAGATTATTTCACAGAAATTGTTTATGAATCATCTATAACGGACCATTATAGTACAATTATAAATATCAATATAGATTGTAAAAAACATATTAAAGAAGAAAATTATATTCAAATCTCAAATATTAACTATACTGATCTAAACCTTGCATTAAAAAATGAATGTTCGTAAAGTATACACAAAGAAAAAGATGTTGATTCAGCTTGTAATCTTTTCCAAAATCAATAAATTGACCATATTAAAAAATGTACTTACTACAAGAACTTGAAACAATATCATAAAATATAACCTTGGATAACGAATGGTCTTATTACTTCAATTCGACGAAGAGATGCAATGAAATCGCAATGTTTGAAAGATAAAAATAATAGATTGCTTTGGAATGAACATAAGAATTATAGAAATTACTTAACTAAATTATTACAGAAAACTAAACAAAACTACTATGTACATAAAATAGAAAATAATAACAATATTACAAATGTGTAGAAGACAATTAAAGGCGCTACATCTGAGAATATAACTGAAAAAATATATGATGAATATAAACAAATAATGACAGACCCAAATAAAATTTCAAATATATTTGTAAATTATTTCTCGACTGTTGGTGAAAAGTTATCTAATAATATAAAATCTAACCCATTTTCTGATACATTGTATCAAACGTAAAAATATTAAAAGTTCTATATTTTTTAATCCTGTTACTACTAAGGAATTGTCAGATATAATTGACAATTCGAAAGTGAATTCATGTCCTGGAATAGATAAAATTACAACAAAAACTATAAAGTTAATTAGAAACAATATTGTTAAAATTCTTGTATTCCTCATAAACTTATCATTTGAAAACGCTCGATTTTCAGAATTACTAAAATTATCAGTCATTACACCCGTTTTCAAAAATGACGAAAAACTTTTGACAAACAATTATAGACCAATATTACGGATATTAACAGCATTGCCAAGATTTATGAAAAATGTATTGTAATAGATTACAGAAACAAAAAATTTGATCATCGAATCAATTTGGTTTCAGACAGAAGTCAGGTACTGAGGAAGCTTTATATCATCTAACAAATATTATACATGAACACTTAAATAGGAATTATAAAGTCATAGGATATTTCTAGATTTGGCAAAAGCATTCGACAGTTTATCGCACGAATAACTATTAAATAAACTATACCATTATGGAATTAAAGGTCATGCATTAGTTTTGATAAAAAGTTATTTGTCGAATCGCCAAGCAATTGTGAAAGTAAACAATTCATTTAGTGGTTGTATACTCAATGCGGAGATGATTTTTTATATTTTTAAGATGCATTACCCTGAATTTGCTCATTTTCAGAGTAGTTTCTTTTATTAGCATTTGTTCGTTTAACATTGTCTAAGTAGGTTTTTTATCACCTTCTGTGAAACCAGTTAGATGTTTATGCGGTGTAGAACTAACTACATCTATCGGCCATTCGCTACTCCATGTCGGATTGAATATGTCACAGACACGAAGCGCACCATTGAAAGCTGTTGACCTATATCGCCTTCGGCGCGAAACGATATTTTGCAAACATGAAATTCCAGGAAATAACTACTCTGCGGGCTGATGCCCCGACCAGCATTGAATTTCACTTGGAAAACCTATAGCAACAGCTACAATCATTCGTCAGGAGCCCACCAGACATATACCGGTTTCAAGTGTACTAGCTCAGTATGAAATAGGTGAGGTATCTGATGAATAATCCTAGCTGTCTTAGTCTGTCTGTTTGCAAAATATCGTTTCTCGCCAAACGCGATAAAGGTCGACAGCTTTCAATGGTGTCTACTGCATGTAGAACGATTCGTGCCTGAAATTTTCCGGCATGGAGTAGCGAATGGCCGATAGATGTAGTTAGTTCTACACCGAGTACTCATACCTAAGTCAAACTCACTATGAACATCACCAATCATTTTATGAACATATTCTCTGGGTAAGGGATCAAGGTGATTTAAATAGTACATCTAATCGGGCGAATTACTAAAGTCTTGAATATATTCTTTTGCATCTCTTACACTTTCATATAGTTCCTCATTGTTTTCCCCATTACCTCCATCAGCAATGTCATTATCATTCGAAGTTCCTTCTGCGACAACTGATGTATCTAGGAAACTTGGTGCATCAGAAGTCGTCGATCTATTATGTTTCGCTATGCTTTTCTTTGGCGATCTAAATAAAAACCTTGATTTCACTTCCTTTTTTATAGGCTTCTCGCTGTTCATCAAGTTTCTCGACAATTGTTTGTAAACGCTTCGTGATAGGGGGAAACGATTGTTCTTGAATTATACTTCCTTCTTTGTATTAACAATTTTTTTACTTCAACTTCCTTTCTATTCATATCGAAATCATCAAATCTTCCTAATTGTAGTACTTGGTATAGATCCTCCATAAGCAGTAAAAACAAATCTCAAGCTGTAAAAAACAGGTATCTGGCAGTAAAAAACAAGCAGCTGGCAGTAAAAAAAATTGGTTCCAACCAGTAAAAAACTGGTATCTGACAGTAAAAAACAGGTCACAACCAGTAAAAAACAGGTATCTGGCAGTAAAAAAAACAGGTCCCAACCTATAAAAAAACAGGTATCTGGTAGTAAAAAAACAGGTCTCAGCCAGTAAAAAACTGGTATCTGGCAGTAAAAACAGATCCCAATCAGTAAAAAACAGGTCCCAGGCAGTAAACAGTAAGTATCTGGCAGTAAAAAACAGGTCCCAGGCAGTAAAAAGTAGGTATCTGGCAATGAAAGATAGTTAATTAACAGTAAAAACAGCGTAGTGTTAAGAGCAGTTCAGTAAGAACTTATTTCTCTTTATACCGGGTGTTCCCTCTAAGACTTTCAGTGCGAATATCTCAGAAACCATCTTAGCCAGTGTGACGAAATTTGGTATACAGACACTAGATGGCGCGTAGAATCTGATGATAACATCGATTTTTATACAGGGTGTTCTATTTTTCAGGAAATGGATTTACTTTCGATTTTTTGGTAGTGAACCTCGACAAAATTTGTATTTAAATTGAAATATCTTTAATTATGAACACATTCTGATAAAAAAAGTCACGAAAAATTTTTGTCTTGTCATAAAAAAACTCCTATGAAAAGTCCCCAAATTTCATTGTTTTGTCATGCCAAATGTGAATAGCCATGAGTCCAATTTACACACACGCAACTACCGCACGGATAGACGTCAAAACGTAAAGTGACGGAAACTGTCAAAGCAAGTATGAGTATTTTTGTAGAAATTTTATTATAAATACGTAATACCACGAGGTACCTACATTGAATGTGCGTACGTATTTGCAATAATGGTACAGTTTTGTGAAAAGAAAATGGAAATTTGAGCAACCTTGCCTGTAATGAATACCCAGAACACAGAAAATTGTGAAACATTATTATTATTATTTTTCACCATATCACTCTCAAACTAATAAATTACGTGCAAACATTAACAGCTGTAAAAAAATATAACATTGTGGGAAATCATAAAAGCAATAGGGGACGATCCCTAAATCAGAAAGCAGAATTTATGAACATCCTCTCTCTTAGTTCGACTTGAAGCACGCTGCGAGCTATCCACAATCTTAAGTCTAAACTTGTGGTTACTTAACCTAGAATTAGAAATAATAATAACGTGCCGGCAACAAGTGGTAGAAAGGCTTTAAACTCTAGAAACAATCATAAATAATGATTTAATGGGTTCCTTGAGTGAATACTTCAGTTCCAGTAGCATAAATAAAAATTCACCTGCTTCAAAAACGATTCCACATTTAGCAAATCCGAATAGAATTTGGAGACCTATTTCTACACAAATTAAGTACATTAATACAATAAAAGATGATAACATAAGGTCTTTAAGTACAACCCAACGATTAATGGTAGCTTGCCTAAGGAAAACTATAAGAGGTACAAAGCAAGAATGTCAATGTTGTAAGTAATTGCAACTTGCATATTGCATTTGACCTTTTGAACTGTAGGGTTATATTTGTAAGAAACTGCCCATTTACCCATATACTAGAATTATTTTTTACTTAATTGCTTTCAGATAGAGAAGTTATTGGGAAATTGCTGGCTTACTTTCAAGAGCAGGGATGAGAAGGTATTTTCCAATATTTGTAGAACAGAAAGAACAAACATAAAAATATTCACAAAAATGTTATGTCTCACCAGCATATCTTCAATAGATAGGAACCAGGAAACAAAGTACTCTTATGGAAACAGGTTGACATACACAGTTACGTTATTCATTGGTTAAAAGATTCGATAAGATACTGAAGAAGCCAGATGCCGAGATTAGTTTCTATTCGTACGACAGATAGATGAGAGAGACGAGGAAAATTTTGCTAGAAAACATTAGACTTTACGTTTTGCCATAAATAAGGACATACCTAACTTTCTGTGCTTGGTTTAATTATTTAATAAAATTAAAATGCATGGAATGTGTAAGTTAACGTGAAGAGTGATCTAAATAAAAAATGTAAATAATGTAAGTATGACGGAAATTAAAATTTATTAAATTGTTATTGTTTGTATTATTAGGTATACACTACCACTACAGCAAATACTACTTCTGTTTAATAATTCTATAATAAAATTAACATGTCTAAAACATAAATTTTACTGAAAACTATTAATATTGTTCCTAAATAAGGTAGGTATAAAAATATCCATATCTTAATCTTAAAATTTCAAATTTTTCTATTCATAAAGTAATGCTTATTTTTCATTTATTAGATTTCCAATTCCACATTCTTTATAGTAGTCAATATTTAGTTTTCTCATGCATGCATATTATTATGCTTGGAATTCTTTTCATATTTTGCACATCATTCCTTCATTATATTGTTTATAAGATAGGTTCTACCTCTTCTTTGACCTTTTTTATTGATAGATGTAATAACCAGGCTATGAAATCCTGTATTCCTGTAGTAAAAAATATTTTGAAATTTAAATTGACCAACCCTTGTCATTGTTTTTTTCATCAAATAATTTTACCAATTGCCATTTGTATTACATTCCACAATAATATCTCTTTCCCTCATTATAATTGCCTAGATATTGTTTGTTTATAAAAGATGTTCAAATGAGCCACCATCTGCATTATAACACATCTGTAACCGTCGTACAAATTCTCTCTGTAGATTCCTTAGAGTCTCCTCACTTATTTCATTAAATGCTGTTATAATTTTTTGCCTTAAATCGTTGGGATTCTGGGGCGCAGTTCTATATACTTTTTCTTTTACAGCTCCCCACAAAAAAAAATCACAGGGAGTCAAGTCCGGTGATCTGGGTGGCCATGGTATTGGAGCTCCTCTTCCAATCCACATTAGGCCATAATGTTGATTCAAGTATTCACGCACCGGGGCAGCAAAATGAGCAGGTGCCCCATCATGCATAAATACCGTATGTTGTCTTATGTTTAGGGGCACATTTTCAAGTAATATGTTAAGGTCGTTTTGAATGAAATTTAAATACATTTCTGCATTTAAATTGTCTTCAAAAAAGTAAGGACCTATAACATTTTGCCCAAGAATGCCCCCCCAAACATTTAACGACCATACTCTTTGTCGATCAACATTACGTACCCAATGAGGATTTTGCACAGCCCAATAGTGCATGTTATGCCTATTTACCAAACTATTACTTTTAAAAGTTGATTCGTCCGTAAATAATATATGAGAAAAAAAATCTTCATTATTTTCTATTCTCCTTAACATGTCGTTACGAAGTTTAATCGTTTTTGACGATCATCCTCCGATAACTCCTGGTTTAAGCAAATTTTGTAGGGATGGAGTTTTTGTTTCTTCAACATTCTAAAAACTGAAGTTTGTTTAATTCCAATTTGTCTGGATACGATTCTTATACTGGAAGTGGGGTCTTCTGCAATCATATTTGTTACAGCATCCGCATTGTTTGCATTTTCAGCAACAGGTCGACTTCTTACTCTACAGGTTTCTCTGACAGAACCTGTATCTAAAAATAAATTTATCATTCTCTGTATTTTATATTTTGTATATCCAGCTCCCGGATATCTTTGCAGAAGAACTCTTGTCGTCTCCAGAATGTCTCTATGACATTCACCATATGTGAAAATAATTTCTTGTTTTTCTTCCAAAGATAGAGACATTGCAACCTATTAAATAAATATGTAAGTATTTAGTATTTAGTAAGACCTTGCAAATATTTACCTATTTGTATTTATACAATTCAATATCCTTAGTACGCTACGCTTAACGTCAAAGTTTATTTAAAAATGAAAAGTAACGAACAAAGAAAATAAATTAACAATAAACAAGAAACTAAACAAACAGGGAACAGAAATAATATAAAACAGGAAACTAATAATACACAGAACAGACGACAGAAGCACGAGGATTAATAAACAGCGATAAGAGTGGCAACAGAATGACAACTAATAATTTTAAACAAATGAATGTATCAATAAATGAGGCAACTAGATCTGTGGAAGAAAAACAAGAAATTATTTTAAATGTCCTAAAAATTTTGGAGACAATAAGAATTCTTCAACAAAGATATCTAGGAGCTGGATATACAAAATATAAAATACAAAGAACGATAAATTTATTTTTGGACACAGGTTCTGTCAGAGAAACCTGCAGAGTAAGAAACAGACCTGTTGTTGCTGTTCTTGGGCAAAAGGTCCTTACTTTTTTGGAGGTAATTTAAATGCAGAAAATGTATTTAAATTTTCTTTAACAAGACCTTAACATATTACTTGAAAACCTGCCCCTAAACATAAGACAGCATATGGTATTCCCGCATGATGGGGCACCTGCTAATTTTGCTGTCTCTGTGCTTGAATACCTGAATCAACATTATGGTCCAATGTAGATTGGAAAAGGGGCTCCAATACCATGGCCACCCAGATCACCGGACTGGACTTCATGCGATTTCTTTTTGTGGGGAGTTGTAAAGGAATAGGTATAACAAACTGCTCCTCAAAATCCGGATGATTTTTGCATTTAATGCAGTTAGTGAGAAAACTTTAAGAAACAGAATTTGTAAGATGATTACGGATATGTTGTAATGCAAATGGTACCCCCTTTCAACATCTTTTATAAATTTACATTATCTAGGCTCACAAAAGTGGTAGAACATATCTTATAAACAATTAACTGATAGAATAAAGTTGAGAGAATATAAAAAATTAAGCATATCTGTTTATGTGGAATTGGAAACTAATAAATGAAAACTACAGATTAAAGAAGAGTGAAAATTAAAATTTTAAAATTGATATAAGAATATTTTTTAATCTACATTATGTAAGAACTGAATATTAACAGTTTTCAGTAAAATTTATATTTTTAACTAGTCATTTTTCTTATAGACTTGTTAAATACAAGTAATATTTTCTGTAGTGTAGTAATATAAACAATAACAATTTAATAAACATTCATTTCAATCATACATGCTTAATTTATATTTTTTATTTAATTCACTCTTCACATTAATTTACAGGTCATGCATTAATTTTATGAAATAATTAAACCACGCATAAAGTTAGGTATGTCCTTTCTAATAGCAAAACATAAAATCTCTCATTTTCTTGAATGACTTCTGCGGCACGATTATAAACTCTAGGCATCTGGCTACTTCAGTAATTAATTGAAATTATGCTGATTACAACTGAATAATAACTATAATAAAATACAAAAAATCATTCAGTCTTGTGCAACATTTTTGAAAATTATTTCCTTGTAGAATACTCTTGAAAGTGAGTTAGGTGACTTTTTTATATTATGTATCACTTCATACCTAACATTATACCTACCTTATTTAAGAACTGTTAACAATTTTCAGCAAAATATATGTTTTAGACATGTTAATTTTGTTATAGAATTATTAAACAGAAGTTGCTGTAGTGTATACCTAATAATACAAACAGTAACAATTTAATAAACTTTAATTTCCGTCATACTTGCATTATTTACATTTTTTATTTAGATCACTCTTCACGTTAACTTACACATTTCATGCATTTTAATTTTATTAAATAATTAAACCAAGCACAGAAAGTTAGGTATGTGCTTATTTATGGCAAAACGTAAAGTCTAATGTTTTCTAGCAAAATTTTCCTCGTCTCTCTCATCTATCTGTCGTACGAATAGAAACTAATCTCGGCATCTGGCTTCTACAGTATCTTATCGAATCTTTTAACCAATGAATAACGTAACTGTGTATGTCAACCTGTTTCCATAAGAGTACTTTGTTTCCTGGTTCCTATCTATTGACGATATGCTGGTGAGACATAACATTTTTGTGAATATTTTTATGTTTGTTCTTTCTGTTCTACAAATATTGGAAAATACCTTCTCATCCCTGCTCTTGAAAGTAAGCCAGCAATTTCCCAATAACTTCTCTATCTGAAAGCAATTAAGTAAAAATAATTCTGGTATATGGGTAAATGGGCAGTTTCTTATAAATATAACCCTACAGTTCAAAAGGTCAAAAGCAATATGCAAGTTGCAATTACCTACAACATTGACATTCTTGCTTTGTACTTACCTCTTATAATTTTCTTTAGGCAAGCTACCATTAATCGTTGGGTTGTACTTAAAGACCTTATGTTATCATCTTTTATTGTATTAATGTACTTAATTTGTGTAGAAATAGGTCTCCAAATTCTATTCGGATTTGATAAATGTGGAATCGTTTTTGAAGCAGGTGAATTTTTATTAATGCTACTGGAACTGAAGTATTCACTCAAGGAACCCATTAAATCATTATTTATGATTGTTTCTAGAGTTTAAAACCTTTCTACCACTTGTTGCCGGCACGTTATTATTATTTCTAATTCTAGGTTAAGTAACCACAAGTTTAGATTGTGGATAGCTCGCAGCGCGCTTCAAGTCGAACTAAGAGAGAGGATGTTCATAAATTCTGCTTTCTGATTTAGGGATCGTCCCCTATTGCTTTTATGATTTCCCACAAAATTATATTTTTTACAGCTGTTAATGTTTGCACGTAATTTATTAGTTTGAGAGTGATATGGTGAAAAATAATAATAATAATGTTTCACAATTTTCTGTGTTCTGGGTATTCATTACAGGCAAGGTTGCTAAAATTTCCATTTTCTTTTAATAAAACTGTACCATTATTGCAAATACGTACGCACATTCAATGTAGGTACCTCGTGGTATTACGTATTTATAATAAAATTTCTACAAAAATACTCATACTTGCTTTGACAGTTTCTGTCACTTTACGTTTTGACGTCTATCCATGCGGTAGTTGCGTGTGTGTAAATTGGACTCATGGCTATTCACATTTGGCATGACAAAACAATGAAATTTGGGGACTTTTCATAGGAGTTTTTTTATGACAAGACAACAATTTTACGTGACTTTTTTATCAGAATGTGTTCATAATTAAAGATATTTCAATTTAAATACAAATTTTGCCGAGGTTGACTACCAAAAAATCGAAAGTAAATCCATTTCCTGAAAAATAGAACACCCTGTATAAAAATCGATGTTATCATCAGATTCTACGCGCCATCTAGTGTCTGTATACCAAATTTCGTCACACTGGCTAAGATGGTTTCTGAGATATTCGCACTGAAAGTCTTAGAGGGAACACCCGGTATATGTATGTAATGATTAAATGTATTTCTATATCTACCATTATTAATCACCATAAAACTATATTTGTCTTTCCGGTACAGTGAGAAAATTTCCTTAAACTTATTAAAACTCATATCGCTATTAATCTGATCTTCATATACAGGGTGTAACTTTGAAGGAGGGTCCAGTTTGTAGGGGTGGTAGTCCATGTCCTCTAGATTGCTAATCTGAAATTAGTTTTTTTAAAATCAAATAAATAGCCGTTATAACTAATTTTTTAAATTGCACCCAATTTGCTATACACTCCGCCCCTGTACAACGTCTGACTTTTACTGCAGAACCATATCTACGGTGTTGTCAGTTAGTTGTTACCAGTCTAGACGTCGGAATGTGTTTTAATGTGTCCTTATCGACTGTTAAATTCAATTGCGTGCCACTTAGGTCTTTTACTTGTTTTGTTAACAATTTAGCTAAATCTTCAAATTCGTACGATTCGGTTGGTATTGTTATTTCTTTATCGTCATTCATCATAATCATAATGTCATAATAAAATTTATTATTCACCCCTTCTTCAATGTTTGGAATGGTCACAAACGTCTCAAAATCTGTTAATCCGATTTCATATTGATTGTTTTCTAGATAAATAGGAGGATTAAAATCAGCGCTTAGAATAGATTTGTTTCCAGAAAGAGCAATGGTAGTTGTCATTGTTAACTCTTTTATGTGTTTACTTAAACTGACTATTCTCGGTAGAAGTAGTTATACAGAAATTTAAGGCATAGGTGACCGCAATTATATGAATTATGTGCTTGTTTAGTTTCGTAGTTGTATTTCACAATATTATTGCTACCATCGCTTTTAAAGTATAGTAATTCTATTGGTGTTCTCAAATTTCCATAGCTATCAAAGTAAAATATTTCAGAATTTTCTTTAACGTAGCACGTCCAGTGACTTCCGGCATTTTACTCATCATCTAGATTAATAATGGCACATTCAATTTTATGTATTTCTGCAGGTAAAGCATTACTCATAAACACTTCTCTGAAATATGGTATTTTTAACAGTTTAACATACCGAACGAGTTCTTTGTTGGTTAAGGCGTGATGTGGTAGCTTTATTGGAAGTTTTTTTATATGGTGCAAAATATAATCCGCGACCCTGATACGGTTTAAAATACAGTCCTTTTCCTTTCGCTTCCATGGCTTTGTTATGTCGCTGTGTTTCTTCCAATAACTGTTTGTTTGGTTTTGCATCATTGACAGCTTTTACTATAACAGCCGCACCACCTCCTAAAGCTCCAAGAGCCCCAAAAGAGGGAATTAAAGGAGTGAGAATCCACCAATTCATTTAGGTGTCTTAATAATACGTTTTTTCTGCTTTTTCATCCCCCTTCCTTTTTTAATTTATATCTTTTTCTAAGAAACATTCCAAGTTTAGTTTTTGCTTTCATTATTCCAGTTACGCCTAGAGCTGCAAGTCTTTCTCCAACACTAGCGGCTTTTGATTTAACTCGCTCCCAAGCCATTTCTGCTAATAAGCGTGTTCACTAAACCCTGACCTCTTCTAATATGTTTTCGCTTATGACTGACTACCGTCGGCGTGTGTATCAGCATTTATATAGATGTCTGCTATCTCAAGATTCAAAGAAAACTGCTTATCTAAAGCAAAAGCGACCTATAAATAGTTTTTCTACATACAGTACTTTTTTAGTAGATTTCAAACAATGAGAATAGTCAAACAAAACTTCTCGTTACCAATTACCAATCATTAGCAGACGGTACAAGATAGTTATCAGAAGCACAACGGTCTTTTTGGAGGTCATTCCAAACGATGTTTAATTGTTAATCCCTCGGGGTGTGGAAAAACTAATGTTATAGTTACATTGTTAGAGCATCCCAAAAGTTCAAGATTTGAAAATGTATATATATTCCAAATGTCTTTATCAACCAAAATATGATTACCTGAGGAAAATATTTCAACCTCTTAATGTCGGATATTATGAATATGGAGAAGAAGATATTATTCCACCCACTCAAGTAAAACCAAACTCAGTCATAGTATTTGATGATATTGCATGCTGTAATCAAAGTCCCATGAGAGACTATTTTTGTTTCGGACGACACAAAGACACAGATTGTTTCTATCTATGCCAAATATATTCATCTATATCAAAACAACTCATTCGTGACAACGCAAATCTGGTTGTAATTTTTAAACAGGACAATACCAACCTTAAGCATATATATGAAGATCATTGACCACAGATATGTATTTCCAACTGTAGAAATTGAGGACACAAGTAATCAAAAAATATATATTGAGGAAAAGATCATTATTGACTACCACCTCAGATGGCAAGAACATATAAAATACGTAATGCAAAAGATACGGGGATTAATATATAAATTTAAACAGTGAAAATCATTTCTCAGGCATAGGGAATTACTAATGTTGTATAAAGCATTAGTAGAGTCAATAATAAGATACGGAATTATTGGATGGGGAGGTGTAGGGAAAACGTTTCTTACATCTCTAGACAACCTGCAAAAAAAGATTATAAAAATTATTTTGAATAAAGATTACAGATATTCAACCGAGCTTTTGTTTAAAGAATCAAATCTATTCGCTATAAGACAAATTTATTGTTATACTGCTTTATTGCATAAGTACAAAATAAATAACGAACATAATATATTACATAATTACAATATAAAATGTAAAGAACAAGGGCTCATTAGGATAAAAAGAACATATAAAGCAATAGGACAAAAATCATTTGATTATATAGGCACAAAGTTATTTAATATGCTTGACAGGGATGTTAGGGAAATTAAACATATTAACAAATTGAAAAAAACTATAAGAAGTTGATTAAAAAAGCAAGGTCTTAATTTGTTTATGAAATTATTAGATTAAGTTTAATATGCATGTTAATATTACAAGTATATGAGTAACTAATATAAGTAAATAAGTGCTATGCTAGGGAAATAAAACTTTATATTATTTGAAATTTTCAATTGTTTATCTGAATTATTTTATTTTGTATTATAGTACTCTATTTAGGAGTGTAATTATAGAACTGGAACGAAATAACATAGTAAATAGTGGATAGATGAGGAGCAAGCAGGCAATCAAATTTACTTGTAAAACTTACGCCTGTTTACTTTAAACATTTATTTACACACACATGTACCTAGTGACTAACATTAAACCGAAGAATGTTAACTAAATTTTTGTGAATAAATATTATTATTATTATTATTAATTGCACACATACTCCTCTACTTCTTCATTGCTTTCAAATCTTCTGCCTCCAAGCGATTCTTTCAAGGGCGCAAACAAAAAATAATCACAGGGTGACAAGTCAGGGCTATAAGGAGGGTGCTCGAGGGTTTCCCAGCGCATTTCTTCCAATTTATCCCTTGTCAAAACTGCGGTGTGTGGCCTGGCATTGTCATGAAGGATGATGACGTCTCGAATGGGCATAGCCCGTCGTTTGCTTCGATACGCGATTTTTGTCGACTGTAACAACTCAGAATAGTAAGCCGCATTCACTATTCGTTGATTGTGGAGAAAATCAACGTGTAAAACTCCCCTTGAGTCAAAGAAAACAGTTGTAAGCACTTTTCCGGCTGAGGGACGGGTTTTGGCTTTGACTGGGCAGCCTTCATCCTTTCTTCGCCACTCCTTACTCGCCATTCGGGAGTGTAATGATGGACCCACGTCTCATCACAAGTGACAATACGCCTCAAAAAAACCTCCCCTTCTTGTCGAAATCGATTCAGATGTCTTTCACTGATCTCCGACCTGACCTGTTTCTGATTTTCGGTCAACAACCTTGGCACCCAGCGAGCACTAATTTTTCTAAAGCCAAGTTGATCAGTGATGATGGATTGAATACTCCCATAGCTGATACCCAATTCTAATGAGATTTTTTTAATAGTTAACCGGCGATCACCGATAAGCTCTCGAACAGCACGGATGTTGTCATTTGTGAGACTTGTTCGTGGGCGTCGATCATGACTTTCATTTTCGACACGTTCTCGCCCATCCCTGAATTCTCTGACCCATGTATACACTCGATTCTGAGACAGTGTAGCATCCCCAAACTCTGCCTTCAAACGAGTGAAAATTTCCGATGGTTTAACGCCTTCATTGGTTAAAAACTTTATGATGATGCGTTGTGCAACAGACGAAGATACTTCGCGCTGTCATGGCTGTACTGCAGAACCGAGCGCAGCTGCTACCCAAACCAGTTTCCCTTCTCCTCATAAACCAAACAACACTCGAGCATCGAATCCTCTAGATCGGAATTACGTGCTAAGCTAAATAGTAAAATTACCGTTTATATTTGATTCCCCCTCATACATAGCCAATGTATTTTAATAGTAGTGGATGTAATAAATAGATATAAGATGATTGATTGAAGTAAGTTAGTTTTAGTTAGTTAATGAATGTTATTTGTTGTTACGTATTACTTTCAAATTTTTACTGATGCACTGCCAGGGCCGGACTGGCAGGTCGGGCGATCGCCCGAGGCGCCGCTTGTTCAACAAGACGAGGCGCCGCCTGTTCAACAAACCGGTGCGCCGCAATAAACTATCAATACAGACTACAGTACAAATGAATCGCCGGCGTCGCCCGAATATAAGATGCAGTCACGTATGTAGTATGCGATCTACAGTCTCCTCCCTCCACCGTTATTGTTAGAGAGAATATATATAATATATAAATCGCATCTAAATGCGCAATGAACCCCAATGAAATTCATATGTACACGACGAAGTGGGAGAAATTCTACAAATCACCGTGCCCCTTGAGCGCGCGAATGTGCGCGGCTAAATGTGCAGTCGTCTTTTGGTCGTCTAAAAAAACGAAACCTTGGACCTCGACATCAAAGGAGCCGACGTGAAGACGCCGGACTGTATAATAGACTGTGACCTCAGTATCTAATTATCTATCGATGGGGTATACTTCGTAGTTCGTTAAGTTTAGATAAAAGGGAATCTAGATTAAAAGGTAGGTAACTTAAGTAATGCGTAAATGATAATGACACCTTTTAATGCAATTGAATATCTCCAATGTACATTAAATACTCAATTTGTCTCAATATTTTTAATTCAGTTTTCATTTTATTTCCTCTTTGATAAAATAGTTCGAAATCTAAATAATAATATATTGATTCTTGAAAACTCCCCCACTTAAATAATAAAAATCGAGGGAATTATTTTATTTATACAGGATGTTCCGATTATGCTTAAGAAAGGGGTTTGAGTTCGAAAAAAAAATAGCGAGAGTTGCTCATATATGATTTCCGATTTTAACGTCGTAAATCTTCAACATTTTTAGACGAGTAGATGTGAACCAGTTTTTAATAAAGCCGTAAAACAGATTCATTATAAAGACCAGTGACACGGCTACGGATAGGACTACAATTTCATCTTATCTTATACTAGTACAAATATTATGAGGACATATATTCGAAAGAAATAACGTTAAAATTGTGCACTCAAGTATGAAGTACTTATTTTAAAGACTTTTAAACTAAAATTTAACGTCGCTATATACCAAATCTTGTGTGCTAATAAATTTGAACCGAGTGCTGATTGTAAAACAGCCTGTCAAATGTTTATTGTT
The DNA here is from genome assembly GCA_037114965.1 of Monochamus alternatus. Classification (NCBI taxonomy): domain Eukaryota; kingdom Metazoa; phylum Arthropoda; class Insecta; order Coleoptera; family Cerambycidae; genus Monochamus; species Monochamus alternatus. The sequence goes on from CM073428.1 coordinate 37,665,547, forward strand.
ACAAGTTGAATTTGCGTTGTAGATAATATTTAGAAAAAAAGTAAATAAATAACGTACTTGGTGCGATATCGCATTTATTAGAACTTCTTCACCTCATAAAGTAAATAATTAAGTTTGCCAAATGTATGTAAATACGTAAATTTTAAACCATCACTGCGTATACTTTTTTTATACGTATTTTATTTCTTAATATTTAGCATTGTCATAAAGCAAAGTTTAAATTAATTCTTACTTCTTACCTACCTATTCACCAAACTGACAACTTGTATGCACATCTAAATATGCGATAATTGGTAAATTGTATCATAATGGTATCATAATAAAAAATGTTTTTACTGTTTACATTTTTCTGCCAAGAAAAAGATGGCGCTGGTTATAACAAACGCCCGCGCCGATCTGGGGACCCAGTCAGGCCCTGTGCACTGCCTCACTTGCCTCATCGTAGTAGCCACTGCTGATTACTCTTGTATTAATGTTATTGCACAAAACACAGCCAAAAATATTAGAAAAATCAGGAGTCTATTTTCTTTTGAGATATTCTGGCTGACTGTTTTCAGTTACTGCTAATCTTTTAAATAGTAACTGGAAGTTGCTGAATGTGATCTTTGCAAGGTCTAGCAGTTGCTTCTCCTTACAAATTGAAAAATCAGTAAAATCACTATTTTCTGTTATTGTCAATACATTTACTACGTTTGTATACTTGTATTACACTTCTGGTCATTGTTTTTGACAGTGGAAATATAAGCCATAGAATTCTCAATTTTTGTCTGAATCTTGGTATCACACATTTCATTGTCACACATCTATTACAAATAAATGTTTTTCCAGGATCTACTGTATTTGAAAATATACAAACTTGACATTTTTGATCATTTTTTTAAGAACTTATTATTTGATTTGTTTCTTCAATTTGTGTTGTAGATGGATGGATGAACAGTTCATTAGTTATTGTGGTGTTGGATGATTCTTTCATTTTTGTTGCAGCAGATTCATTGCACGTTTGTGAGTGGTAGACGAAAAATTGTTTCTATGTAAGTGAGACTAACTTCTTTGTCAGATTTTTTGCCTTCAAGAAAATGATCACTGCATATTAAATCTTATGGTTTAGCAAACCATGGTCATCCAATACTGAAATAAAACAAATTTGCTTATTTAATAAATCACAATATCTTGTGATTTATTTTATTGTCCAAGATTAAGTAGACACTTAAAAGATAATGGCATTCAAATATACAATAAGATGAGAATGCTTACCTTCCAATATTTTTGCAATTAATACAACACAGCAACTATAATGGCCCATTTTTAGATTTGTTTATGTAAAAACTTTTGTAACAACATTTGATCTGACACTGTCAAACTACTTTAATATAATATGTCTACTGCAAGCGATATCAATTTCATAACCTACACCCCATACTTTCTACAGTGAATAGTTGTCGCTAGCACAACATTTGAAGTTTTTAAGTTTCATTTTATTACTTAAAAAAAATTACAACAAAAGTCAAATTATTTGCTACTAAATGTTACTATTTTTTAGCTATTATTATGTGTTGCAAAATTAAATATAAAGCCACTTCACTCTTCTACTACCTATTTCACGTTTTCGTATTTTTAATCACTACCTATCAAAATCATAAAATTATCTATGGTAAATATATAATGTTTTGACTTCTCATAAACATTTAAAATAAACAAGGTTTTTCTACACGTATGTGATTTTTCACAGTTCAAAATTACAGTTGTTAATGCTCATTATTTTCATTAATTCTTATTACATAAAAAATTGTTTCTATGTTGCTTTCCACTTATTGTTTGTACTTGCAACAAATTGCAATTGCAACTGTAAAATTATAAATTTAACACCACAGACATATAGCAAAAGTATGGAATAAATTTATTTAAAAAACTAGTGTGCGTTTTTTGGAAAATCAGTTCTCATGTACAGAATGCAGCAAAAAAAATGTAAAATGTAAAATACTTTTTTAAATGGAAACCCATTTTGTATTTTTATTCAAGTTGCTATAAACTTCTATGTATTTTTTATGTAAAATACTCATACACACCTTTTATTTTTCCTAGCACTGAGTCACATTTCTTATGGTGCAGAGGATTCTGATTTGACAAGAACTTTTAATGAGTCACAAAAAGTTAATATGGAAAATTGAACTTGATTTTGTTTTAAGTTCAACCGTGTACATTTTGAAGTAATTTTTTAAAAATTGTCATATTCGATTTTCAGACACAGTTTTTTCGAAAACGGTTAAAGATAAGTGTAGAGTATGTTAAATAAAAAATACTTACAATTTCATAGCAAATTGAATAAAAATACAAAAAAGATGGTTTTCCATTTAAAAAAGTTGACCATGACATGACACTTGTTTAAAAAATGTGCAGCTAAAAATAAAAATTAACAGGTACGAGCAATTTTCCAAAAAAACGAACACCTGATTTTTAAATAAATACTTTTGCTGCCAACTGTATATCTATATATATATATAGCGGGATGTATATATATATATATATATATATATATATATATATATATATATATATATATATATATATATATATATATATATATATATATATATATATATATATATATCTTACTATCTATTCTGCGTCCGTACATTTTAAATTTACATATCATTCAGCGTCCACCACCTTTCTACGTCCATATACGGACGCAGAAAAAACATTCGTCTTTATTGCAATCGGCAATCATCGCTGGATGATGTGGTACAACAGAAATGATGCAGTTTCATACCTAATTTAATATCTACCGAAAAAGAATTCTGTAAGTTATTTTGTGTAACTGTACACAATTTCTGGTCGGACGCAGAAATATTAGTAATATGTAAAATAATATACATTTATTTTATTTAAGGTTCAGCAGTTTAACACCAGTTGGCGTTAAATAGAGTGGCGTATATTTCCCGACCATATAACCATTTTAATTATCTAAAACATTTTCAGATGATTGTGCGTCCACATCTTGGCAACAGTGTATTTAGTTTATTTCCTGCATGTCTCCACCAAATTGAACCAATCCTCTCTTTCCTCTTTTACCGCGGATAACTAATTTAACGCTGTTTTAACAACATTTTTTTCTGATGGATTCTGAAAATTCTTCATAAATTTTAGAGTTGTGGCCAATTCATATTTGGCTATTAATTTTATACTATTTATCACAACAACCAACGATAAATTTTTAAACATTGAGTCATTCAATTTCAATAGTTCCCTGGATCAATATGCTGTTGTTCTCTATATACACAGTGATTTAACTTTAAATACAGAAATTGCAGGAATAGATAAATTGCCAAAAAATAAGTGTGCTCTATAAACTTTTTTCCTGAGACACGCGGTATTAGACATACAAGGTGTTAAAGTTTACAAAAAAATATATTTTCTGTAATATCTTCATAAGTAGCATGCCGCTGGTTAAAGCCACGAGGTTAATATTACATTCAGTAAAAGGTAAAATTATTTGAATACGATGTAGTAAATTTCATTCAACGTCAGCGCAATATGAAGATATTACAGTATTTAAAATCAAAATTTGTATCACCACAATTAGCGGTATTAAACTCCTAACATTCAGTATACAAATAATTATATTAAGTGTCAGTTTTTACCTTACGTAATATCCGAATACCTAATTATAACAAACAATACTTGTAATGGAGTAATAGTAATAATAAGTTTTATTTTGCTCTACAGGCCTCGTTTAAAATTTGCTCTGCTTGCATGTCTTCCCCTCATTTCTTCACAATCACGCAGTAGATGTTCTATCACCTCTCTCTCTTCCCAACAGGCCCTACATCTTCTCTCACTTTCATCTGTCCGTCATTTATTATTTTTTTCCTCAACTGAATCCTGCTAACATTATCCTTTCCTTCTTACTCTCCCTCTTTAATTTTGTTCGTCTGTCTTGCCTTTCTACATATATCTGTGTCTCTTAGCTGTAATTCTTTCCTCATCTGTCTGCCTCCAGTTCTTAAGCGTTCTATTTCTATGACTGCATACCCATTTCGTCGGAAGTATATCTCTCTATCTGTCTCTATATTCTCTCCTCCTTCCTTCTTCTTTTCTAACCAGCACTGTTGTAATATCTTGCAGTATTTCCTTCTCATTATCTTTTCTTCGTATTTTACTGTTTCTTGTTTTCACCCTCATTTTATCTCTTTTGCTTTCTTTTCTGACAATGTAGCCTGGAGTTTCTCTGTCTGTTCCTAGTATCCACCTTAGATACTTCTCCTGTACTTTTTCTATTTCTTCAAATTCTATCCATCTTCACACATCGGCCCCATACAGGAGTATATTCCCCACTAAACTGTCGAATAATATTAGTTCTCTCTTATGTCTGAATTTTCTTTCTCTCTATCCCCAAGCTATCCCCATTGCTTGATTTACCTTCATTATATTTATATCTGCTGCAAATGTATTCCAAAAATCATCAGTTTTGTGTTCTCCACATTCACTTGTCTTATCATCTGTTTCATTTCGTTCTCTTCATTTGCTACTATAATGATGTCATCTGCATATTACAGAGTACCCAAACCCTTCTCTGTCCCACTACTGCTCCTCCTGCCTGAGCCATCCTCAATCTCTCCTCAATGTAGCCAATAAATGCTGCAAATAAGGAAGAGCTTAGTGGGCGCCCCTGTCTCACTCCTTTGTTTGTATAAAATTCTGTACTTTCCATTCCGTTCACTTTCACTCTATTCAACGTTATTTTATATATATCCTTAAGTTTTCTTATCAAGTGTTTATCCACTCCTCTGTCCTTTAGGTGTTCCTACAATTTTAGTCTTTGTACATTATCAAAAGCCGCTTTTAGATCTATGAATAACGCATACAACTTTCTTTTTTTTCTGCGCTTCTTTGTTAATTAGATGATGCAATATGTTACATACATTGTCAATTGCACCCTTTCTGCACGCTGCCTGCCCGTCTGATATAATTTCTTTTTCCTCCATTCTGCCTTTAGTTTTTTGTATAGCAGCTCTGGTTTATCCCTTTTTTATAAATATGGGAGATTATTCCTTCCCTCCAGCTTTTTGGTTTACTCTTCCCTCATTGATAATTTCACAGATACTGTTTACTACAGCGTCTGTGCCGTAAATCCTGACCTCATTTTGTATTGTGTCCTTTCTAGCACTTTTTTCTTTCTATACATTTTCAATTTGTTCCACTATCTCTTCCCTATCTATTCTTTGGTTTCCATCTTCTATTTGCACACTATTTCTTTCTTCATATTCTTCGTTTTCACTTATTAATTCTACAGATAACTTTTCCATTCTTCCATTTTTATCTGCTCGCTCACTTTTTCCGTTTCTTTCTCTCTTTATTAATATACTCCCACGCTTCTGTTTCCGTTTTTATTTTCTTAATATTCTTCTCTTTCCCTTTTTTTATAAATATGGGAGATTATTCCTTCCCTCCAGCTTTTTGGTTTACTCTTCCCTCATTGATAATTTCACAGAGACTGTTTACTACAGCGTCTGTGCCGTAAATCCTGGTCTCATTTTGTATTGTGACCTTTCTAGTACTTTTTCCTTTCTATACATTTTTAATTTGTTCCACTATCTCTTCCCTATCTATTCTTTGGTTTCCATCTTCTATTTGCACACTATTTCTTTCTTCATATTCTTCGTTTTCACTTATTAATTCTACAGATAACTTTTCCATTCTTCCATTTTTATCTGCTCGCTCACTTTTTCCGTTTCTTTTTCTCTTTATTAATACTTCCACGCTTCTGTTTCCGTTTTTATTTTCTTAATATTCTTCTCTTCTTCTTTCTCCTAACTCTGTTTCTTTTCCTTACAACTCTTTAGTTGTTTTTCGCTTGCATATATTCCTCATTTGTAGTTTTTTTCTGTCTTCATTTTCTCAGTTGTCCTCTGGCTTGTCGATTCAGTTCTCTGCATTCTTTATCCCACCAGCTGTTTCTTTTATCCCTTTTAAGTATTTTCTTTTTCTCTGTTGCTCCCCTATCCAATCTGTCAATTCCCTCATCTTCTCATCGACTTCCATTCCCTTAAAGCTCATCATCTGCGTTCTTCCTCTGTACTTTACTAATTCCTCTTTTTTCCATTTCGTTATTTCTAATTCCTCTCTTATTCTTGCTTGTCTCTCTGTTGCTTCTATCACGTTTTCCGGCCTCCTTAAAGTTATTTCCAAAGGCATATGATGCGACTCCACCCTGTCTGCTATTTTAAACTTTCCACTTCCTCCCAAGCATCTTCATAGACTATTGCATAATCAATTACCGACTCTCCTCTTGGTCCCAGATATGTCCAGTTTTCTTTCTCGTCTCCCTCCTTATTTCCATTCAGTACATCTCATCCATTATCTTTTATTATTTCCTCTATTAATCTTCCCATTTTATTATCTATTTTATCTTTCCTCCCTTTTCCGACTCTTCTCTTCTTTTTGCCATTTCTCCCATTCGACCATTAAAATCTTCTGCATTTTGTCCTTGGACCGGTCATTTACTTTTTCCTTAATTTGCGACTTCAAATCTTTCATCCCTGTACTATATACCGTTATTATTCTCCATGTATTCTTTCCTATGTTCATTGTGCTACTTATCATGCTCTTGTGTTTTTCATTTCCTTATTACTTCTATTCCCTCGCGTATCCCCATTATCAACCCACCCTTCGCTCTGCCTTTCGTCTTCACCCTTTCGGCTCCTTGGAGTTCCCATTTGAAGCATTTTGGTAATCTGTACTTAATTTTTTCCCACGATTTCTCTTCTGCTCATGTTTCCATCATTCCCACTATGTCAAACCCTTCCACGTATTCCCAGAAGTATGCCTCCTTATTTGTTACAACTGCTACGTTCCAATACAGTGTATTTCTTCCTGATTTTTCTTCCCTCTGTCTACCTGTGTTTTTTCTCATCTTTTTCCCTCAGTTTGTTCCTAAAATTACTTTCCTCCTTCTTATCCATGTAATGGATTAAAAAGTTAATACTAAAAGTATTAACTTAACACAACAAAATGCCATCTTTTTCAAATTTGAATTTAGATCAACGTGGCACGTGTACTTTAACAAATGATTATGCTTATACAGTTTTAGAGAAACGTATTTATTATGCAGTAATTAGATAATCTTCAGTTGTTTGCATTTTTCTCAAATGTGTTTCAGTAGGTGTGACTTCTATTGTGTATTTTTGCGTGGATAAGAAACTTGTTTCTTGTTTTTCTACTACACGATGATAAATAAACAACGATTTTATAAATAAACTATTTTTTATGTTTTAAATGTATAAATATTTTTTTAATATCACGTTTAACATAATTAAAGATTATCTAGTCTGTCCTGTATCAAATAAAATTGAAAAGTTCAATGTTACCAATAATTGGTTAGTGAGCAAATTAATTATGTCAAACATTTCTATATCGCGTCGTGTCTGACCCAGGAAAGAATATACTATATAAATATTAAAGCTCGAAGTTGCCAAGGAAGTGGCAACTATGTCGGACGTTGAACCATTGTTACTAAGTATTATAATATACTATTGGACGCAGAAAACATAGGAACATATAAACGTATATCGGACGCGGAAATAATAGCAAAATGTAAGGACGCAAAATCATTGCAAAGTAGAAATCTTCTATTATTGACATAACATTACATTTAGTATACCTTATTGCACATCGAGAACCGCTGTGTTTAGAGTAAATTTTGACGTGAATACTGATTCGGCTCATTTTTTCCAGCCCCCTTATATAATTTTCATATTTCTATCTTTAAAAATAAAAATTGATGTCCTTTTCGTTAGACATACTTTGTGAGATCCGTTCATTTCACTGACTTTGTGACAGCCATTGCCGACTTTATTGCGACCGGCTTGTATATTAATTTTTAATTGACGCATTTTATAGCAGCCAACAGTGTTGCCAAATTTTTTATTAGAGAAGAACCAATAGTTTCTGCAAGTAGTTTCTGAATTTTGTAAAGTTCTTTATACATATAAGTAAAAATATAATCTACTCTTAAGCTACAATTTCCTAGACGTAGAATTAAATTAACTTACGTGAGAATTTTCTGCTAATAATTATTTGATAATCTAATTTCTATCATTAAAAAAATGTTGCTATTATTTTGACAAAATTATTTCACAGATTGTAATTTATTAAGACACTGGTAAACTTAAGATATCGCCACGTTAAAATACTTAATTTAATAGCAGTTTTTCGGCAGGGACAGATTTGCTAAGCTCAGGTATTTTTGAAGAATTACAAGCACAATAGTTCTTATTTTATTTATTAAAACTGTAACACAAATAACATGTAAAAGTTATAAAAAAATAAATAAATAAAACATCATTCATGATATTGTACGTAAAGGAAATCTTCAATTAGGTGTCTCTGAAAAAGAAAATTGACTGGTATTTTGAAAATTTGTGTGTAAGGAATTTGTTATATTTTTCTGTGGATCCAATTGCGATGTAGGTATGAGACTTCCAATTGTACCAAAAGTAAGCATCAAACCAAACATACTATTTTTAATTTAAATTTTAAAGTGTACCTTAGATTTTAATTGATGTAATTCTAGCATACTTTATTCTCAAATTCAATTGTTTTCAAGATATTCAGGTTTATTTGGATATATTTTTATATTACTTAGCTACAAATTTGACCATGTGTAAGAATATTTTTCCATTTTTTTTTCGAAAAGTCAAAACGTTTTGAAAACAATTAAGTTGAAAAATAAAGTATACTTATAAAGTCTTAAACTTTGATGTTCAATCTCTATTCGAAATATGTTAGTAGTAGTAAGTCAAAGTAAGTATAATAATAATGTTTTGTTTTAGATGAACTAATTGCATGACACTAAATTCCAAACAAATCATAACTAACAATCAGCGTTATGATCTATTTTCCCGCTTTATTTTCTTTTACCTTTGAACTCTAAATTATGAAATTTTTAGGTTAAAATTTTATTTCATGTTCCAATTTACATCTTGAAATAATATCTGACAAATTAATTAATTAATGCTATGAATTATTAAGAACCCCTCTTTATGATGGGCCATCGCGCAGTGAGCGAAATTGTCTAGGTGGCGTATGATGGCCGTTGGAAATCAACGATGGTTAGGTGTCATTTTTTTCGAGGAGTCATGAAAGTGAAATGACTACACGAAATAAGATTATATTGAATGATATATAGTGTATCGCGGAGAGCTTCAATTAGCTAAAAATGGAATATACTGAAATTTTGAAAATTCATAAGGATTTGTCATAAACTTCAGTCGATTCAAAGTATTGATGTTGAAGTTTTGTTTGTACCGGGAGTAGACATCTACTAACCTATTTTGAATAGAAGATACAAATTTCCATTTATTTGTTATTGTACATCAAAGTTTAAGACTTTATAAGTATACTTTATTTTTCAACTTAATTGTTTTCAAAACATTTTGACTTTTCGAAAAAAAATGGAAAAATATTCTTACACATGGTCAAATTTGTAGCTAAGTAATATAAAAATATATCCAAATACATGAAATATCAAAAAGTTATGCGTCATAAAATAACCTATCAAATCTCACAAATTCGAAACCTAATAATTTGAAGTTATTGGGTTTTAAACTTGTAAAAGTTGGTCAGTTATTTTTCATCGCAATATATAACTTGCTTCAACTATCCTATATTCCAGATTTTTTAATACGTTTTAATATTTTTAACCTAAAATTTGAATCTTCTAAATTATTAACTAAATTTGAGAATAAAGTATGCTGGAATTACATCTTATAAAATCTAAGGTACACTTTAAAATTTAAATAAAAAATAGTATGTTTGGTTTGAAATATGCGAGTTGATGCTTACTTTTGGTACAATTGGAAGTCTCATACCTACATCGCAATTGGATCCATAGAAAAATATAACAAATTTCTTATACACAAATTTTCAAAATACCAGTCATTTTCTTTTTCAGAGACGCCTAATTGAAGATTTCCCTTACATACAATATCATGAATATTTTATTTTTTTTATAACTTTTTCATGTTATTTGTGTTACAGTTTTAATAAATAAAATAAGAACTATTGTGCTTGTAATTCTTCAAAAATACCTGAGCTTAGCAAATCTGTCCCTGCCGAAAAACTGCTATTAAATTAAGTATTTTAACGTGGCGATAATTTAAGTTTACCAATGTCTTAATAAATTACAATCTGTGAAATAATTTTGTCAAAATAATAGCAACATTTTTTTAATGATAGAAATTAGCTAATCAAATAATTATTAGCAGAAAATTCTCATGTAAGTTAATTTAATTCTACGTCTAGGAAATTGTAGGTTAATAGTAGATTATATTTTTACTTATATGTATAAAAAACTTTACAAGTCAGAAACTACTTGCAGAAACTATCGGTCCTTCTCTGATAAAAAATTTGACAACACTGTTGGCTGCTATAAAATGCGTCAATTAAAAATTAATATACAAACCGACCGCAATAAAGTCGGCAATGGCTGTCACAGTCAGTGAAATGAACGGATCTCACAAAGGACGTCTAACGAGAAGGGCATCAATTTTTATTTTTAAAGATAGAAATATGAAAATTATATAAGGGGGCTGGAAAAAAATGAGCCGAATCAGTATTCACGTCAAAATTTACTCTAAATACAGCGGTTCTCGATGTGCAATAAGGTATACTAAATGTAATGTTGCAATAATGATAGCGGGATGTATATATATATATATATATATATATATGTTAAATAAAAGGCATCAATTCATATATATATATATATATATATATATATATATATATATATATATATGTTAAATAAAAGGCATCAATTCATACAATCATTGTTTTATTGGAAAAAAAAAAGAATAAAACAAAAAGTATTTAACGTTTTCCTCCTACTCTTGGTGCCGCTTTTGGAACATTCTTGCTAACTTTTTGTTTTGGTGCTGGCTTGGCCTTAGCTGGAGCTGTAGCTTTTTTGGCTGTTTTTGTACTTTTCTTCTGTTCTTTTGCAGCCCTAAAATATAAATATGTGTGAAACAGAATTTGGTAACGCTTAAAATATTCTTATACAGTATCCCCAGTTTTTCGTTCTTAATTTTGTGAATAGGGCATAGATAATAAAAGGTTTATATTTTGACGTGAATAACTCTTTTCAGTAAAGTCGGGGTTAAGAAAATTATTCTTTATACGCGGCTTAGAATAATTTTCATAATATTCATGATCCCAAAAAATTTCTGAAAATAATTTAAGCACTAGGGATATTATAAAGAAAATTTATGACGGTTCCTCGCCAAACATTGGAAATTTTAATTGAGGAACAGCGATAGAACATGCTGGTTACGCCCCTTTGCAAAAAATCGACAAACGTCAGGTAAAATGTCAACATTAATCAAAAGAGACGTTGCTTTCACAGAGGTTTTATGGAATGTTCGGACAAGAGGTCGTTATTGTGTCGTCTGAGACCTTCCCATGTCCTTTCGTGACGATATTATAGCTCCAAATCTTAATATGAACATTTCAAAAATTTTATTTACTTTTGTGGAGAACTGCACAGTTAAATAAGTATAACTTTGACAAATGTGCAGTAGCTCAATGTGTAGCGTTTTGGCTTACTAAACCCATCGCTACCCGAGCGGATTTTTTTATTTTTTGAAACTTCTTTATTGAATTTTTTCACGTAAATTTGTTTATTTAACAAACAGATGACTTTATGAGACTATACATAGTATTGTGCAAAAATAGACCAAGTTGAAATTAAAATTTTACTTTTCTCATTTGATGCAATTTTTTAGTAAAACATTTACTAATTTACCAGATTCCTTTTTGAAACTTTATACCGGGTATAAGATTTTCAATGCTTATATCTCAGAAAATCATCATAGCCAGTGCGATGAAATTTAGTATGATGGCACGTAAAATCTGATTATAACATCAATTCTTATACATGGTGTTCCATTTTTCAGGAAATCAATTTAATTCTGATTTTTTGGTAGTCAACCCCACAAAACTTATGTTTAAATTGAAATAAGTAAGTAAGTAAGTTATTGAATAGGAAAGAATCCTAATATTCACAATACATTCTTAACAAAACGAGACAATATAAAATTGATAAAAGACAACAAATAAAATTACATTACAATAATAAATTTCATTTAGGTATAAATCTAGAATAAAATGCAACTACATTCACAGGTATTTTGAGAGCTTTCTCTTAAACGTTATAAGCGTATCACAGGCTTTAATTTCATGTGGTATACTCGCGACAAGAATTCAGACGACTTACTTCATACGAACAAATGAATAATTCATCATATTTTCATCAAAATATTTAAGAAAGTGCAACTAACAGTAATAAAACTATATACTACACTAAAAGTTTGCATTATATATTGCACTAAATTGCAAAAAATTATTGTTTTTAACGCGACTAAATATCGAAAATTACGTTGACAATAAAAACAAATGTGTAACGTCAGCTGTGACGTAAGACGTCTGAATTCTTGACGCGAGTATAATGAGTTATATTCAATTACACCTCGTATGAATAATGAGTTCATACCCCTTTTGGTATTGGATCTGTCTACATGAAAGTTGTTTGCACTTCTAGTACTGTATTCATAAACTTCATGATTGAACCTAATGAACTGATTGAAATAGGTCGGCATCAATCCTTTGACTATTTTGAAAATGAATATCATTGCAGAGGAAGTCAATCTCTTGGTTACTGATTGTCACTGTAAAGTCTCATGTATGTGGAGTATAGGTGTATATCTATTATACTTTAGAATCAATCTCATACCACGATTTTGAAGTTTTTGAAGAGAAGTTTTACCATTATTATCTAATAGAAAAAATATTGTAGAACAATAATCAAAATGCGATTGAATAATACTGTTATAGACTGTTATAGATATGTTAATCTTGCTTTAATTGAGATCTGGGAAGGTATTCTTGAGAAGAAAAATAGCTTTTTAGAAATTTTCTTCTGAATTGTTTTAAAGTGTTGCTTGAAAGTCAAATTTTCATCCAATACAACTCCCAGATACTTTCATTTTTTTTTTTTCATTTTTCATAATTAATGCTATATTATTTATATCTATATTTTTTATCCTATAACGATTAAAAATGATCATAGCCTTTGTTTTTTGTACATTTAGTTTCAACCTATTCCTTTTCAAGTAGTTTTCAAGATTGATTAATTCATCATTCATTTTTTTAACAGTTGTCTCCAAACAATCATCAATAATAGCCGACAAAGTGTCATCTGCGTAAAGATTTATAAATTCACAATTTACAGAGCAGTTTATGTTATTCATGTAGAGTATGAACAGCAGTGGTCCAATGACACTACCTTGAGGTACACCTATATTCATCAGTCTTGTAGTAGAGAATTGGTTATTTATTTTCACAATCTGTTTTCTATCATTCAGGTAACTTTCCAACCATTTCAAAATGATGGATTAAATACCATATGCTTTTAATTTCTGTAATAGAATACCTATATCGATCATTTTATATGCTCATTTCAAGTCAATGAACACTGCAACAATATACTTTCCTTTACCTACCAACTGGTTCCAACTAGTAACAGTAAGTTGTAAGGCTGTTTCACAAGAGTGTTTACTACGAAAACCCAACTGATTTCCTAGGAATATATTGTTATCATTTATATGTTCAACGATTTGGTTATATGCTGCCCTTTCAATCACCTTCTCAATATCGAGTAATGTGTTGATCGGTTTGAAATCACTTGCATTTCCTATTTTTGATATAGGTGTAATAATGGATGCTTTCAGCTCATTTGGAATGTTCCTGTCGCAAAGGATGTATTAATAAGATTCAATAGGTGGAAACCACAAGTATCAATAGTATTTTTTTAAATTATACCATTCATGACATCATGTATAGCACCTTTATTTTCCAAATTAGATATTATACTTCTAAGCTCATTTAGGTTTATATGATTAAAATTTTCCAAGTTAGTTCTTATGTCTGGAAGATGAATGGCAGACCATTCTTCATGATTATTTATAGTATCCATTATATCCTCTACACTTGATATAAAATACTCCCCAAAATATCATTTTCTGATTTTGCGATAACCACTCTATCTCTAAATTCCAATTTTATCATAGTGTTTGTAAAAGCAAAATTCTCATTCCGAATCAACTGTTTTAGTGTCTTCCACATTTGCTTGGAATCTCCATAATGGGAATCAATCACATTCCCGTAATATAATTTTCTTTTCAATCTTAGACTGTTATTAGCTTCATTTTTATACATCTTGTAGATATTCCAAAGATTTTGCTTACCCTCCAAGTTGCCACCATACTGTCTGAAGTTTTTATAAGCATTATCACAATCTTTAGCTTTTGTATGAATTTCTTTATCATACCAAGGTAAGCTATTTCTATTATTTTCAAATATTTTTAATGGACAAACCTCATCAACAACTTTTTTGAAATATTTTGATATTTCATCAAATACAGTGTTTACATCTATGCAGTTTGATGGCCAACTGCAGTCAATCAAAATCTCAAATTAATCATGTGAAAGTTATCTTCACTATAACTCCTATAAATTTTTAAAATTTCATTTATTGGTCTGGTGTTACTTCTAATGTTAATTGTTATTTTTAAGGTAAATGTAGTTGGAGTTAATTGTTATTTTATCATGATTGGTAATTTTTGGAACTTTGTATACCTTAGCAAAAATATTTGGATCCTTGGTAATCACATAATCGATCAGTGTTTCACGTGTAGATGTACATCTTGTTGGTTCTCTTATGACTTGTTCAGGACCATATTTTATTATTGCCCCTTGAAATTTATCTCTATAAAAGTCATTAACCAAATAATCAAAATTAAAATCTCCTACAATAACTAAACTTCCATTTTTTGTGAAAATCCTGTCACACAATTCCTCAAAATCGTTTATGAACCTCCATGGCTACCCTTAGGAGAATGATACACAACACCTAAGTTCATTTTGTTTTTACCAAACTGCACTTTCGCAAAGATGCACCAATAATTATTATTCTCAATTATCATTTTAGTGTTCGTAATGATAATTCCCTGCCTGACGTACATAACCACACCACCTGTATGGCGACTACTTGAATCACATCTTATTAGATTATAATTTTTTATATTCAACTCAATTTCTTCAAAGTCCTTGGCAGTCTGGGTTTCACTCAGAAGTAGTATTTTTGGATTATAACAGATTAGCTCTTCAATAATTTGATCCTTATGCACTATAAAACTGTGCATTAATGTATATAATATCTGTACGGTACTGAATATTAGGATAAGCTACTGAAAGTTTCGGTTCTGTTCAACAATTGTTGGTATGTTGTTTATGTACCTTATTGTTTTATTGGTGTGCCCTACCTCTTTTAGTTCCTCCAATTTACCTTTAATATGAAGAAAATATTCTCTTTGCTTTTTTGTTTGATCTTGCATATATACGTATGTTCGGTATTTTTTCAATGATCTTTTTCTTTTCCTTCAAAAACCTAATTGCAACCTCGTTACTTTCAAAGCAAATTTTAACTGGGCGAGTTTTTTGTTGACTAAATTTCCCCAACCTCTGGAATTTGAATTCTTCATTACCATAATTCTCCACATTGTTTACAATTTCTTTTAGGGCCTTTTTCTCAACTTCAAACCTAGCTCTGCTGTTAACTTCATTCACTTCATTTACGTTAAAAAGAATGACATTTGAAGCTCTATTTTGCTAACATTTCATTTATTATAGTTTCTGGGTCCATTTCATTTTCCAGTTTCTATGCCTTCTGAGTTATCTGTTTTCCTAAGTTAAAGTCTTGAGATGATTATTTATTTCTTCATTTATCTTGTTTTGTTGCTCAAGACCTTTCTTGAGTTCACGCAATTAGTCTTCCCAGTTGCGTTTTAAGGGTTCAAAAAACTCTTTCAGCACTTCTTTTATCATATTTTTCCATTGCATTTTCCTCGACAAATAACATTTCCCACCTTTTTGGTGTCATAACCTCACTTTTACTATTATCACGCTGTCTGCAGCAAATAATTTCTCCACTGCCGCTCAGCAAGTTTAACTGTGCTGCACAACTGGGATGAAATGTTGCCCGACAAACAATGCACTCGTCCGCATTTATTATTTTCTTTTTACATGATTTACAATGCCTTTCTAGCTGTACATTTTTAGATGTAGTGCCGGTCGCCATTTTGTAAATGGTCAAATATACTTAATTATGAACACATTCTGAAAAATAAACATTCAGATTTTAAAATTAAACATGAAAAAACGTTTTGTTATGTAAAATATGCATAGCCTTGAGCCAGACTTAAGCTGTTTTTTGCGACGAAATGTGTTCAATCCGGTTCAAAACATGATATTTTTGCGCTGAAACAGTGACGTCACACACGTCGCTGTTTAAACCGTGTTTAAAACGTCCACTGAATCCGGTTTGAACTCTTTAGATGCTTTGCTGTTGGTCTATGCAGCAGTTGCCTAAAAAGTAGAGATTTGAAAATCGGTGTAATTTAAATTTTTAGATTAATATTTAAAATGGTTGTTATTTTGATACTTCTTATTCTTGTTTATTTAAAAAGGAGTTGGTTGTGGACTATTGTATGTACCTCTACAAATTTAAACGTATTTTTAGACATCCTGAATTACATAATCCAAAAGCATAATCCAATTACTTTTCTATCTAAATTTCATAAACCTGTCACTCATATAAATATGTTAGATATTTGTTTTTGGTTTGCAGTTGCTAAAATCAATTGCTATGTTTATGTTGCAAAATTCACACATTTTCAAAATATGTGTACAAAAACATGCGGAAATAAGTATTGTTAATAATTTCTACCACTAATAATCGTTCTATTTTAATCCAAATCTAGTGTAGACAATAGTGTAAACAATAATTAAAAAGTGTGAGGGTGATATCAAAGAGAAGCAAATATTTGATGACGTTATGTTTTGAAACTATACATTTTCTTGGTGCAATACATTTGTGACGTCACCATTGAATCCGGTTTGAATCAGTTGATGAATACGGTTCGTCACAAAAAAACAGCTTTACAGAGAAGAAACTAATATCGGTAAATGTCAAAACTATGAATTGTCACATATTAAAGTATTTTATTGGACACAAATAACGTTAAATAATGTATTAAATATAATTTACGTACGCACAGTGGTATTATTAAGAATAAAAACTGGGTTGCACTCTAGTGTTGTGGGATTTCAAAATTCTTTAAGTTTTTAAATATGTTTTCTAATTAAATTTATATTCCAATGATTAAATAATTGTCAACTAAATTTTTATTATTGATTAAAGGTAGCAACAAATTATAGGAGCAACAAAATTTTTTAGCAATTACATAAAACTGCCAAACTGCTTACAATGTTGTAAAAGTAGCAACAAATTCTAGTTTTGACTTACTTTACTTTAATATCAAATTTTAAAACAATGTACATAGTAATATATTTCGAGCATCTTAGTTGGAACTGCATAAAACTGCCTATTCTATGCAACAAATTGTGGTTTTAACACTTTCCAATAAATTCTAATGTAGAAAATGCTTTAATAGCGAAATTAATGAAACAAATTCTTGAAACCATATAGCAATATATTATGAGCATTTTAGGTGCAACTAAATAAAACTGCCTACTATAATGTTTTAACATTAATTCTAATATAGAAAATGCATTACTACCAAAGCAACAAATTTTTTAAACAATGTAGCAGTATATTTCCAGCTCTTAGCCGGGACTGGATTAACCGCATATTACGATGTTTTATACAGTAAATGTGTGGTTATTTTTAATAAATAGTAATAGTGACCAGACAGTGATATTGAAGTTTATGAATTAATGTTTTAATTTTATTGATGGTAATAATATTCGTGTAATATAATTATAAAAGATATAAATAGTAGTCATATTGTGAAAACATAAGCCGGGTGATGGTAGGGCATCGTTTTATAGAAAACTCTTTTACATATATTTAAAATGTTGGTACAAATCTTTTTGAGCTTTCCTCAAGCTTTCAAAACTAAATTGACTTACCAATACAAGATAAAAATTTAATATTTGGAAACAACTCTTATCATTTTTATTATCTAATGTCACAAAATTGGCAAAAACTGTTATATCATTGTAACTACTAAAAATAATAGGTTTTATGTAATACAATTACTTTTACATTTTGTATATTTTTTATATCTGAGCACTTTTAATTTAGTCACCCTCTAGATTTTCGGCAGTTGGGTATAGAATCATTAAATAATGGTTGTAGTTTTGGTCAAATATGTGGTAGTAAAGGTCAACAACAAAATTATAAATGATGGAAAAAATTAAAAATTAAAATTTTTGGATTTATTGTCGAAATTGTCGGAAACCATTTCCAAATTCATTTCAATGATGCAGAAAATAACCAATATTATTGGAATTTGACTAAATACTATTTGATTTTTTGTTTAGACAAGCGCAAGGCAGCAGCAAACTTTTAACTGACTTTTTATTTTTGAAAAAAGTATACAGTGATTCAGCCATCATATCATTAATTTTAAGAGGATATAGGGAAATATGAGTATAATACGAATACACGATTTAAAACAAATTTCAAATCATTATTTAAACCCCCTTTTCTGACTGTCACTGACGTGATTAATGCTATGTAAATTATTTTTTAAAAGTATACAATTAACAGTATTAAGTTTCAACATAAAAATTATTTAATATTGAAATAACAAAACTCCAACGGATCAAAATAAACCATTTACATTTCATTACATAAATAGTGAAATAAAATCCAATACTCACTAGGTTAAATTATTAAGAGAGGCTGAAACGTTTTTTGTATCTAAGGGGCAACGCTAGATGCAAAGGCAAATTGACCGTATCCAAGAAACTAGATGTTTTTCTAAGAAAACTGGTGCAAGCCACATCAAAATCGGAGCATTATTGCTGGAGTTATTTTGAAACTAGTTTTAAGATACCTAAAGAGGCCTCTTAAATACAGACAGTAATAAAAAACCCTCGTGCTATCAACAAAAAACAGTTCGAGATATACCTATTTAGTGATCAACAATCTCGCAATCTAAATCTTGAGCGTATTTAGATCAATAACCTTGTTTTTAATGTCTACTCAATGACAAGCGCTGCAGAGCTGCTAAATAATAATAGAAACAAACAATAATTAAAACATTTTTGTAAACACCCGGTGTAATCAATAGGAAATTATAAGAATTTTATAATAAATACCAACCTCAGTAATTAGCGCCGACATCATATATGCTGTAATCAGCACACTCGGCGGAGCTAATAAGTTGGTAGTTCAAATTCCCATTTAATACATTACCAGCGGAATCAATCGAACATCGTTCGGGTTCACTTTCATTATTCATTAATAATTATATTCGCATGGTAGACGTCAGTCAATTTCATGTGTCGCCAGTGTAGTTTATAATTAATAAAATTTGCTATTTGCCTAAATAAAAATGCAATTCAAATTGGCTAAAGCGAAGTAGTGAAAGACCACGGTTGTCCTATGCTGAACAGTGCCGTGGACCCTATGCTCTGCCTGCTGAGGTTAAATTGATAGATATCATCTCTAACGTTTGTTTCTTTCACAACATTTTTCAAGTTAATAGTGTAAGAAATAATAGAAATGTTATGTTGGACCTAATATTTTTGCACAATCAGTCAACGTTAGTTCGATTAAATGAAGAAGCCTTGATACCTGCTGATGTTTACCATCCTCCTTTAGATTCTTTAGATTTGATACACTTTGATGATCATCCTCCAGCTGATGATTTCTATAGGAATTTTAGATTGGCTGATTAGTGCTATAAACGAATATTTGGAAATGAAATGATTAATGCTTTTATAACATTCTTTATACAACTGTAGAATTATTTGTACCACAAAAACGTATATCTGCAACAAAATTTCCACGCTGGTATAGTGGAGCTCAAAGGATGCATTATTGCAAAGAAAAAAGCGCATAAACGTTATAAGGTTACACAAGCTCACGTTGATTATGAAGAATTTGCTAATCTAAGATCTACATGTAAGACTCACAATCGTTTGTTATAATCACTATGTTCAGTAAACTGAACTATTCCTACTGATATAAAAAGCTTTTGGTAAATAGTAAGCATACTACTTGTAACTTTCCCTCTGAATTAAGTTATAAAGACGCAACTAGTAGCTCAGGTTTAACTATAGCTAATATGTTTGCAGATTATTTCTCATCTGTTTATTTCAATAATTGTACAAATTTGTTAAATTTTTCCACTAATGAAATTTCCATAAAGTCTAAATTTATCTAGTTGTTCTGTGTCTATTTCCGACATTTATACCAAATTAAAAAGTTTGAATATTTTTAAAGTTCCAGGACCAGAAGGTATACCACCACTTTTTCTAAAAAAATGTAGTTTTATTTTGTCTACGCCTTTGTATTACATCTTTAATGCATGCATCTTTGAAGTTCGGTGATTTTACTGAATTTTGGAGAACTAGCTTCAATACACCCATTTTTAAATCAGGAAATAAAATTGACGTAACAAATTACTGACCAATCTGCATCATTAGTACCATTCCTAAGATACTTGAAAATTTGATAACTGAATTCATCACCCCACAAATTACTGGTTATATAACAAATAGACAATTTGGTTTTCAAAAAGGTAAATCCAACGAATTGAATCTACTTACATTTACCGATTTTGCAACATCACCACGAGAAAGTCGATCACAAGTACATACTATCTATACTGACTTTGCTAAAGCCTTCGATAGGGTGGATCATCAAATTCTAATCAATAAACTGGAGTTGAACTGGATTTGCTGGTTCATGGTTAAAATGGACGGAAAGTTATTTGGTACAAAGAGAGCAGATTGTTCGTTATAATAATTTCAAGTCGAGAAAAATTCTTGTAACGTCAGGGGTTCCCCAAGGGTTACACCTTGGACCATTGTTTTTCAATGTTTTCATTAATGATATATAAAAATGTTTCATAAATAGTAACTTTCTATTGTTTGCGTACGACTTGAAGTTTTTTTCAAAAATAACTACTTCTGACGACTGTATTCGATTACAAAGTGACTTGGACAGACTGTACCAATGGTGTCTAAGAAATGATATGGAATTAAATGTTAAAAAACGTCATTCAATGATTTACTGTCGCAGTAGAGAGCCTCTGAGATACATTTATTATATAGACAAAACCTCTCTGGATTCTGTGTCCACTATTACTGACCCGGGTGTTCTTTTCGATTCGTCTCTAAGTTTTAAGCCTGACATTGATATGATAATAAATAAATCATTAAAAATATTAGGTTTTATTAAGAGGCTTGGAGTTGACTTTACTAGCACATTAACCATGAAAATATTATATACTTCTCTTGTAAGGCAGCACTTAGAATATGCCTCCTGTGTCTACATTATGTGGCCTTTAAATTGAATTACATTTTGGTTTATAATTTGGATTATGCAAATTTAGAAAGTCAGCTTAATATTAAAAAACTAAGAACCCGTCATTTGCACAAGATCTCAAGTTGCTAATTTAATTAATTCAAATATTTCATGTCCACACTTACTGCAAAAGTTTGACCTATATGTGCCACCACAACCTACTCGTTCAATTCAAACCTTCCTTGAGCCAAAGCATAGGACAAACTTAGATATAATTCATTTATCTCTAGGGTACCAGGCTGGCTAACAATAATGTAAACCATCTTGAATTGTTTGGTGGTGTTAGGTATAGTTTGGACAGCCCTGTACGTGCGAAGCCAGCGCATGCTTAGGCAGCGGTTCGAGACAGAGGCAGTAGAGTATAAGACATTGCAGATAGTAGTACTGCTTTGCTCACATGTATTTTGTTAGTATAAAAAACCCATACAGTCCATTAAAAACAAAAAGTAAAAAAAGTTACATTACGTGTATTAATTAACCTCCTATAGCAGAGTGCTAAATCAGAATTAAGTAAGGCAGAATTCAAAAAGGGGAAACCCGAACAGGTGGTATAAAGCAATTTCAATGTCAACTGAATAGATGTTCAGTTGGTTACTAAATTTTTTTGTTCTATTTGTTTTGTTTTAATTATATTTTAATTTAAATTACTTTTACTTTTGATTTTGTTCTTGCATGCCCACTAATATACATATTTATTTTTTTCCCTCTTTTGTGTTAGGGTTCAATATTGCATAAATGTATAAATACTATTTACTTTAGTTTTAAGTACATGTACATGTATTACATTGTCTCGTAAATGGGCTTTAGCTCGTAGAATAAATAAATAAGTATAAAATTTTGCGGAGATTTGAACTTGCATTATGAGGGAATGATAAGTGAATTTTAGGTCAGAACTTGCCAAACGCTTAATGAATACCTTAAAAATGCATGTGAACCTAAGTGGCATCGCTGCTGGACTTCTATTAGCTTGCAATACTTGTATGCATCATCAGAAAATTTGTAACGTACCAGGAGCATTGTGTTATCGATTGTTATAGAGTGATTTGTTTATCTTTTGAAAGGTCGAGTAAAAATTTTTTTTTTCAATTTTCTGTCTTTATTAGGCCTTCCGAATACGTGGTTAATATTAATGATATTATGACTGAATCACCCTGTATACTACTACTAACTATATACCTCCGAAAGTAAGGAACAGCAGTGTTCTTAATTTTATTTGTTTTTGTTCTTCTCCAGGATCTTATTTATTTATTCATTACAGGCAAGCCCAATTCAGTAAAATAACAAACAATAATCATAGTCCAAGGTCCCACTGCAAAATACCTTCACCCAAATGTTATAGATCAAATTGCATTTAAACATGTGTTTCGTGCACATCCTAACACGAATTGGCTAGGTTGGCTAATCAAAGCCGGGTCCTAAAGGCATTAATTATGTATTAAAAATATTAATTATGGAGGTGAACTACAAATTAGTTTTAATGAAATAAACAATGCACCATTTGGAAATTGACAAACTGATAAGTAAAACTGTATAGGTTTGTCACTCCTTAGGAGGTTCTCAACATAGGTTGTTTAAACATTAATGTTTATATTGCTGGCGTACAACTTCATGGCTGTTTAATGAAACAATATATATACCAATGGAAAACTCCTAGTCTTTAAGAATATATAGGGTTGTCTGTATATTTTCGGGTCTAAAGTTATACAACCCTCAGCGAAAAGTTTAAATTTTGGGCGCACAAATAAAACGAAATGCCGCTAGGCGCTCAAGGACAGTTTCAGATCGGTTTTATGTTTGTTTTTATATTTGGTTTTATATTGTCAGAGTATTTATGTGATCTGTATAATGAAAATAAAATTTCATGATATTATTGAAAATGCTTAATCGATGTATACCTATTAATATGTTAATTAAAAATTACAATTTTTACAGATCACATTTCTATCAGAAAAAATTGAAAACGATTATTTACAAATTAACATTCATCCTCATAACAACTCTATTTTTTATTAAAAAAAAAACGAGCAATTTTTTATAATTCTAAATAACAGAGTATTTTAGGGATCAAATATAGACATAGAGAACAGGTAAAGCGCGCAAGAGAAGGCGAGAGAACTCGCGCATCTGTTCCATGTAAAAGAATAACCCGACCGTCAAAATATTTTTTGTATGCTAGATAGTTCTGTTTTTGGATTATCGCCAGGAGACATTGTATATGAATGCACTCATGAAATACTATTAAAAAAATTAATTATTGATTTAAATAAAAACTGGTTTTTTTAATTCTTTTCTTGGTGCACGTTAGGTATAAATTTCTAATGTTGATGTTTATTTTTCTAAAATATTTTAATTTTGTGTATTTCGTACTAGTGAATTACTTAGCACCTCTTTCTTTATACAACTGCTTCTTTGGCCTCAGTTAAAATAATTTTCAGTACCTTTGGACTGAAAATACAGTGAGTTGATAAAGCAGGAAAATGGTTATTTTGGTTGAAGTATGTTAATGAGAATTAACATTAACTATATTACTGTAATTGTCAAAATGTACTATGTTTATTACCTACATATATTATATGTACAATGTTTCAGCTAAATATATACCTATTTTTAATTTTCATTGGTTTGAAAATGTTTTTTTTTATTAAAAATGGTTAACAGTCTTATTTATTTTTCATGTAATAACAATATCATTTGCTTTGATTTAAATATATACAATGTGTCCCACTTACACACACTATACTTTGAAACTTTGGTGGTGAATAGATATATACCTATAAAGTGAGTCTTTAGGCGTAGCCATATTTGCTTATAGTCAGAGGCATCTGATTCTAAGATGGAGAAAGGGGTCGATCTTTCAAAAAAAAAGTATTAGCGATCTTTTCAGAAGAAAACTAGTAAGATATTCTTAATCAGCACCTTTAGAAACCCCCTTGTACAAGATTACATCGTTGTAGGTTCATAGGTGTTTGAGATATGGGTCGTCGAAAAACAATTTTTTTCAACTTAAAATAATTTGGATAAAACGGGCCCTCAAATGAAAAAAATGTATTATTTTTTGTTCAGAATAATGTATTGTACTGGTATGATATTGTCACGGAATTTGCCTCAATCACACCCAAATCAACGACTGCGGTATCGCGAGACGCGAGATTGCCCCGATCGCCCCTACGCGATTCTGGTAAACAAACAACATGCCGTGAATCGAGGCGTTACTGGAAAATTGGGGAAACGACGAGAAGCGTTCCAGTCGTTCGAGGAAATGGATCTAGAGATGCTAAAAAGTACCTGGAATATTCGTTTGGTCTATAAAAGTAGAATAAACGGCCGAGTTAGTTAGTCTTGTATTACAGTCTGAAGTGATTTAGATAGTGATTAATTAAATAAGTGTTTAGTTGAGTTGTAATTAGTGTTCAGTAGTGTACTAAGTAGTTAATAAAGATAAGTAATTAATTAACGGATTGTTTTTCTGGCAATAGTAAAAGTCGGATTGGGAAGTCCGTGACAATATGATTCTACAACACAATAATAATTTTTTTAATAAGGAAAAATTTCTAATTTAAGGCTGGTTTTGCAGTGCCTGAATAAGCTGTAACCTATTTTTCTTTTTTATTTTCCGACAGAATAATTTCATTTTTTAGCTGTCAGTCTATTTAAGAATTATTTACAACTTCCTCGCGTTAGAATTTTGAAAATAATTTCTGGAATGCAACAAAAAAATAATTTTCGATTTTTGTTTCCTTCAAATTCGGGCACGAGCAAGTTATAGATATATTTATTTTAATAATTTTTCACGTTTGTCGCATTCCAATATATACAAAAATAACTGAGAAAAATGGTTCCTAATTTTCCTATAATTTCTTAAATTTACTGAAATTTTAAGTTGGTACGTGAGACGTTAGGGTGGAACTTGCAATAAAGCTCCACCTTTAACACATCACCATTCATTCATAAAATTCGAAGACGTTACTACTATAATTTAACAGACATAGACAGGCTGTTAATATAAAAATTGATAAGGAGAAAATAAAATTTCCAATTTCGAGGAAATTTTATTTTTAAAGATTTAACTTTGGAACGGTTATTAAACATGCAAAAGACCGTTCTGTATACAAAGTGTTGAGAAATTTTTGATCGTCAAAAAAACCTTAAAAATTAAGAGAACTGAAAAATTGTTTTTGATAAAACTTCCAACAAGGGTTTCCTAGAACACTAATTAACGAAATAAATACAGGGTGTTGAAAAAACTGCAACCAATTTAAAAAAAAAACTAAAAATGAAGGGAATAAAAATTTGATTAATCAAAAAAATACAGGGTGTTTAAAAAAACTACAATTTCTAAAAACCCTGAAAATTAATGGATTTAAAAAAAAAATTTAGATGAGTCTCAACAAGGGTCTATTACCTTACTAATTAACGAAAAAATACAGGGTATTTAAAAAAAAATGAACCAATCTCTTAAAACCCTCAAAATAATAAAATTTAAATAGGATTTTTGATTAACTTTTAACAAGGGTCTATTACAACACTAATTAATGAAAAAAATATACAGACTGTTCAAAAAACTAAACAATGTTTAAAGCCCCTAAAAATTAATGGATTTTAAATATATATATATATACAGGGTGAATCTTAAATAAGTACAAATATTTTAACTGCTGGTGTAGTTCGTCATATAGATCAGTCTAGTGAAAGCCATTTTTAAAAATTTCTAATATTTACGGAGATATTAATTTTTTAAAAAAATACCCACATTTTGAGGACCGCTGGCTGATTTATCATCCAACAACCTAATGAAACATATGATTTGTTGCGAGGTTGCCATATCTCCTCCAATATAAATATTACGTTTCCTTTAACGTAATAGTTCTATTTTAAAAATACTTGTTTTAAGCATAAGTACAGTAAAATTGGGTATGTAGTATGATACGCAGCAATATTAACATAAATTTTAACATCTGAACTAACCTTAAAATACTTAAACGATTAAAAATGAATTTCCGCAAGTTCAATACTACCGTAAAATATTTAGGAAGATATTACGTGATATTACTATGTCCAATGTTCAAAAATTATACATAAACCTGTACACAAGCTTACCTGTTTGTTAAAAAATTAACTATTTAATCAGTAATCCACATTTCACAAGTTAAATGTCATTGTACACTGTTAGAAAGGGACACAAAACACAATTTCCTTAAGTTATTTTATGAAGAATAACGAAAAACTATGATTTTCACACATTAAATTTAATTTTCGCCACATAACCCGAAATGAGTCAATATTAACTATTTCGAATACAGAACCATAAGTGATTTCGCACTTTAATCAGTGAAAAAATTTTAAAAAATAAAGGTACACACAATCACAATATTAAATAACAAAATAAGCAGCTTGACGTATGCGTTTAATATCAAGAAAAAATGTATAAAATGCATACATTTAGACGGCAGATCCAGCAAAGTAAAATATTTTCTCTCTAATGAAATGTGTTGTGGGTTGCCGGTACAAATGGGAAAGGGAAATATGCTGGACGAATTATTAAGAGGTCGATTTATTATGGGCTTTTCAAAAGGCGCAGCTCGATACAGATTTCATGAAGATGTTTAAAAAAGGTGTATATCGCATATAAAAAAAGCTGGTCAGAAAAACCATCAAGGTAAGTTTTCAGTAATGTGCCTACGACAGGTAGGTATCACGGGCAGTAGGCGGAAACGTCGAGCAAGCAAAACTATGCCAGTCATAGGTGTACTAAATTTGAATGCGATCAGATATAAAAAATATACAAAATTGACAAAAATAATTGCATTACATGACATCCATTATTTTTAGAGTAGAAACAGTGATATAACAGTTTTTACCAATTTCGAGGCGCTAGATAATAAAAATAATAACAATTATTTCAAAATTTAAAGTTCTTATCTTATATTTTCAATTGCCCAAGGTCGAAAATAATAGAGAGTGACTAATTCACAACACAGATATGAGTACGGAAGATCGGGTAGTATGATTACCTAAGCGTACCACTTGAGAAGAGCTAAAGCACACAAAATTATCAAAAATAAATTGACGTCGGCTGAACCTAGCACATTAACAATTTACTTTTTCTACGTTCATGCGAAAAGCAAAACTTTATTGAACTATATTTAGTGGAAAAAGTGGTTATTTATTGCACTAGTGCAATAAAATGTTTATTGCATTCATCTGTCATTCTACTACAGCGTTTTGTCATCATGACAAACATAAACGTTCAAATCGACGTCACATTTTCCTAGATTTAGTGTCATCTAAATAACATTTTATGGTTTTTTCATGAACGTAGATAAAATTTGTTTTTCCACCATTAAATAAATAGTGCAAATATTTGCGAATTCCGCATTCAAAAGGACAAAAGGCTTTAGAATACATACACACTATTTACTATAGGTTACGCACTGTCACTATAACGGTCACACATTAACACTTATTATAATCATATATCGTACCGCTTTCCGTATGACATTCATACGTCCATGTTTCGTAAAAATTTAGTATATTATTCTTCGATCCAGATTTTTATTTTTTAATATTTATTCTAAATAGTTTCTTCGCCATATCACTATTTCGCCCTTTCTATCAGTATACTCTTTTCGATTTCATTTATATGGACTAAGTTTCATTTTGTAAGATATAGTAATAATTTTTTTTTTTTTTGGAAAACTCATTTTAAAAATACAATCTTCCTTCCGCGAGTTTCCATCACTTTCCGTTTCACAGTTGTACTTCTTTACCACTTTTTTATTTGCACACATAAGCTATTCACGTACAATTTTGTTAATAAAATATAAATTTCAACATCACTTACACTCATATTTTCACCTCGCGCACTAAACTCTTCATTTGTCATCATCCGATATTCCTCATTTCGATCAAATCACTAACAAAATTAATTACATTCATAATTAAATTAACGAAAAGATATACCCTAAATTTTGCCCGCCCGAACGATATACCCGCCCATGATAGCCTTGGAAATGAAACAGTTGGATCCGACAATTCGTCGCAGCCAATGAAATGCCAGCATCGCATACGTACTAACTGCAGCGCATGCGTACTAACTGAGCGCATGCGTAGCAGAAGCAGATAACATTAGTCACTCTCTACAATTTTGAAAGACTGGTATATAACGTATAAAACGTATTTAAATCTTTTTAATATTTTCTCAGGCAGTGTTTTTCTATTAAGTGTCTTGTGTATTTAATTAATATTTTTAGTGAAATACAGTGTAATTAAGTAGAATATGGCGCATTATTCAAACAGTGAAAAGGTTGACATGCTAAAAGCATATTTTTTAAGCAACGAAAATGCACTTGCTGCAAAAAGATTATATACAAATTGGTATGGAGGAGAAAGAAATATACCAAATGAACGTACATTTGTCAATATTGTTCAAGGATTACGGGACCATGGATCTTTTAAACTTCAAACCCAGGATCGGGGTCGTCCACAAACAAGAAGAGTGAGAAACGTTGAGCCACAAATTTTAAATGCAGTAGAGGAGAATCCGGGCACATCATCTAGAAGATTATCTCATGAATTTCATGTATCCCAGAGAACGGTACTAAGAACTTTGCACATGCAAGGACTTCATCCATATCATGTACAAAAGGTGCAAGCCTTACTACCAGACGATTTACCCAGGCGAAGAGAATTTTGTGAATGGATTCTGAGGAAGTGTGAGTTAGAGGAGGACTTTTTGAGATATATTTTATGGACAGATGAAGCGGGATTTACGAGAGAGGGGATGTTTAACGCCCATAACACTCATATTTGGGCTGATGAAAATCCAAATGCCATCAGGGAAACTCATTATCAGCAACAATTTTCATTAAATATTTGGGCAGGAATTGTAGATAATACATTGATAGGACCCCATGTATTGCCAAGAAGACTAACAGGTCAAATGTACCTTGAACTTCTTGATAATAACTTGGAAGATTTGTTGGAAAATGTACCTCTTGCTGTGAGGCAACAAATGTGGATTCAACATGACGGTGCTCCCCCTCACAGTGCTCGAATTGTATCAGACTGGTTGAATAATAATTATAGGGATAAATGGATAGGAAGATATGGACCTATACCTTGGCCGCCAAGATCACCAGATTTGAACCCATGTGACTTCTACCTATGGGGACATATGAAACAACTAGTTTATTCAGAACCTGTTAACACTTTGGAGCAACTGCGAGTTCGTATAGATAACGCAGGAGATATGATAAGAAGAAATATTACAATTTTTCAAAATGTACGTGAGTCGATGATAAGAAGAGCAAGAGCATGCTTAGAAAGCAATGGTGGTCATTTCGAACATCTGCTATAATACCGGTGATACTGACAGTGCAGTGACAGTGATGTGCATTCTTAGTGAAGTGCAGTGATAGTGACAGTGGAGTGTAGTGACAGTGGAATGTAGTGACAGTGGAGTGCAGTGACAGTGGAGTGCAGTGACAGTGCAGTGCAGTGACAGTGGAGTGCAGTAACAGTGGAGTGCAGTGATGAGTTCAGTGATAATGATATTAGTCTTGTGAGAAATCAGTTGGAGTGTAGAAAAAATGATTATAGATCACATTCTGGATCTGTGAGTAGAGAACCTGTTTTATGTTTTCAGTTTCATGTTTGTACATAGACGTACTTTATTGGTGAGGTATAGGTATGGCAATGAGGGGAGGAGGTGGCCATACACATTTTTTATAAACAGCCATTCTTTGACATGTCTAAAAATTCTAGTTATGCCTTGTCTTCATGAACACGAAATTCGCGAAAATGCACGCGTTTTTTATTTAAAATGGAAAAGTGTCAACTTTTAGCAAATTTTATTATTGCTATTTTCATGCATTATGTGGGGTTAGCAAGTTTAACTTGGGCTTCCGATAATCTGTCATGACAGTCAATGACAGTTTGATAATAAAAATAATATAAAATGTTACAGTTGACGAAATTCGCTAAAAGTTGAGATTTCTTCCCACCATCAAATAATTCGAGCGAATATTCGCAAATTTTGCGTCCATAAGGACAACATTTTAAAACTCCCTTGAAGCAAAGACATTTGTGTAACACTGGCAACACTGTGAACCACACGTTCAGTCTGCAGCACTATGACTTATAAAAGTATGAAAGGGTATGTCTAGGCCAGCGGTCCTCAACAAGTTTTCTGCTGAAAAATTACGAAATTTATTTAAAATTTCACTTTTTTATTACTGATTTGTTTGTAAAAAAACTATTAATTATGTGTTCTACACACCAAACTATACTGTTGGTTAAAATATTTGTACTTATTTAAGATTCACCCTGTATATATATGAAACTTTTAACAAGAGTTTATTAGATCACTAATTAACGAAAAAATACAGGTCATTTTAAAAAAAATTAACCAATATCTTAAAACCCTCAAAATAATAAAATTTAAAAAAGTTCTTGATTAAACAAGGGTCTATTACAACACTAATTAACGAACAAAATACAGGGTGTTTGTTAAAATCCCTGAAAATTAATGAAAGAAAAAAATACAGGGTGTCTAAAAAAGCTTAACAATTTCTAAACACCCTAAAAATTTATGGAAATACACAACATTTTTTGATGAAACATTTAACAATAATCTATTAGAATACTAATTAACGAAACAAATACAGGGTGTCTAAAAAAGCCTAACCAATCTCTAAAAACACTAAAAATTTATGGAACTACAAAACATTTTTGACAAAACATTTAACAAGGGTCTATTAGGAACAATTAAAGAAATAAAATACAGGGTGTTTAAAAAAGCCTAACCAATCTCTGAAAACTATAGAAATTTATGGAGATATAAAAAATTTTTGATAAAATATTTCTCTCCAGAGTTAACACGCGATCTCACAGACCGAGAGTTTTAAAAAATTGTTGATATCTGCCGAACGAAACGCATGTTCTGGCGCAAACGCTCAGTAGCTTCTCGTTTTAGTGAATTTTATTCAGTGCTAAATCAAAAATTGTGTAGGTTACTTTGTTTTCGTAAAAAATAATATTTCGGTGTAGCAGACCGGTGTTGTTATCGTTATATTTTTTAAGGTATGTTAAGATTTCTGTAAAATAATTTTAAGGCAATAATGTTCGATTTTTGCATTTAGATCTAATCATGAACTACGAAAGTGAACAAGAATATTTTCAAAAGATGTTCGATGAAGTGGCAATTGATTCGGAGATTGAATTAGATGATGGAAACGAAAGTTTGGATGAAGACAATGAGGAGGAACAAAACTATAATACTGACTCTGAACAAGATATACAGGAAGAATTCCAAGAAATCGATGAAGCGATGGTACAAGGGCATGTAAGGATTCCTTGTTTTGTAGGTAAAGATGGCGTAATTAGGTGGAGAAAACATACTTCGGCAAATCGTAGAGTTCGTAATCGAGCCGAAAATCTTATCAAGTGCTCGCTTCTGAAATTTGGGCGTGTTACTTCACAAGCAATATGTTGCAAAATATTGTAACAAACACAAATATACAGGGTGTAACTTTGAAGGGGGGTCCGGTTTGGAGGGGGGGGGGGGGCTGTGACCTTTAGAATTCTGTCACAAAAACTGTTTTTTTTTTGTTGCCTTTTTTCGCAATTTTCATAGTACGCCACTGGGCAGAACAGCGCTGAGCATATCTAGTTACAGAGTCACCACCATTGTAGCCATATTTAATTATTGAAGTGGAAGATGGGAAAAGGAGTTCTATTAGAAAGCAAAATGCTCAAGCCACTCGTGAGGTACTACTTTTTGAAACATACATTTATTTGTAGTGGGTGTTCCCTTTGTTATTCCATATAAACAAAAAATAAAAAAAATATTATTTTACGTATATCACTATAAAACAGCAACAAGTCAACTAACAGAGAACTCAATAATAAATAAATACATATTTAATCCTTTTTACTTACGTGAATAGTCTTCTACGGCATTTAAAATATTCGGTTCAAGATTCTTACTCTGCAAGTTTGTTTTTGCTTAGCATTAGAGTACTGACGTTCATAACTCTCATAATCTCTTAAATATTGAACTAATCTTACAAATATTTTCTTATGCGGTACGTGTCTATCGCGGTAATTCATCTGATATTGTCTTCTTGCAGCCGCCGTCTTCTTTTGATAAAAAAGAAGCTTTAAACATATTAGCTCTTTCATAATTTGCATACATGTTTTTTTTTTCATAATATCACATACACTTGGTAAAGAAAACTGACTGTTATAAAGTTATTATACACTTATATACAGAATAACACATTCCACAAAATACCACTTTAAATTATTACGAAATTAAACTTGGCAAAATACAACACTGCACTAAACAAATTCTAATTTGATTGCAGTAAAACGCAGAAAACTTGCTTTCTCTCTCTCTCTCATATCTGTATATTTTTTATATAATACAACACATATTTTGTTTAATATATTTGCATGCATGTTCATGAACTATACAAGTATACACAAAATAACACGGAAAACTTACAGCAAGTTGTATTTTGATCGAACGAAACTGTGGAACCTTTTAGGAGATTCCCTACATATCATATCCATCCTAGCCTGGTTTCATGTATTGTGTGCAGTATTTATGCGATATTTTTATTCTATAAACTAGGTCAATGCCACGGTTATTGTGACTCGCATCGCCGGAATCTCACGCGTATGTAAAAATAATAAATCATCACAATAAATTGGAAGTTGTAGTTTTGTGTATCCAGACTATTGCCTTCTGCATTCACATTAACTCACTAAAAGAATCCTCACTTTCTCATTTCACGACCCCATAATTCTGTAAAACTATGTCACTATTTTTGTAATAGCCTCTGCAAATCGTGAATCCATTTTTCTATGGGTTTTCTGCACGGTATCCGTCATGACATTGTGTACAGTTAACTTGTACTCGTGAACATAATGTAAATAAATAACACGTAGTGCGCAAAGCTACGTGTGTACTGAATTCTAAAATATCTACTTCGGTCGCGGCTGCCTGAAATACGACTCTGAAATGACGGGACAAGTTCCGACATCTAGACTGGTAACAACTAACTGGCAACACCGTAGACATGGTTCTGCAGTGGAATTCGGACACTGTACAGGGGCGGCGTGGATAGCAATTTGGGTGTAATTTAAAAATTTAATTATAACTTGGCTATTTATTTGATTTAAAAAAAAATAATTTCAGATTAGCAATCTAGGGAACACAAACTAGGTACTACCCCTCCAAACCGGACCCCCCCTTCAAAGTTACACCCTGTATACATAGATATAACAGCAAATGATTCTAGTAATAGAACTCCTAGTTTTTTTTAGCACCGTAAATTTTTCTGTCCATTTTGAATACGTTTTGTATAAAATAAATTAATAAATATGTGTTTGTAATTTCGTCTTTCAGCTAAATGAAGTATCACAATAGTTTTAAAAATTTATATTTATAAAAATCTGATATTGTTTACCTATTTAAAATTTCGGTCTGTAACACCGATGTTAACTTGCACGTTCCGAAAATTCATGTTAACTCTGAAAGGTTAGAAAACTAATTAACGGAAAAAAATATAGGGTGTTTAAAAAATCCTAACCAATCTTTAATAACCAGAAATTTAATTAATTACAAAAAAATGTTGATGAAACATTTAACAAGACTATTAGAACACTAATTAACGAAAAAAATATAGGATGTTTAAAAAATCCTAACCAATCTCTAAACAAGCTTAAAATTTATTTATTTTAATTGTAAATTATTTAGTTTATGAATTTGTAGGTAGGCCTAGGACACATAATTTATAATAATTACGTATATTTAAAAAACATAAGAATCTGAAATAATTAATGTACTGAAAGAAATAATTACACGTTTTGCATATTATTTATTTTAGTTATACATTGTGTAGTTATTTGTATAGTTTGGTGAGTATAGTCAATGTGCAGCCCTTCATAAATGTTTAACTGAACCACTATTTTCAGTGATTTTTGTTTAAAATATTTGGCCATACTTTAAACAGAAGGATTATTTTGCAGGAAAAGAAGACGTTTTAATCAAATCTTAAGTATTACATTTCAAATAATTTTTTCAGTAAATATCAACACATATGCGATTTCTAAATTAGATATTAATTCTAAATTGAAAAGATCTAACTTTTTAACTTTTGGAACAACAATAACACGGAAAAAATATCCAAACGTCAAATTTTATTATTATTTGCACTTTCATACATTACAGACAATTTAAACTACATACTTATATAAATAATTTTATTTAGTTATGACACTTTTACTATTTCAGGTAACATATGATCATAGTAGAAATGCTTTAATTTTACCACCATGCATTCCCAAAACTGATCATCTCTTTCAACCTATAATATATAGATACAAAATAATTAATGGGCATAAATCTTTACTATATTGCTCTTAAATTACCTTATCTACAACCATTCCCAGAGGAGTCCAAACTATAAAATAACAGTATTTAGCCCGAGTTATTGCCATCTGCCCTTGTATCTGATAATAATATCTATGCCCTTTTTTCAATTTCCATTGCCCGTTTTCATTTTGTAAAAATTTTATTTTATTACTAGAAATAGCTTCTTTCAGGTGTAAGTTTTGCAGCCGAGTAAGGACATTTAATTTCTGCAATAGTATTTTTGTGTATGATACCATCTGGGCCAGCTCCTAGATAAGGGTGTTCTTCGGAAATAAATAAACCGCATTCATTTATTTTTAAAGGGAAAGTTCTGCTAATTAAAAGTGAGACACCCTAAATAGAAACGTCAGATTGAATGCTACATGAGTTATGAATTTTAGAACACGAAGTTTTCCTTCCGTGAACACCCGGTTTGTCACATAATAATAAAAAAAATGTATCCACACAAAGAACTACATTATACACATTTTACAACTAAAACAAAAAATTTATTAAATGTGTCATATTGATTATTTCAGTTCACTGTTTATTTGCGGTAAATATACAAATATTTTAAGTAGATACAAAGTATAGATATTTACAGATCTATTATATTTATAATTTTAGAAACATAAAGTAGTACCAACAAATATAATCACCCTGTAGATTTTGTCAATATACTGTTTCAGCTGTGAAAAAACATTACTGCAAATATTAATCGCCCTGTATATTTTGTCGATATACTGTTTCTTGTAAATTTATATTTGAAATCATTTCAAATTATTTATGGATACACTACTACAGATATTAAATCGCCCTATACAGGGTGAATCTTAAATAAGTACAAATATTTTGACCAGCGGTATAGTTTTGTGTGTAGAACACATAATTAATAGTTTTTTTACAAAAAAAATCAGAAATAAAAAAGTGAAATTTTAAATAAATTTCGTAATTTTTCAGTAGAAAACTTGTTGAGGACCGCTGGCCTAGACCGACCCTTCATACTTTTATGAGTCATAGTGCTGCAGACTGAACGTGTGGTTCACAGTGTTGCCAGTATTACACAAATGTCTTTGCTTCAAGGAAGAAAAAATCTCAACTTTTAGCGAATTTTGTCAAGTGTAACATTTTATATTATTTTTTATTATCAAACTGTCATGACAGATTATCGGAAGCCCAAGTCAAACTTGTTAACCCCACATAATGCATGAAAATAGCAATAAAATTTGCTAAAAGTTGACATTTTTTCCATTTTAAATAAAAAACGTGTGCATAGTTTTTCGTTATTCATAAAATAACTTAAGGAAATTGTGTTTTGTGTCCCTTTCTAACAGTGTACAATGACATTTAACTTGTGAAATGTGGATTACTGATTAAATAGTTAATTTTTTAACAAATAGGTAAGCTTGTGTGCACGTTTATGTATAATTTTTGAACATTGGACATAGTAATATCACGTAATATCTTCCTAAATATTGGTAGTATTGAACTTGCGGAAATTCATTTTTAATCGCTGAAGTATAGTAAGGTTAGTTCAGATGTTAAAATTTATGTTAATATTACTGCGTATCATACTACATACCCAATTTTACTCTACTTATGCTTAAAACAAGTATTTTTAAAATAGAACTATTACGTTAAAGGAAACGTAATATTTATATTGGAGGAGATATGGCAACCTCGCAACAAATCATATGTTTCATTACGTTGTTGGATGAAAAATCAGCCAGCGGTCCTCAAAATGTGGGTATTTTTTAAAAAAATTAATATCTCCGTAAATATTAGAAATTTTTAAAAATGGCTTTCACTAGACTGATTTAAATGACGAACTACACCAGCAGTTAAAATATTTGTACTTATTTAAGATTCACCCTGTATGTTTTGTCTGTACACTGTTTCTTGTAAATTAATATTTGAAATCGTTTCAAGATTATTTGTGGACAGCTGCGAAGACGGGTCTATGGCACGCTCATTCAGAACTGAACGTAAAATCTACACATGGCTCTCGTATTCTGGGCGGTTACAAAATGCGTCTGATTTTATGCGAGCTTCTCTGATGTTCGCTGTCTTTGTCTGTATCGCATACAAACTGTTTTATCATAGTGGACGGAAGCCGGGTGTTACTCGCTATGTATAACTGTGACACGCCCTCATCACGACTCGGTTTCTCTCAACTGTGAAACCAGCCTTAAGCAAGATAATTATATTAGCAAATTCAGTAATTGATAAATATATTTCATTGAATAACATTTGAAAATAAATAAAAACAAACAAACAAAATAAGATTAAGATAAGAAATTAATTGATAATGTCTTTTAAAAAACTGCTGAAAATTATTTAATATTAAAAAATTATTTGTTTAAATTTTCTCTGGTGAAGATTTTAAATATAATCTTAATATCTATATTCTTATAAAATAGAGATAAATAGAAGTATGCATTTTGGATTTTTTTTTTTTTTTCAATATTAAATTTATTCTTAACACACATCGCATTATATAGTAGATATTATTAATTATGGTGCTAGATATAGTTATAGCATTAAAGACTATTTATTACATAAACATATTGTTTAAGTAACTGTTTGTTATGCATACATTTTTCTTTAAGTAAGTAAGGTGCAGTTCATGGACCAATTTTGTATAATTATATAAAAATGCATGGCCAACTATGCACCACGCAACATCAGTTTTTTATCAATTTTCAAAATATAAAGTAGCTATTAAATATAATTATGAAAAAAAAATAATGCAGTTGAATGGAGTAAAAATATGCAGGGTATTCTATTTAAAAATATGTACGTTGGTGATATTTTAAGAGACATCCTGTAGAGAAATTACAAGTACGCTACTGAACTCTACATGAAGAACTCTATTAGAAGCAATTTTCACCATTCCGATATCTTAGCTGTTCCCTGAGAAACGAACAATCCCTTGAAAGTAATGTTTTCTTAAAGAAGTCTATGAATATTCTGATTATAGTACGGCATCTTAAGTTTCTCAAAAAAGTACTCCAGTCCCGCGAAAACCGCATCCTTCAATCTCTTGTAGTTTTTGAAATACCCTGCAATTACAGCAAAATTGGACATCCTGTAATGGTACCAATATTCAAAAAATCATAACAGTAGGTACTACTATTCAGTCTCAGAATCTGAACTGGCAATATCATTGTCGTCGTCCATCAGTTCCTCTTCATCACTTACTTCTACAATGTCTTCCACATTTAAGGGCGCAGATGGTCCTACAACCCATGTTGGTTTAATAATGTTAGTATGTTTTTTGATATATTTGAAATCTTGCATTATTTACACTCGCCCACTTTTTAATTCCATACATCAACGAGGTAAATTCTTCTGCCTGGATTTTTTTATCATCAAAAATGTCACATGGGTCGGTAAGTTTCGAAAAAACCTTTTGAAGATGTACATTTTTTAAAATAATTGAAACGGTCTCATTTTATCTTTAGGAAAAAATGCTGCGGTGTAATCACAGCCGGTGAAGGCGTGAAAGGCAGGTAAAGCGCGACACAAAGTAGGATCTAGATTAGCTGCGATTTCAGAACAATTGAAACAATTTATTTCGTTTTATTTTGACAAGGTACCAGCCAAATGTCAAATTTTTCAAATTTATGCATATTTCCGAGTAAAATAACAAGAACATCAGTATCAGAAGCTTTCACCGGAATTTTCGATTCCGGTTCACAAATGAGCTATATAAAAAATTATGCGCGTATCAGCTTCCTCATGATAACACTCCAGATGGTTTTCTTCATGTTTGTTTACTGAACCATTTACGACAACGTATGAGAAACATTTTTCTTTAACTGTAACAAAGACTTTTTTGTTTTGTGAAATTGAAACAAGGGTGTCATTCTCCCAATGCTCTGCAAAAAATTCGACATTTGTTTTTTTTTTAATTAAAAATGGTTCACCATTTGTTTATTTTTTATATAATAAATTTGTCAATATTATTTGTTGTGATTTAAATTGTCATTTTTTAAAAATGTTTAAGATGATTTTTACTTCAAACTATAAATTATCTAATATATGTATAAAATTCTTGTGTCACAGTGTTAGACGCCATACTCCTCGGAAATGGCTTGACCGATTTTTATGAAATTTTATATGTATATTCGGTAGGTCTGAGAATCGATCGTAATCTATTTTTCATACCCCTAAGTGATAAGGGTGGTCCACCCCAAACAATTTTTTTTTTATTTTTTATGATGTGCCATTCAAAAATACATACAACCCTTAATTTTCATCCTTCTATCACAAACCCCTATTTTTTAATAACCATTTTAGTAATTTAATCATTTTTAACCCTGGTCGATAACTGATCGATTATCACTAGATCAGTTATCCCCGCCAGGCATTTACCGGTGTCACTTCTCACCCAGTAAACAGTACGGAGTAGGGATGAGAACGAAGCCGGTCTTCTGTCTCTCTCACGCAATAAGCCTTCTCTCACTCCCTACACAGTTTTTGACCATTATTATTGTGTATGAATCGAGTGTAGTAGCAAAGTTTACTGAATAAATATAAGTTATGTCACTCTCCGTCGGCACTTTGATATTTTGAGATTTAAGCTGTACCGCTGCACGTAAATACTGTCGCAAAAAATCGTCAAGTACGAGGGACTTAAAAAAGTACTTTCTTTCCTATTGGGAAATATTTATATACGAGGGATATTCCAAAAGTATGATGTAAAGCGGCTTATTGAATAAATAACATATTTGTAATGTAATAAATATAAATATTATAAAACGATTATAGGTAAATGTATACAGTTTTGTTAGTTAATCTTGGAAGTCGTATATATTTACTTGTAAATTTTAAAATAAAATATATACGTACTCTACTATATAAAAAATAATGTAGCCATGAGGAAAATTTGCAATAAAATGTTTATTTAAATATTTAAAAAAACAATATACATTATTTTAAAACATAGGAAATAATATAATCTATATTGTTTACAAGTTAAAAATGCTGCGGTATAGGTCTTTTTTTAATTGCTCTTTTAATGCAGTCCCTTGGACTTCTACACGAAAGTGTTTGTAACGTTTTTTATATTCTTATTTTGTAATTTAATAAACTATATATTCTTTTCATTAAAAAAAAAACACTCAAATGAAAACCCAATGTATAAGTATGTCCAACTAATTTTTTAGTACTTAATATTATTTTAGTGATTTGGATATTTCTATACGTAATAATAATAATAATAATAATAATATTTATTTTGCAGTCAGACATTACACATTGAATGTATTGCAATAGTCAGAATAAACTTAAAAACTAAAGAAACTGTAATTAATGTGAAACAAATTATTTTCATTTATTTAAAGATATTACTGTACAAACCATTTTTATTATATACTGTTTGTGCACAGGTCTCACTTAGAATCGGTGTACCAGTTTGAACTTCAGAATTTTGAAATTTTGGCGCCAAAATAGTTTTTGTATTATCAGAAACTCTGCTTGAACCAAAAATTCTCGAGTGTAAAATTTACATGACACAATTAAGTACCTACTTACATAATTATTACATATTACACTTTTTTTTTAATAAATACCAGTACAAATAACTTACTTGTTGGTTCATACAAAAACAATGTTTGACGTTTCATTTGGAAAATGTTTGCTTTCTTTCAAATAAAGATTGTAATTTTTATCGGCGTACCGTGTGAAATTTTATATTGTGACCTATTTCTTTATATTAGTTGATGAAAAGAAAAAACCACGTCTTGAGGGACAATTTTTAGCAGAAAAATGAAATAACAGATATTCAAGGTTTTTTTGTCTCACACTATATCGATCGCACTCAACACGTTACAGTTCTAGCGTCGGCCACCGTGTAGGATCCTGGGTCCCGAACGGTACCCGAGACGGGTGAGGAGCGCGGAATTGGTAAGGCGGAGCGTGTTTGAGAGTGAAACAACTTATACTCGCGACAAGAATTCAGACGACTTACGTCATACGAACAAATGAATAATTCTCAATATTTTCATCAAAATATTTAAGAAACTGTAACTGTTAGTAATAAAACTATATACTACATTAAAAGTTTGCATTATATATTGCACTAAATTACAAAAAATAATTGTTTTTAACACGACCAAATATCGAAAATTACGTTGATAATAAAAACAAATGTGTAACGTCAGCCGTGACGTAAGACGTCTGAATTCTTGACGCGAGTATATATATTTATTCTGTAAACTTTGGTAGTAGTGACGTTTACAATTATCATTTTACCTTCTAAGTGTAATTCACAAGTAAATTTATTATTAATTTGCTGGGCCATAATTATTTATTTCCTATTTTATCAATAATTAATAAAATTATTAATTTTAAGTGTAGTTCTCATTATTAGTTAATTAAGTGATCTACATAACCTCAAAAGTACGCAACATGTGTCACGAGCTCCCGCCAACAACGGCTGTTATTTTACTATATGGCTATTTTTTTGTACAGTGAACAATGCCAACAAGACGTAAAGGGGCTAATTTGGGCCGTCAAACAAGTAAAATTGCAGGCACTCGAAATAATTTAAAAAAAGAATGTTTCGTGTTTTGTTATTCTTATATGCCGTCATCGTTCACAACGCTCCATTCCTCTTTTAGTCATATACATCTCCACACACCTACAATAAGTTAGTTATTTTTTATTTAACTGCCAAAATATTTACTAGAAATAATTCATATGGCAAAACAACGTTTGACGGGTCACCTCGTATACTATAATATTCTATTATAAATAATATATCAATTTTGAAATATGTATATTGGGAATAAAAACAACTTTTTCATACAAAAAAACACATTACATAATTATAAAAAGCAACGAACAGTCTGGAACAAAATTTGTCCTTGAGCGCATAGCGGCATTTTTTTATTTGTGCGCCCAAAATTTAAACTTTTCGTAGAGGGTTGTATCACTTTAAACACGAAAATATACAGACAACCCTATATATTCTTAAAACGCAGAGTAGGAGCTTTCAATTGGTATATATTTTGTTTCATTAAACAGCCAGTGAAGTTGTACGCCAACAATATAAACATTAATGTTTAAACAACCTATGTTGAGAACCTCCTAAGGAGTGACAACCCTATACATTTTTACTTATCAGTTTGTCAGTTTCCAAATGATGCATTGTTTATTTCATTAAAACTAATTTGTAGCTCACCTCCATAATTAAAATTTTTAATGCATAATTAATGCCTCTGGGACCCGGATTTGATTAGCCAACCTAGCCAATTCGTATTAGGATGTACATGAAACATATGTTTAAATGCAATTATTTCTATTAACATTTGGGTGAAGGTACTTTGCAGTGAGATCTTGGACTATCAATATCATAGTAATAAGAAAACAGAAAAATGTGAAATATGTAGAATATAATCCAGAACTAGAGTAAAACGAGAAAAAAAATACAAAAAGTCTATAACATTAGACCAGACAAAAATTATTATATAACAAAGTAAAAGTTAAATATCTGTAAAATGTCAACTTTAAGCAGTTCTGTTTAAAATCTATTGAGACACAAGTCAAACAATTCGAGACGAGTTGACGTATTAACTAATCTAAGTGGTCTAGGCAAAATGTGTTAAAAGCGTAGTTATGTCTATGGAAAGGCATATGAAATGTTTATTGATCGGGTGGGGTGGGACAGAACAGGTAAGTTAATTTTTGAAAGGAGCTGAGGACTATCCCCAAGCAGCACAGCCTGGTTAGGTTGACGTTGAGCTGATGGCAGTCTAACCTGAAGTCGGTAGCCAATATCCGCACTATGGCGTACCCATCAACTTTTATAGGAAAATGGTCACACAAGCTCTGGTCATTCTGATATCATTCTGTTAACTAATAAAGTTGCCTTTATATTTAAATTATTA
This sequence comes from Monochamus alternatus, assembly GCA_037114965.1. Taxonomy (NCBI): domain Eukaryota; kingdom Metazoa; phylum Arthropoda; class Insecta; order Coleoptera; family Cerambycidae; genus Monochamus; species Monochamus alternatus. Next base: position 37,708,322 of record CM073428.1, read on the forward strand.
TAACTATTTCAACCAAATTTTAGGTAAGGTTAATGTTACCTAAAGTGACCTTTAGCGTTAGGTAATATTACCTAACACAACATTTTCTATAATTTATGTATAAAATTTCTATATAAATCAGACAAGTAGGTACTATATTTTTGTTCCGTTTATACCAATTTTAAGTTATTATTTCAATTGCATCTACTAGCATACGATTCAGTATATTAATAAAATATAATTTTAAGGACAAAAATTTCGGGACCCTCAAACACTGAAATTATAAACGCATGCAACTATTGATTATATTAGGCAAAAAATAAGTTGTGCTAAATTAAGTAATTTTTTCGGAATCAGAAAACATTGCAAAAAATTTAAAAAAATAAATTAAATCCCTGCAAAGCCCATAAAAGAAAACATAATTTAATTATGCATCCATATATTCTCTATACTCGCGTCAAGAATTCAGACGTCTTACGTCACGACTGATGTTGCTCATTTGTTTTTATTGTCAACGTAATTTTCGATATTTGGTTGCGTCAAAAACAATCATTGTTTGCAATTTAGTGCAATATATAATGCAAACTTTTAGTGTAGTATATAGTTTTATTACTAACAGTTGCAGTTTCTTAAATATTTTGATGAAAATATAATGAATTATTCATTTGTTCGTATGACGTAAGTCGTCTGAATTCTTGTCGCGAGTATAGTTGCAGTATGACATCATGAATCCAATTGGCAAATTCAATGAAAGGGAAATAAAATATTAAATAAACATCTCGAAAATTTCTATAAATATGCATATCTTGAAATGTACACATTTCAGTAGGTACAAGTGGTATGACAGTTACGTGATGTGTACAATGCTGCAATTATGCAGATATATGCGGTGTATTCAGTGTATAGGCTAGAATTTTATAAATATTTTTCTCTAAAGATATACGAGAGACTGTCACAATCTGACTTCAGGTTCATGATCAACACCTTCAAAATTGGAGGGGTATGAAAAATGTTTTTCACGCCTTTTTGTGCGTTTTACGCTGTAAATAATGACCAAAATTAACTAGTTAAAGGTAATTACCGTATAGCTTGTTCTCTTTGTGCTTTTCTCACTTCAGGCCTTTGGTTCCTTTTAGCCAAAATATCATTTAAAGAAGCACCAACAATAGCCCTCTGAAATTTCTGAGTTCTACGTGTTCGTTTTTTGGTTGCTTCCTCCTCCTGTCCTTTTTTATGTTTTCGTCTATAAAGCACCGTCCAAGTAACTTTTCGAGGATTTCTTTTCATAAGGTGGGCACGTTCACATTTAGAATTAAGGAATGTGAAATTCTAAAATTACAATAGATACATTATTTTTAAATAGTTAAAGCTTGAAGAAAAATATATATAATTAAAAATTACTGACCTTTCCATCCACTTTTACCATAGTTTTTCCATGGCCTGGATATATTTTATAACCACTATAAGCACATAAACCGATCCTAAAATATTAAGAAATAGGTATGTTAAATAACAAAATATTAAATTATACAATATATGAAACGATTAAATACCGAATATGTTACTCGATGGTTAGTATAAATTTTGATTGTTTAAATGTATTTAAAAACTTACTTCATATTGAATATTGTAACGCTACGCTACCAATACAACAAGAAAAAGAATGTTAAAACTGTCAAAAGTCAAAATGCCTCAACCACTGTCACCAACACAAAGCCATACACAAAACACAAACAAAACCACAAATTAAAATTAGAAAAATATGATGGTACCATTCCTTGGTATAAGTTACAGACAAGAATTATAAACTAGACAGGATTTCTCGATCCCTAAGCTTGAACATTCACGTGCGGATGAACGTCACCAAGATACCACAGAGGAATGTTGACATTTATTGTAATGGACATTTTCGTCAATTTTAGTTACTTGTAATGTGTTTGTGGACTGTTTAGTATTTTTGATCATTTTCTGAATTCGAATTGTCAATTGTTTGCAAGTTACAGCTTCTCAAAGTTCAAGTTTTTTATTTTTCTTTTTAAATAACTTATTTAATTCAAGTTCGATTATTCTCTGATTTGGCACACCCACTAAGGATCTAGTTCTATTGGACTAGTCAAAGAAAAGTTTTATTATACTCCGCTAGAGGGCGCTTTATCTTAAACTCAGAATTAGTTTTATTCTTAACTTTTTTCTTGCTAGATATCACAAATATTTAAACATTATTGAAAAGCGGAACAATATCAGAAAAAATTATGTACTTTTTATTCAAACCGATAAATGTAACTGTTTAGCAGTAAATCGCTATTAGTTTTATTAAACTCAAATTCTTAATAATTCTTTCTGTAATTAATCAAGTTGTAACGAAAATTGTTTAAAGCTGGTATAAGTTTGATTTTTCACCATAATATTTTGAGAAGTGGCTCAATAATGCTCAAGTAGGTATTGAATACCGTGGAATGCAGAACAAGCTTGTCGAAATTACATAGACGCATATGCTAATAGAACCACATACGACATGTTTAAACAATCGTTAACAGACGTTTGGGGCAGCAATGTTCTTTAAAAAATGATAATGGGGAAATTGCATGATTATTCAAATACGTGGAGATGAAAGAATGTATTATTTTAATCGAACTGCCGTTTGTCCTAGACAATTTGATGGAAAAATAAGCTCAAAAACTGCATTTAAAGTTTTAGTCTGACCAAGCCTCCAAAAAACAGAGGTCGCCACATTTAATACCTGTGACGTCACCGACCGCGGTTAACGTCACCTGTATGCACAATTGTTTTGTGCTTTCATTCGGACAAAGCAGTCGCAATACGAGTAGTAGAACGAGTACATCATACATTTAGGTTAGATAGAAAAGTTAGTTTGTCGTTTGTAATATTTATTAAGCGTTATTCTTAAACAGACACTGGTGTTGAAAAAATTTGCAAAATAGACTCGTAAAATGAGCACAGAAAGTGTATTATCACCGGAAAAATGGACAAAATATTGCATTGTGCAATTACAAATACTTTCCGTACAGCGCCTAATAAAAAAATATTTCTCCGTGCCAAAAATTGAAAAAAAAACAAGAAAAATGTGGTGTATGGCAACGAATCACGACAAAGGAAAGCGTAAAGTTCTCCATCATTTCAACGTTGTATGTTTGTGAAGACTATTTTAATGTAAGGTTAATTGGAAATAACTACATAAGTAAGTACAAATAAATAATGGAAGAAGCGGTCTATCGAACAAATGTTTAGGTACAGAAATCTTTAGAAATATGCATTTTCTTAAATTACCCTGTATTTATTTATTTTATTTATAAATTAATTCGTCAAATCAGCTGAATAGTATTTGAAATTATCCACGTGGATAGTCTGTCGACGCTCGGACTCCAGTCAGCGCGAGTACAAACCTAGAAAAAATATAGACAGCGTTGGTTCATGATATAGGTCACGTGACAGGTCCCGCGTTGCCTAGACTCTTGCGGTCCAAAAAATGGATATTTCATTTGCTTTATATTGGCGGTTGTGCAAATATGATGGCTGCTTTGCAATATGAAATTAACTAATTTGCTGTCATTTTAAATGTCATTAAAGAATGTGACCATTCTCATGACGATTTCGATTTATATGCACTGAGAACGTGTAGTGCGCACGCAAAGTTTGATGCGAGTGCTATTAAATTTTGCCCGGAATAGTCCTAGCATGCAACTAAATCGAATACACATCAGATTTTAGTGCACACTACATAACCGCATTATTTGATAAAACGTTACCAAAATTAAAAAGTATATGGATCTATAAACGCTTAAAATTGAAAAAATAGGCACTAAATGCAGAAGAAGTTTTTCTTCTGTTTAGAAGTATCAATTGATTATAATAAACTACTATAAAAATGCAACAATGTATGCGTTTCAGCTGTTATAGTTTTTTTTCCAAATTTGTTTTTTGGATAAACACTCTTTTCTCAAAATCGTCAATTATAATAATGTACACCAGTTTTTCTGCTTAATCATTTTTTTTAACTAAAGACAAAACAAGTAGTACAAGCAGTAATTAAATAAGTCTAATTATTATTGATTTGCTACATCTTCCGATGCACTACTAATTCCATAAAAATGTATTTCCTTTTATTTTGTTCTATATAACTATTATTAATAACATATTCCTCTTCAAATAAACTATCTGATGAAGAAAATAAGTTATTCAGAAGAATTACATTCAAAAATTCTTATACTACCGCCACATTAAACTTGCACTCCACGATTGAACTGACTATTTTCTCAGTGCAAGAATATTTGCATTTTCACCGAATTAGTGCGAACTGACTTCTAAACCGAACACTTTCCACCAGCAGAGTGCGCACTCAAAATGTAAATCGAACACAGTGTGCACTCAGTGCAAAAGTGCATATAAATCGAAATCGTCAACAGTAAACAACTGAGCCTTCACGTTAGAATACAACCAACGTAAATTGGCATAAAAACCAAGTTTTAGCGATTCTAGACCTGCCATGAATTAGCGGTCGCCGGCAATATGACACTGGCACAGTCTATATTTTTTCTAGGTTTGTGAGCGCGAGGTAGACCGCGTGAACCGAACGCGCATCCATCATCAGTCAGCTCGATCCAGCGGGCGATTCCAAATCAAGTCCAATATTTTCGAATATATGAAAATTCTGTACCTGACCTGGCCTACATCGAGCAGCTGTGTTGTCTCTAGCCGGCTACTGACATAATCTGCGAGGTACTGTCCGAAAACCAACCAGCGCGCAGCCGCTACCTCCGCATCAAGGTTAAGGTTTTCAAACGCCGATTTGTATATTCAGTTCCTGTCCTGCTGTCACCGTGAGAAGTTCTGCCTGTCCGCACCAGCACCAGAAGACCTGCCAGACCGTGAAGAAGCCGTATTTGATGAGAGTCCAGATTAGAGACTAGTGCGCGTCAACCTCACAGGCGCATTAGGTCTTCCAACTACCGGCTGTCCGGCTGACAAGTTTAGTTCCTAGGTTTAGTTGTAGAGATGAGACTTTTAGTTCATTTTGGTGAATTCATTTTTTCAGTCTCATTCACTTGAATGATTCATTTGATTCAGTATGGTCGTATGTTTGTAATTTGCCACCGATCGTTCAGTCTCGACGTTCAATATCGGAGTTTGCTTACAGTATTATTTAATGACTTCCGTGGTATCGTAATTTAGAGGCATATATAACATACATTTGGGCCTATGATTGATCACATCCAGTTATCATTAACGGGTCTGTTAAAGGTAACTGATAGGTTAATCACAAATTCGTATGTTTGACACTTCTGTCAAGTTTATTTCTCCCAGTTACTTAACTTAATAATGATCGCGTGACCCAGTGCTTCGAATAATCTGCCGTTAAATATAACTGGAGCTTTTTATTGGTTAGAAATTTTAATTTCATTTCTGTTAATTGGGATTAACATTCGATCGCTTTAAGTGTATGTACGTGTCGCAAAAGTGCTACGGCATTAAAGTCCAATTTGAACCGTGCCGAGTTATTTTTGAAATACAAATAGTGTGAGTTTTGGTGGTGGAGGAAAGGAGCAAGCAGACGAATAAAAAATTTTTAAAATAGCAGAGTAACAGTAAAAGAGGGGCAGAAATTTTTCGGAGGTTAGTGAAAGTAGGTCATCAATAAGGTTAAGTGCTGCTTACAGAGATTGACAGAGAGTCTCCGATTGGTCGACAAGGACGACTTTGTCCACGCGCAGGGTAGGCAACCAGTAATTCAGAAACGAATTGCAGTAGAAAAGACCTGGTGTCGGTTAACGATCTGGTGTCAAGGGAGCTAGGCAACCAGTAGTTTCGCAAATATAATAAACAGAATGTTAAGGAAAACTGAAAAACCGGTGGTCAGTAAAAGGGTAACATTGAAATAGAAACAGAAAGTGATGCCAGTGGAACGGATGAGGGAAAGAAAAAGAGAAGTATGGAATAGCTGAGGTATTCAGTTGTAGAAAAAAACTAGCACGATCGCCAGTAAAGAAAGGTGATATGGAAGATAACATGGAAAAGGTGCTGAGAATGTTGGAAAGTTTAACACGGGAAGTAAAAAGAAGAGAAGAGAAAAAGTATAGAGAGGAGATAAGACAACTCAGAGGAGAGATTGAGAACATGAGGCAGGAAAATAAGGTGCTTAGGGATAAGATGAGATAGGTAGAAGAAAGAGTATAGATAAACAGAAAAGAAAGAAAAATATAGTGGTTCAAACCTACAAATTAAAGAAAATTTAGATCAGAATGAGCTAAAAGGACAGATAGAAGAGTTTATAAGAAAGTCAATGCATATGGAGATTGGTACAAAAGCGGTAACGAACATAAGAGTTAATGTATGTTTAGTATAATTAAAAAACTTGGATAACAAGATAAGGATAATGAAAAATAAAAGTAAATTAAAGGAGGCAGGAGCAGCCAAAGTCTATATTAACGATGATATGAGCAAAAAAGAAAGGGAAATTCAAAGGAAACTAAGAATGAAAGCCAAAGAAGTAAGGATGGAAGGAAAGGGCAAAAGTAGGATAGCAAAAACTCGTAATAGATAATGAGGTTTGGAAGTGAAACAATGATGCAAGCAGGCTAGAAAAAAAGGAAGCAAAAAAACTAGATATGTCACTTAACATAAAAGAAAAATCGCTGGCAATGGACACGGTTATGACAAAAGAAAACGACTTAAAAAAGAATCAGGAACAGAAAGCAAAAAATACAGAACGAAGCTAGAAGGACGGAGAGGGGAAAGACAGAAAAAGATGGAAAGCAAAAAGGCACAAATCAAGAAAGAAGAATGAGAATGGGAACATGGAATGTAAAAGGGTTAAATGAGGAAGAATCATTAAAAATCCTAGAAAGAGAAGCAAATAGATACAAAATGGCCATAATAGCGATATAGGAGACGCATATAAAAGAGACGGACACATGGGAATTAGAAAATTATTTATTCTTTACGAGCGGAGGCAAAACAAGGCGCTACGGAACAGCATTTTCAGTAAATAAAAATATGGATAAAATTTCTAAATTTCAAGCAATTTCAGATAGGTTATGTATGATTAAAGTCAGAGAAGAAATAAACATAGATATATTAAATATATATGCGCCAACAGAAGAAAAAACAGAAGAAGAAAAAGATGAGTTTTATGAGAAGCTGAATAGCACACAGTAAAAATAGTGGTAGGGGATGCAAACGCGAAAATAGGGAGAAAAAGGATGTATGAAAGATAGTAGGGACAGAAAGTAAACACCTAGAGAGCAATGACAATAGGTTGATTGAATTTGCAGAAGAACAAAAAATGAAAATAATGAGCACATTCTTTAAGAGAAAAGACATACATAAGGGTACCTGGACCTCTCCAGATGGAGCATATTCGAATCAAATTGATCATGTTTGCATAGATGAGAATCACAGAAGCATAATAAAAAATGTTAGGTCATGCAGAGGGGCAGACGTAGATTTGGATCACTATCTAGTGAGAATAGATTTGAAGATAAAAAAACCTATTAAAAAGAAAGGATTACAAAGAAAAAAAGACAACTAGATATGACGACATTACAAAATGAGAGAACCCAAAAGAAGTATGAAGAAGAGATAAGGAAAGGTTTGCAAGAAAACATACAGATATTGGAAGCAAATATAAATGAAGAATGGTTAAAGATCGAAAATGTCATACAAACAGCAAGTGAGAAAGTAATACCAAAAAAAGAATTTGCAGGGAGGAAAGGATGGTGGGATGAAGAGTGTAAAGAGAGGCGGAGAAGAGAAATAAGCTAAGAATTAAAGCACTTCAGTCAGTACAAGAGGAAGATAAGGAAAAATACAGGGAACAGAGACGAAAGACAAAGGAAGTGTTTAGACAAAAGAAGAGAGCAGAACAGGTTAAGAAAATAGAGGAAATAGAGCAACATTATAAGAGGAAAGAAATACGTAACTTCTACAGAGAGATAAAAAAGGGAAAAAAGATAAAGAAGGAAGTAATATATGTGAGGGATGAAAGTGGCAATCTAATTGGAGAAGAAACGGAAGTGAGAGAAAGATGGAGGCAATACTTTGCAGATATGTTGAATGAAGAGAGTGTAAGGGAATGAGAGGAGCACGAGGAGATGATACCGGGAAGGGAAGAGGAAGTGGAAGTAGAAGAACCTACAAAAAAGGAGATAGATATAATTATAGAAGCTTTAAAGAATAACAAAAGTCCAGGAAAAAATGAAATAACAGCAGAGAATATTAAGTACGCAGGAGAGGATTTAAGACAAAGATTATACGAAATGATACGAATGATCTGAAGAAGAAAATGTATGCCTGAAGATTGGAGAGATGCTATGATTATACCAATCTTAAAAAAAGGGAGATGCAACAGACTGCAGAAACTATAGGGGTATATCATTGTCAGATATAGGGTATACAATTATGGCAACGTTAATAAAACAGAGAATATAACCTATAGCAGAACTACAAATAGAGGAGTATCAAGCAGGTTTTAGAAAGGGAAGGCCAACAACGGACCAAATGTTCATGGTGAAGAAAATTCTGACTACATGCTATGAGTATGGGATCAAAGCAATGATTTTATTTGTAGACTTCAGGAAAGCATATGATTCGATCAAAAAGAATAAACTAAGTAAAATTTTGAAACAATTTGGGATACCAACCAAACTGATTAGGCTATTGAGAATGACCTTAGAAAATGCTAAATCCAAAGTACGAATAAAAGGTGAATGTTCGGAAGGCTTTACTATTGATACAGGACTGAGACAAGGAGACCCACTCTCAACGCTTCTTTTTAATTTGGTACTAGAAAAGGTCATAAGAGTCATAGTCAGTTGAGCAGAGAAGGACACATATTGTTTAAAAGTCACCAAATAGTAAGTTATGCAGATGACGTGGCCATTATTACTAGAGATAGTAGGGAATTAGAAGAAGTAACGAGAAAACTTGTGGAGGAAGCACGTAAAGTGGGATTGCAGATAAATCAAGAAAAAAGTAAGCCTTTGAGAATAGGAGAACAAAAAAAGGATACCAATTTTAAATTGAGAATAGAGCAAGGAGAGATGGAGTTTGAAGAAGTTCAAGAATATGTGTATTTGGGGGCGCTAATAATAACTAACTGTGATGAGGAACAAGAAATAAATAGGAGAATAATAAAAGCAAACAGAAGTTCGGCAGCAGTCAACCATTTATTGAAATCAAAAAATTTGTCCAGAGGAATAAAATTTAGAATGTATAAAACAATTTTGAGACCGACAGCGCTGTATGGTAGTGAAACCTGGGTTCTCAATAAGAAGTCAAGAGAAAACCTTTTAAGGTGGAAAAGGAAGATCTTAAGAAGAATTAGGGGGGGGTATTACCCCCTATTAGGGGGTAAGAGGAAGGCTATGTAAGGAGAAATAATGAGGAAATATGTGCAATGTACCAGGCACCAACAATAGACGAATTTGTAAAAGCCAGAAGAGTGCAGTGGCTAGGGCATCTAGAAAGTAGGAAAGGTGAAAGGGCAGTTAAGAAAATAGTAGGGAGTAAACCTACAAGAAAAGAGGTAGACCGAGGAAGCGATGGAGAGAGGCGGTAGCAATAGATCTAAGGGAGGATATATATATATATATATATATATATATATATATATATATATATATATATATATTAACCCTGTATATATATACAGGGTTAACTATGACTTAGTACAAATATTTTAAGAGGGGATAGGAAAAATTCAGAATTAACGGCATCACCCTTCAAAAAAATTCCAAACTTATTTATAAAGCGAAAAAAAAATATTTTCAAAACCTTATTAACCCCTAATATCTCGTCGACTATGCTGCCTGTCAGCTGCGAGGTTAGGTATATTCTGCCAAAGTCAAAGTTGTCAAAGGTAGTGACAGAGCACCTCATTGCCACGTGTAACGATTTACGGCGCTATTAAAGACACTGTTTTCTAACTTGTTTATATTATAACTTGTCGTTGTAAAAATAGTTGTACTTGCTGCGGACCTCTTGGTTTCCCTCGACCATTTCATAAATAAAAAAAATACTTTTTTTCTGTAGGTATATCTATTGTAGTTTAAAAATGCTTTATTTTTATGTCACTAAGTAAAAAAGAAGTTACAAGGAATTTTGAAAAGTATGAAATTGGTTCTTTTTTATTTTCAAGTTAGGTACATACGTATTTAAAACTCCAGCACGTGTAAAACAACATTCGTGGACGTTGTACAATTCGTATAAATGTATGAGGATTTGGCATATTCTGTCTATTTGGAAAACTTCTTTGATATTCTTCTGCTGCACGATATGCACTTTCGTCGCACTTCCCATAAATTAGTACCATATCCATAATTTCCGCGATTATACGAATTTGAATATGCGAAAAGCAAATACTGAAAACTAATTTCAACATATTTGCGATATTTTTGACGGATTTTCCGATGCTGGCGCCATCTGTAGGTCATTAGCGCAAAGTGCACTAAAGCTCGTTCCATTTTTAACTTATTATAGAATTAAATAATAATAATAATACTAATAATAGTAACGATATTAACAATAATCGACCATGTTTGCATATAATAATATTGTAGTATTATTATTTTAAATTTCCCGAGGCGTTTACAGTGCTCTGTAATATTACTTTTCTGACCACTACTGCTGTTTGAGATTTGGAGAGCATAGAAATAATGCAACCAACAACACAGCATAGGTTTATCGACTGACAAGTGCTATATGCGTGTAACCCCGTGTCACGGAGGAAGTGTCAGTGTACTAGGATGAAGATAACCCACGATTGTACACAAAAGAATAGAATATTGATTGTCATAAGAATATTTATCTGAAGAATATTAGGTTCTCGGTGGTGGCGGACCGAAGACTGAACGGTTGTGTTGACATTGTAATTCTAAGTTTTCCGTTTTTAGTGACAGTTTCAGTTTTAAACGTTTTATTTATTAAATAATGGATAATTGCGATATATTGGGACATGTGTAGTTTTCCACAATTTTCTTTAAACGTACGTGGAGATATTTTTCTAGAGTTGAGAGTGGATTTGCAGTGGAGTTACAGTTATCGGACAAAATTTTCTAAATGAAAAACTGCCACGGGTGTATTCGAAGTTTTCTGATAGTATTTCTTTCAATCAATTTTCTTAACATAAATGGGCAATTTATTAACTTCATTTACGCGAAGTGTGTATTTTGCATAGACCTTATAAATAAGGTCTATGGTATTTTGTGGCGAGTAATTCTGACGGACCTGTAATGAGTGAAAATGAAGTTTTGGTAGTTTGGAACGAAGGAACAAAAAACGAATGCAAAATACTGTAGCTAAACGGATTAACTGTTAGGTACTTAGGTATTATTATTAATAAAAATGTTTACTTTCGTTGTTTCTACATTCGGCAACGTTGTGAGAAACTACCGCATGGTAGTTGACATATGTAGTAAGGGTTTTGCCCCATTTTTAGAACATCGAGCTAGAATTCGGAAATAAATTTTTTATTGTCTTTTAGGCCTCCCTGAGCACGTGGTTAAAAATGGTTAAAATTTTTGTACTTAGTCATATTTAACGCTGTATATATATATATATATATATATATAAAATAGCGGGTTCTATTTGAATGCAACCAACAATTACCTACTTAATTATAATTTATATTAAACGTAAACATACAAAAATAATGAATACTAAACAGGTACCAACTTATGATAACAGGATAATGACGAACGCAACTATAATGTTAATTAGTGGTCTAGCTTGCTTAATTAATAAGAAAGCGTCCTGGGTGGAGTTAACTCTCTATATAATGAGATATAAGTTAAGCTAATTTGTATATATCAGTTGCAGATAAATACCTGGAGTCTGAGGACAGACTAGAGGAACAGGATGACCGAATGTTACACAAGATTGCTAACGCTAAGGTTGCTGACGTGGCTGGCAAAAACTAACATTAGATGTTACGGGGCTTCCGACAAGGTTAGTTAATGTTTGTTAAGCCTGTTGGTAAAGTATTACAGTTGTTAGCCAATGTGTAAAATTTCTTTACATTTCTGAGATTTTGTGCAAATATTCTTGCGTATGTTTTGCATTATTGTACACATTTTATACAACTAAATATCAATAACGTTTACAAAATTTTTAAAAAATACAGAAAATTTCCATTACACATACAAAACCGATTTGTTGCATTGTTGTTGACCCGCACACTCAACTTATTACAAATTGTCTTGTGCAAATTCGGCACTTTTCTTCATTCAAGATAAAATTATACTATTTTCAAACAATCCTGGTACTATTTATTCAGAAAAAAGTATATAAAAATATTAAAAAACAAAACTTCATACCTCTATTATGTAAGTAATTTGTTATTCATCCCTACAGCAAAATCTATCAACAGATGTCAGCCACTTCATGATTTTCGCAAATAACTACCTTTTTGGTTCAATATGTAAACAATGACAAACATAGGGCGAATCTACCAAAGAATGCAATTGCTTATTTTTTTTCCTTGATTAAATGTAGTTACCACACCTTTTATTCCAGCTAACATATAATACCTATTATCTACATTTAATATTCAACAAAAAACGACTTTGGATTCGTTAGTATAGGTTTACTATCATTAATTAATTAATACATCCATGTTCTTCTAACAGTCTAATTGTTTCAGTGTTGTTTAGTTTTAGTTTTAATAGTGTACAAGCGAGAAAATTTCTTGTATCTGTTAATGAATGATTCATCATCACCAATGTTTCATGAAATTGTTGGAAATTGCAACAAATGTTAACCTAAAATTTCGAATTTCAAGATCCCTAAACAGGGGAGGTTGCCTACAAACTCCTGATTCCCTTCACTCCACTCACCTACAAACTCACGAGTGACGGCAGTAGTATTTGAAACAAAAATATTACTTACTAATAAATTTTGGCTTTTACTTGTTTTTTAGAAGTTCTCCTGTGTACCCGTGTTATTATTTTTGTGTTACTGGAATGATTTCCGTGTTTTGGCATACCGTTACGTTTTGGTTGATATTTCAGTGTTGTTGAGAAAATATACTTTTATGTAAAATCTTAAATTATGTTGCGTTATAATTGTGGAGGTACAATTTATATTGTGGCTACTTGTAAAATCAAAATAGAAAAAAGGAAACTGGCAAATCTATTACTTTCCATAGTGTCCCAAAAGAACCTTAATTAACAAGAGACCGGAATGGAATGTGCTAAGATGCAATCAAAAAGATATTTTTTATTTAGATAACCAAAGAATTTGCATTACGCATTTCATGCAGAACAATTTTAAGATATACGTTGTAGAAGAAAAATTAACGCAGCTTCAAAGAAATTATAACCTACAGGATTTTTTAGAACTGAAACTTTACAGGAGTGGTGTGACCAAATGTTGTTTCTATCGACAAAGAAGATGAGGTCTGGACAAATATAATTTAATTTGCTGCGAACCTTTTTAAAAAGATTATTTTTAAGAAGACATTATAAGCCAAATTTACACCTTCTATGATGTATCTTCATCTTCCATTTGAAGCGATAATACTTTATCAAGTTCCATAAATACAGGAGCTTTGACCAGCAAATCGATCTTATAAGAATCAATTTGTCTTTCTTTGACCATCGTCTGCTAAATCGCGTCACATTATAACTGCAACTTGTTTCTCGATTCACCTGAATTTCAATATAGAATTCTGAAATGTGCTGTAGTGTGGCGATACCAATGTTAGTATTTGGAATTAGATATTACGCCATAAACGTCAGAATTTGATATTTCATATTAACACTGTAGTAATTTATCTTTTAATAGAATTTACTTATTTAATTTGGTTTGCAGAAATGTACGTATTGTTTATTTACTATTTTAAAACCTTAAAATATGCGTCACCATTCCGATACTACACACAAAGCTTTTGTGTCTAAATATTTTTAATTTTTCACAAAACTGGATAGATACGTATTAATAATGATACTGATACTCCTACTAGTAGAGACTACTCCATTTCTCTGGGCAAAAACTATGAAGCGCTACAAGCGGACATTGGTACAAACGCGGGGAAAAGAGTAATGACGGACGGCTCCTTGTTTGTATTTACTATTTACTTTTAAAAAATAAGGAAAATATTGCAAAAAATGCGCAAAAATTGTAGTGTTATTGTATTCCGAAATATAAAAATACATTTGTTCAAAACATTTTAAAAACTCTTAGCATCACAGAAACTACCTAATAAGTTATCAAAGCGTCACAAATATTTTTGCGCGATTTATGTGTACTTTAGTAAATTTGGGTAGTTTTCGACCTATTCAACCCCTATTTTCTTTTTTCGGTTCTATCATAGTTTTTTAGTATCATATATATTAGCTTGTAGGGTTTCATAGTGTCACAGGCTCTAGCACATAGAGGTTTTCAACCCCTGAAATTTTTGATATACCACAGTGTATTTTAGGATAAGATAAACTACCTTACAAGGTTTCAATGTGTCACAAACTGTTTTGAGAGATTTATGTCGTCCTTGGTAATTTGGGGTAGCTTTTACCTGCCTAATTTTTTAAATACACGGTTGTATCTTAGGACTCCATAAACTTCCGTACAAGGTGTCAGAATGTAAATATTTTTATTAGATATGTTTAAAATGAGATGAAGACTATTTAATTTCCATTACATATCGATGCACTTCCTTTTTCATATATATTTTTTTAATGTTTTAATTGGATATCAAGTAGTTTTACTTCAACCCTGAGGTATTAATTGTTGAACTACCGATGGTATAATTTCGACATTTAGTAATACAGTATGGTTACGAAAAAAAATAGATTTTTAACTGCTTCTCTCTTCAAGCACATAGATTTTGTAGTTACAACACTGACTGATACACAAAACACAATGGGCTAAATCGGTAAAATATTGTGAAATATTTCAAAAGAATCTCCTTAATATTTTAAAATGATTAATCATAATTAAATGTTTATGAAAATTTACTCTTTCTGACGTTCAGATTACTGTCTCTGGCTTGTATTAATTCAGTTTTAGAGAATTTTAAATCAGTGAGTTAATTTATAATAATGCCAATACGACACTTTTCAAACATTCCTATAATGTGATAAACCTGTTATCTTCTGATTAGGAAGTTGCTGTTTCATTCTTTATCTATAATAATATCTGAATTAAATATACATAAGTACATAAAATAGACAGCAGTATGTAGGTAATCATATGTTTTCCGTCAGAAAACTGCAGCTCTTTTAATAAATTATTGCCATAATTAGTCGGAATTATGTTTGCCTTGTATATATTGTTCGCATTGGTGGGTGATTTTACAGTGTTTTTATTATTTCAATACATTTTTAATATATTTTAGGATATGCTTAATATGTCATTATTTTTGCCTATTTTCAACAAGTTTGTAATATCCTTGGGAGGTTCTCACAATTCTATAGGATTAATAGGAAGTAGTGGAGCATTTATTAGTTTAATTTGGAGGCCTATCGCAGTAAGTACATCGCTAGAAATTTATACAAAGAAATAAATAAACTATTAAATAGGAAATACCTAATATACCTACTTATACAAAAAAAAAACGTATAGCATAGTAAAGTATCAAAAATAGCATTAAGTTACAATGATTATGTTATATTGCAAATTTAATATGAATTCAATTTTTATGATAATTACTAGTATTTATTTAGAGTCACAAAGCTTATGTTTGAATAAATTTATAGAAATAGAGATTTTAATATTAACAGGCATGGAATTATATTCCTCAAGACCTTTATAAAAAATAGGTTTTTGTACAGTTAGCCTTCTAGCGTTATTTAAATATAAACTTCTTGTTTCAAAATAGACCCTTTTAGTGTGACAACACATATTTAGACAACCCAGAGTAAATCATCACAGTTGAAATTGTACAGGCCAAATCTCACACTTGTGTACTATAGATACTATACTAATTAACAACAAATTAGTTTATTTTTACGTGAATAGATTTAAGAACAACCAACATTTGTTTCGTAAAATACATGTACTGATATACCCTATCAAAAAAAAAAAAAAAGAAAGAATAGTCTCATACCAGTAGCGCCTCATGTCTTTTAAGGTATAGGAGGCTAAGAAACACAAAGTATTCCTACACAAAACCTAAAATTTAGGCCAAGATATACCACGAAATTTTAGCTTTACAGATTTACTTTTCCAAATCCTGCAAACTAAATAAATGTAAACTACTGCTATAAATAAATTAAAATCGCTAATCTAAAAATTTCTGAATTAAGAGACGAAGAGAAATTTAAAAATATTTTTAATAATGCGAAAAATATTACTGAATTAGGTACCAAGTAAACGGGTTAAAAGTTGCGACAAATTGGAAATAATTTCGAGTTATAAAATGCTATATTACGAAATTATAGATTGCATTTTTCCTTCAACTAAGTACTCGTTTTTCAATTTTATAATGACGTTATAAATAAATTTGCAAATTTAAAAGATAGACGAGTAGACCTGGTTTATATAAAGTGAATGTTCTATATGTTTGTTAAAAGTGGAGGAAAACGAAAATGACGGCCTATATGTAGGAATAGACAAGTAGGCTGGCTACCTTAAAAATTGGTTTTTAGGTTTTTAATATTTTTTAGTGTTCTTAAATCAAGTTGGATCATTTTTTTTTAATTATTAAATAAATATTTTTTTTCTATTACTTCTGTTGTCTGATGTCATTTAATTTATTAACTTATGGTTGTAATAGAGCTATTGGCAAAGACTTTCATACTAAAAAACGATCAACGCATCAAGGAATATTACCTCAGAGGTGACGTGAAAATTTATTTCTATTTATTATTTGAAAATGGGTTGGGCCTCATCTCAAGCAGCTACCACGAGCCGCCACTGAATTTAGGTATTTAAATTCAGTAGATTTCTACATAACCCATGAGGTACTACTTTTGTTATGCGCTGTCCTAGTCCTAGTAAAGTGGGTCTTACCAGTAGTCCAAAGAGATTGGAGGTAGAGATGGGCTTAGCAGTTCATTTTAATGATTCAGTTCTCGAGAACTGAATCACTACAAAGAACTGATTCTTAAAACCAGCTCTTTAAGAACTGGTTTTACGTCAAACACTGTACAGATATACGCTTCTCTCCGAATCCCGCATCTCCGTCAATCGCAACGGTCGGTTTCTTCCGCGTTTTACGATTGCGACCCGTTTAGCGTTTAGACTTTAGAATAAGAATTCTTAATCAAAATATTTGAAGCCTCTTTTTTCCAAAATATCTCGAATCATTTAGATACTGATTTTTATTTATTTTTTATTACAGAATTTAATTTATATTTTTGTAAAGTTGTTGTATTTTACTTGTTAATAAAATTCAGTTCTTAATTCTTATACATCATATAATTATAATTAATGGCACATACCTATATCGTTTTTATTAATGTAACAATTTGATACGGTCGCCTATATGTGCGCTGGTATACAGATCTTGGATATTATATTTGACTAAGAATGATATTAACGCTCCGCAATCGGATCACCAATAAGTTATTCAGAATTCAGATCGCCCGTATGATTTTGAAGCTCACATAGGCTGTGCACACTCGCTCACTATTCACTGAACAGTTCTTTCTGACGTCTAAACTTGAAAATATATCTCGCACTCTATATGAATCGATACAAATCAGTTCGCAAAGAACTGATTTGTCAACTTCTCGAGAACTGATTCTCGCAGTTCAGTGTCGAAACCCGTTCTTTTAAACCAGTTCACTCGGGAACTGCCCATCTCTAATTGGAGGAGATTGAGGTAGCAACGACTAAATTTTACTTGCGTGACTGGGTGACTTAGGTGGCAGAAACGTAAGGGTTATATTTATAAATTTTAGTGACTAATTATTACCCATTTTCATGAATGATTAAAAACAGACATCAAATCAAATTAAATCAAATGTATTCAAAGCTGATAACACACACAATAATATAACATTTGAGGTTAACATTATTTTATAATTTTCTCAAACTCAGTAGTGCAAGCAACTCATCTAAGTTATGCAACTTGTATTGTGAAATTGCCCCCGCCACCGAGCTCAACCTTTATTTAAAACAAAAACATGTACCGTTATATACACATGCTAAAAGTTCAATGGGAAAGGAGGACAGCGCAGATATTATATACATATATTGTACAGTTGTGCATAAAAAACAATAACAATACAACAATATATAACAAAAACAAATGAGAGCCAAGCGATTTCCATATTTATAATATTTACTATTTTAGTAATTTTAGTATCTTGAAATTGAATATAGTTATTATTTATGAATAACTTAATTTCTCTTTTGAAAGTTTTCTTATCTATCAACCAATATGTCATGATCTACTGTATCAAAAGCCTTACAAATCAAGGAATACTGTTAAACATTTTTGTTATTGTTCAAGCCATTGACGATTTGTTTAGTAAAATCTAATATAGCGTCCTCTGTACTCATGTTTGACCTAAACCAATACTGATTTTTTGATAGGATCTTATGTTATTCTAAAAAATTTGTTAATCGCTCCTTCAATGATTGTTCAAAAATTTTTGAAATATTATTGATAACTGATATAGGCTTATAATTGGTTATGGTTTGTTTATTACCGGTTTTATAAACTGGTGTAGTAATTGATTCCTTCCATTGGAATGGCATGTTTCCATTTTCATAATATAAATTAATAATGTGAGTTAATGGTTTAACGATATATTTATGTATTGTTTTGATAGTGTAATAGTGTCCGGATCAGGTGCTGTGCCATTCTTTAAATTATTAATATAACTTATCACTTCATTTTCTGTTAGGGTGTAATATCAATTGTAGGTAATTCAGAGTCAACTTTGTCTGCCATTTCCCCCCTATATTTATAAAAACAATCATTAAAGTAATTTGCTTTTTTAAACACACATTATTATCATCTATTATGTCGAAGTTACCACTTTTTATTTTCATTATTAGGTGCTTCATTTACAATTTGCCATACATTTCTATAGTTTTTTTGCACATCGCATAATTTAGTTTTATAATAGTTATTTTTAACTCGTTTTATTAAATTTGTAAGGTGATTCCTATAATTTTTGTATTCAAGCAAAATTTCCATGTTATTTCTATTTTTTACTAGTTTCTTTTTTAAATTATCTCTGTGTCTAATAGAATTAATTAATCCCAAGGTAATCCATGGTTTTATTTTATGAATATTGTTATTTGACTTAATAGTAGTTTAGGTGGCATTTTTTATGTAACTATGCAATTTGTTAGCAAATATATTATAGGCAGTTTCAGAACTTTTTGATTGGAAAACCATCTTTCCATTCTTCTTTTTTTAGTTTAGTGATTAATTTATTATATGTATTTGATTTTATTAAAAATATTTTGTATTCCATTATTTTTATTCGTTTCGGGGGTATAAACAGAAAGCATAGGAGTATAGTGATCTGACAAGTCAAATTCAAACAAAAATGATTTAAAACCATGATATTGTAATTTAGATGTTTTTTTTTTCGGATAAAGATATGATCAAGTGAAGTTGCGCTATGTTCCGTAACTTTAGTAGGTTTATCAATATAAGGAAAAAAACCATGATGCGCCATTGTAGATAAATAATTAGTCGTGTATCAATATTAATGTATCCAATAAATATTTCCAAGCATTTTTTGTCTAAGTTGTTAAAATATGTGTTCAACTCATCGATGTAAAGTTGAGAACTTGTGGCAGGCGGTCTGTAGGAAGCAGTTATTCCTAAAGTTACACCATTAATTTGCAATAAGATTCCTCAATAGATTCGTTTCAACAATTTTTTCAATTTTGGCTACAGAATTAATGCTATTCTTACATACGCTATAACTCCATCATTTTGGTTTAGTTGTGACTCATTGTAATATACAGGGTGGTCGCGATGTAATGGGCCAAAATTCATGACTAGATTCCTGACGTGAAAATATTGCGATTTAGACAAACTCACCTTAGTCCAAAAGTTAATACTTACAGAGATATAGGGTGTTTAATGCAAAATATTATTTAAGTATTTTCTTATTTATTTCATAATAAATGCTCATATCGAGATGAAATTTTGGTGTTAGCGGTTTTCTGGGGCGAGAAATTGAAATATATCCATGGTTTGCTTGTAGCTCATAGAGAGCGCCACCTGCGTTAGGTCGAATGCGTTGAAAACGACAGAACTTTTATATCTTTCAAAAATCTAATTCTCAGGTAGCAAATTCTGATTTTACAACTTCTTTTACACAAAAAAGCTATACTTTTTGATAGTCGCTATCTTGCACCGTTCTCAAGATATTTAGCTTTGGTAAACCGATCCAACGATGCGGAAAAATGTGTTCAAGATAGTTCCGTACTCTGACAGAATAATGAGGGGGAGCTCCATCTTGCATGAAAAATAGATTTTGCCGTGTATTCAGTGGTAAATCGTCCAGGTAGTCAACTAAATGGTGCTGCAGGAAATCTAAATACAAGTCACCATTTAGATTTGGAGGAAGCTCATGTGGACCCAAAAGGTGATTTCCTATGATTCCGCACCAAACATTTATCTTAAATTCATGTTGGAAGTGACGCTCACTGACTACGTGAGGATTTTAATTATCCCAAATGTGCTTGTTTCTAAAATTGAAAATTCCTCGACGAGTAAAGGTCGATTCATCAGTGAATAGTACATTATCCAAAAGTTCCTGGTCAAGGTTTTGCTGATTGTGCATAAAATGAGCAAATTGTAATCTAGCTGGTAAGTCTGCTGCTAAAAGATTTTGCACGGGTGTAAAATGGTAGGGATATAAATTTTCCTTGTGAAAGATTTTGAGAACTGTTGTTTTACTAACACCGGTTTCTCTAGCTACCTGCCTGCTGCTAACTTCTGGATTTCCTGCCACTCTTACTAAAATTTCTTCTTATTGGTGAACTATAACAGTACGCCCTACGTTATTGTCTCTTTTAGGACAAAAACTACCAATTTCTCCAAGTCTATTAAAAAATTCTTGAAATAGTTTCCGATTTGGTTGCCTTCTATTTGGATACAAATCTGAATACTGACGAAGCGCACATAATCTGATTGCGCATAAACGCAAACCATATCGCGCATTTCTTCATTTGAAAATAAATTATGGCGTGGCATGTTATCTCGGACTACGATTTAGATAATAAAGTAAAGAATACTTTTAATAAGGCACGAATAATACTGTAATATTACTGACAGCACTAAGATAAGTAGAAAATGTCAAAATTGGATTTTAACATAAGCCTACTTGAAAACTTTTGCCGATTTGTAATTGAATGCAAATACATTGGAATTTTCAATGGCAAATTTTACGAGAACGGTGCAAGATAGCGACTATCAAAAAGTATAGCTTTTTTGTGTAAAAGAAGTTGTAAAATCAGAATTTGCTACCTGAGAATTAGATTTTTGAAAGATAAAAAAGTTCTGTCGTTTTCAACGCATTCGACCTAGCGCAGGTGGCGCTCTCTATGAGCTACAAGCAAACAAGCATGGATATATTTCAATCTCTCGCCCCAGAAAACCCCTAACACCAAAATTTCATCTTGATATGAGCATTTAATATGAAATAAATAAGAAAAAACTATAATAATATTTTGCATTAAACACCCTGTATCTCTGTAAGTATCAACTTTTGGACTAAGGAGAGTTTGTCTAAATCGCAATATTTTCACGTGAGGAATCTAGTCGTTTTGGCCCACCCTCTATAGTAAAACCATTAATGTTATAATCACTCATCTCTTCAATTCGCCATGTTTCTGAAAGAACGATTACATATAACGTATTTTTAAACATTTCCATGTAAACAAGAAGTTCCTCAAGTTCCTTAAAGTTGTTAATATTTCTTATATTATAGTGAATTATATTTAAGCAGTTATTGCCCTTTATATTGTCTAATGCATTTTCGACACTGCATACTGTCATCTCCACAATCCCATTGTCCTCTTTTGCGTGCTGAAAGAAAACTATTTTAATAATGCTCTTACAAACTATTAACTAAATTTAATATAACAAATTCCTAGAATTACTTGAAGAAACAAAACAACATAATGTAGGCACCTATATATCACATAATGTAAGTATTTACTAATAATTTTTCTTTTTTGATCAATAACACATCTTTTTTGTATCTGTTATGTTACCTCTATACAAAACTCGACAGTTCTTAATCAATATCGGTTATTAATATGTCCATATATATATATATATATATATATATATATATATATATATATATATATATATATATATATGTGTGTGTGTGTGTGTGTGTTATGGACCAGGTGATTAATGCGGGCATTATTAATAAATGTGCGAGCATTATGAATAATGTCTAGCTCTATCGAGCTAAGTGATTAATTACTATCTAAATTTTATTATTTATCGCATTGCACGGTAATTATTATATTGCTACGTGACAATTGGGCAATTTGATAATAAAGCTAAATTTGACACGGTGCGGGGAGGGAAGCACGCGTGACACGCTTTGACCAATCTGATTGCTTAAACTTTACTTTATTTTATGTTTTATAATAATATGTCAAAACTTCTATAAAACAAAGATATTTTGTGAAATGTTTGTTTTAAATTTTATATGTTTTGTGTTGCCTATACTTTTAATATAACTTTCCTTAAGTTTTAAATGCAGAAACTAGTGGATTCTTAATGTAGAAGTCCTTGCTAATTAATCCAAACAATGAGTCTGATTATTTAAATTGTTTAACATTTAGTTTATTTTAAGTTAAATGACAATAATAATTAAAAAAAAGTAATTAAATATGTTTGTATTACTCTGCCCAAAAGGTGATGGACAATATGTATAATGCCAGGTCAATTTGATTATTTGAATAATTATTATCAAATTGCACACTCATGTTGAGCATTTTACATAATGACCGGGTAATTCAGTGGAGGCTTGTTAGAGAAGGCAGGGGAGGCTAAGCCTCCTCTGCGGCGTTTGTAGCATTGCTAAGAAAATGTCTTTTATTTATTTTTATTTTACATTACATAAGTACCTACCTATATCATATCATATTATTATATTTATTTTGTTATAAATCTATTTTCACATGCAACTAATTACTAATTGAGATCTCAAGTGAACAAATAAATACGTGAATTTTTAATGTCCTTGAAATTTCGCGCTCTCCGAATACGTAGCCCAACTGAAATGTAATTTTATATTATGATGACTGGAATGCGCTAAAAGCTGCGCAAATGGATTATTCATGATCAGCGCCATATTTTGCTTTGTACCTCTAGCAATGGCGGAGCAGTACGGCCTTCGCTGCTTGTGAATTGAAATGAAATTGAATTCTGGATATGGAGAATTAATTTGTGCTATATGCTGGTTAATTTTACAGTCCCTTATAAAACATGACATGTTCCAACAATAACACCCACAAAAATACACAAAGAATAACACTAACGAGATACAAGATAAAAGAAGAAACCACACTGTACGCCAATGACGTGTTTGCAAACAAAATAATGGGAAATTAAGAACACAATTCATATCGTACCTGCAAATGGTTGTCTCTCTCGCACCCACATACATAACCAATGAAGTATGTCTTTGATGAGTTTCATGTGCTTCCTTTTGTCTGCTCCTAGGGTTTGTACCTTTATTTGGATGCGCAAATGGACTAAACGCATTCCATATAGTACATTTCAGTGAGCCCATGCCAACGGAGCTGCTGGCAGCTAAGCGCGGTAAGTCCCCAGCGCATTCATATATATATCTAACAGTGCGCGACCGTGAACGATACAGATAGCTTCATACACCCGCAAATAAATCTCAGCACTGGCCACTACCAGAGAAATGGAGAAGGGAGAATGGTCGTCAACATGCGCAAACTTCCTAATGTAGCGCGCGAACATCTTCCAATCCAAATGTCAAATTTTATACAGGGAGTAATCAATATTTTATACTTACCAGGGCTATTTACAATTGCATCGACATTGTTTAACGCAGCAAATCGTATAAAAAGTTGTTAAAAAATAAAACTATTTTTGTAACTATTCTGCAATTGATGTTGAAGTAAAAAAAAACATATTTTAAAAATTGGATTATTTTGAAAATGATTTTTTTTAACGCAATTGTAATTATATATTATTATAAGAAAAATCTCCTTTATCTTGAAAGTTAAACTAATTTTTTAACAATTTATGTGCAATTTGTATAAAAAAAAAATTATCGCTCTGTGTTACTTTTGATAGCGTAAAAATTTAGTAGATACCACTTTTCAGCTACGCCTGAAAGCAGTATGTTAATAAATAAATAAATAAAAATATTACACAAATTACCTCATGACTATTTTTAAGTTATGAAAAAATGACATAAATCTCTGTCTTGTCAATCAGTTCTTATAACTCAATTTTGACAAACGGTTTACAGCATCTCAAAGCAAAGCACAGCAGGTAGGATGGGTGGTTAGGCTCTCTTCATTCTATGACAATAAAACTTAAATTAATGACAATGTAATTGTTCTATTTTGCAAAGCAAAATAATAAAGATTATTAGAGCTACATTAAAATTTACGTAAGTTTATTTTTTATTTCTTTTATTTATTAATTTAACCTTGGATAGGCTGTGACTACAAAATTAGGGAAAAGGAGAAAATTATAAATAGAATAAATACATCTACTTTATTTATTTTCTGTCGACAATGTAGATTATTAACAAAAACCTGACTATAGTGCCGTACTCAGCGTTGGATTCACGAGGGAAAAGAGCACGGCAGAGAAAACCCCGTTTTAAACAAATATCTGTAATTCTGTTGTAATGATAAATTAAACTATTTCCAAAATATAGGTACTTAAATCAACAGTAACACACAAACGATATTACAATACTACAGCCTTGGAAAAAGCCTTAACATTCAGCTATCATGATAATGGTAGGTCCCAGGCCTATATCCGTCAGCACCTAAACAAAAAGAAACACAACAACAGCAGTGTGGCCATAACTGGTAATTTTTAGCTTTTTAGTTGATCTACTGGTTCCGAATAGAAAAGAGGCCCAGCTAGCCCATGTCAATAAAGATTGTAATAAAAATAAAAACTTTGACATTAGTTACAACTCACCAGTTAGCTTTTTTCCTTAAAGTTGCTTGCTATAAAACCTTTAAACATTCTCCGAACCTGGGCAATGGGCGGTATCTACTTCTACAATTTTGATAGATCTAAAATATCTCAATATCAGTTTACCACTAGTTAATTCTCAAATAAATGGTATCCTCTTTACCATAATCATGTCTTCAGTAATTTTAAATTAGTTTTAAGTGATTTTTGTTATATAATTATAGTCTTCTTGCTTAAATACCTTATTAATGTATTTAAAATTTATTACTATTTTACGCTTTCGTCTTTTTTGTGTTTTAATTATATTTTAATCCGTCGATAATGTTGATTCTTGTATAATTGATGGAGAAGGTTCTACATATAGTACTCGTTGAAGGTTCTATAGTGTTTGTCGAAGGTTTTTATATATTAGATGAAGAGAAGGTGTCAAATTAATCAATTTGAACTTTTTCTAAGTCTTCGTTTTTAAAATGCTCTAAACAAACAATTTTATTTTTCGATCAAACAAATTTTTCTTTATATTTACCTAATGCTTGTAGCACAGAAAATATAGCTACGCCACAGAACTCTCGTGGGGACATATTAGGGAATAGGTCCTGAAGTTGTCGACAGATGGCGCAACGATACGTATTTGTTAAAATTTTAAAACTTAGAAATATGCGCTCTTCGAAAGAAGCAGCCTAGCGCGTTCGTTTCCTTGACGACCGCTGCCTCTGTTGTCATATCTTGCCGTCTTTATAAAGTGCGTTGCGTTTATCAATTTTAATAGTGGAGTAAAATCGCCTCGCTAACTCGCTTATTTGTGATTCATTTTTTAAAGCTATAACTAAATGGAACGTTTACTATAATTTAAAATAGACTTCTACAACTTTTTTAAGTAGGGCCGACTTAAAATCAAATTACTGATGCTTGAATTTTATTTGACAATTATGTTTTTTATTACATCGCAGTTGTAAAGCGATTTTACTAATGTTCATAATTTTTTCACAACCTATATAAAAAAACATAGCGCTTCTAATGGTACACACCAATTTTTGATAACTTAAAAGCCTTTTCGGAAAAATTAGTTTCAAAGTCGTACCAGTAAATTTATGCATTAAAAATGTTAGTATGCGACTATATTAATTATTGATAATTGATCGATAGCTATACCGAGGTAAATGTAGGCAAAATTTTAAAAATGTTTTTTTTAAGTTTACTTTGCTTGTGCTACGGTTTTCAAGAAATTAAATTAAATTTTATGTATGTGCGACGTGTGAATAAGCTTATACTTGCGGTACAGAATATGTTTTCATAAATAAGCTCGTAAATAAGACGGTTCATTCATTCGGCGAGTTAGAAATATCTATATTTTGGATAAAGAAAAAAAGGATTTTTATTATATACAGGGTGTATCTTAAGTGATGACTTTAATTTCAAGGGTTGATTCCTTGTCATATTTTAAGCAAAAAAGTGCATGTGAACATCGGTCCGCAAGTGCTTCGTTACCGAGATGCAGGGTGTCAAAGTTGGGAAAATAAATCGCATTTTCTTAAATATCTTTCGACTGATTCGAAATAATTTAATGAAATTTCATACACGGGGGTTTTTTGGAATGACAAATTCAAAGCTGTGGTCAATTTAGGTGTATTACGAAAAATGCGATTTATTTTCCCAACTTTGACACCCTGTATCTCGGTAACGAAGCACTTGCGGACCGATGTTCATATGCACTTTTTTGCTTAAAATATGACAAGGAATCACCCCTTGAAATTAAAGTCATCACTTAAGATAAAACCCTGTATATATTATCATTGTATTAGATATATTTATGATATCGCCCTCTTCAAAATTAGAAAGAATTGTAAACAGGTAATTTTTTATAAAAAACAAAAAGGAGTTTTTTATGTTCATTATTTATAAATATATTTAATCATGTTTAATTTACGGAAATGCCTTTTATTTATTGAATTATGAAATTGAAAAAAGCAACAGAGAAAGGTTTATTGAATATATTAAAGGCAGCTGAATAAAAGAAAATTGAAAACAAATTCTAAATAATATAAGCAAAATATATTATCGAACAATAAATGTTAAAAATTTCACTTGGCTTGTCGAAGCTCAAATTAATGAAATAATACATCTAAAATAAAGTCTAAGACTGGGGCTATACTTGCGACTCTGCCGTTGCGACTCTGTCGTTTCGGTCGTGTCGCAGAAATGGAAATACATTGTTTCTTATGGAATTGCTAACAAAATATCATCCTCAATCAATGGCATATTTGCAACTGAATACGAGTAAACCGTGCCAGTTTTAGTCGTGTGTATAGCCACCCTACCAAATATGTTAATTCTGCGACACGACCGCAACGACAGAGTCGCAACGGCACAGTCGCAAGTATAGCCCCAGTCTAAATCATCCGTTTCACCAAGCACTAATTAAGCCAGTGCTAGATACGTCAACTACTCGCAACTAGAAGCATTTGCGTTTACGATGTTTGTGACGGAATATTTGCACTCGCCAGGCACTCGTCCGGGAAAATGTGGGAAATCTCTCGGGTGCAGATAGAACATGAAAAACTAAGATGATAAGTTTGTATAAAAAAATGTTTCTACATATCCTCCCTACGGAGATATGTGCCTGAAGAACGCAGCTGGTAATCGTTTTTATTTAATTACTTTTAAAGTACCTACTTAATATAATTTAATAAAAATTTAATGTGATGGACACTAGTAAGGAGCTATTAAAATAGTGTCCTTGAAACATATTTAGCTTTTTTAGTTTACCAGGGATGGGCTAACCTTACAACTTATTGCCTAAATTTTTAACACTTGTATAATAAAGACTTTAAAATAATAAATCTGGGTAGCTTCAACCTTAGATTAAAAAAAGTACTCTCGTTTATTGTCGATAAAATGAACTGAAATAGTTTGACCTATGTTCGCATGTTGAACCCTCTTATGAAGTTTTTCAATAATTTCGTTAAGGTGCGTTCTGGGACAACACTGTGTTTTTTTAATTTTATATTTCTTCGGATTAAGCATCTTAAAATGAAACTTTTCTGTTGTTTGAAAGACTCATATCGCACTTTGTTGTCGACAAAAAAAATAGAAATCATAAAAAAATAACTTCTATACAGATACTGATTTATTTATTATATATTTTGGAGACAATAAAAAAATTAGTGAAATGTGGTAAAATAGTAGGTATCCTTTTTTTATATACTATCGATTTCGAAATTTGTTATAGTTCAAACTGTATTATGAATAAATAAACACATAAACAAATCAAAACAGAAATAAACATTTTAATAAATAAATAAATGGTAACAGGTTAAAATAAATCATAAATAAAATAAAAAAGTGGTAAATATTACAATAAATCAAATCAAATTACCACATCACATAAAATCGTGGTAATAAATAAAATATTTATCAAAATGCAAAAATAAAAATAACCTTCCAACCTCTTTGGATGCAACGAATTCAATTGTAAACAATTGGTGAACTTTTATGTATATTTTCCATGATTTTTTTATGAATTTATCTCTTGAATTGGTGACTATATTGCTAAATAAAAAATTGGATAGATTTTTTTCTCCCTTAGCTGTGTGTAATTTAGATAATTATTAGATAAACATTTTCTCACTCTCTTACTTTGTGCGCTAAATTTAGTTTTAGAAAAAAAAATCTAAATTAAATCAGTGCACTCAACTTTATACTTAATTTGAATGAAATATTGACTAATTCCTATAGAATATTAAATTATCTTAAATTGAATTGAATTCAATCAATTTGAAGTTTTAGTAGCAACTTAATTTTAAAATTTATATTTGTCAATTTTTTAGAGAATTATTTTTTAAATCATATATTTTGTGTCTCCTAGAATAAAGACAAAGGGAAACTATTGTTGTATCATACCGTTTATAAGTATAACAATGTTATGTATTATACAATCTTACATTTTTAAATTGTATTGTTTGCAAAAATTAAATTATGGGTTAAAAAAATGATATTAGCAGTTTTTTTTGCGTACAGGCATTTTACGCTTAGCACAATGCATAAACCATTTATTACATAAATCTTTATTTTTATGTGGAAACCGAAACATTCGAACTCCCGATTTTCCAGTTTCACCACAATTAAAATATTAGCACTTATTTCCAGCAATTATTGTCGATTTATTCTAATATACTCGTATTTAATAATAATAATAATTGAAATAGCAACTTAACAAGTACACATAAAAAGATCTGCCACTGTGTGTAAAAAATTCTATAAAAACAGTTGAATGCATGCCTTGACCATATCTTAAGACAAAGATAGACGAGCGGCCGCCGCTCGGCTCAAACGAATCTTAACGTCTTTGTCTTTTAGCCATTCGTCTCCAATAAATGCCGTAAGCCGCGTCAGTGTCACATTATCATTGTAGCAAAGTATACCTTTCGTATACAATCAATAATAATTATAAACATGCTAACTATCTATAATCTATATGATACTGAAAATATCAGAGGAATGTAATTTGTATTTTTTGTGAAAATATAATTTTATCTATCTATTCAGAACACATATTTAATTCAACGCATATAAATTTAAAGAAATCCCCCAAAGATTATTTATTTAAACTTTTTTCGTATCACAGTTTCTGAGATAAGGGCACAAGGAATTTTTTTTGGACATGTATATGTATATATGTATGTATTACGTATGTATGCATAAGCTTTTTTTCGTCGTTTATGTATTTATGTATTATGTCGTATTTGCTTCGATTATAAAAATGTAACTTGTAATTATCGAAGTAATACAAACAAGATATAATTCTGGATCTATACAGAAAGAAAAATCATGTCATATTATTAATCAATTAATAAAATTAGAAATATTTACGTTTTCTCAAATTGTTATTGATGTATTATTATTATTATACTAACACAATTTAAAATTTTTAAATAAGTGCCTATTTATTTACATATGTGTCTACCTTATTTTTAATTACAATTACTGTAAATTATAAAAACGTCAGTTGTCACTGATGTGTAAGAATACATATTATTATTGTTATTTAATACTTTTTATTATTTAGGTATAATATTCTAATAAGTTCCGTAAAATTTACATTTGGCAATGCTTTCTGAATTGGGCGCTAAAATCGACTCGCCTGTGGCGCGACCTACGAGCTAATAGCTAAACTTACTCTTTCTACTGTACATGCGCAGTTTGAAAGAAGCTGGCTTTTGGAGCCGGCTTCTTTTCGGGGACTACATTTAAACACTACGTGACGAGCTTCTGTTGCGTTAGCTATATATTCTGTGCTTGTAGCCACTCTTTCTGCAAATCAGCTTTAGGAAACCTGTAAAGAAAAAGTATTATACCGTAGTTTCAAGTTATATTCATCTCAATTAACAACTTACGTATGAAAACTGATACCTTCACGTAATAATTTTCCATTATTGAAACAGTCTCTCACAGTACAACTAGCCATGGTAAAATGTTTAAATTTACACTAACAGTCAATATTGAAACACAGAGATCAGGATAATTAAATTCAAATATTCACAAATCGAAAAAATATATTTATTAAGACAACAAATCACAGAGTAAACAAAGCTCTTTGACAGTTGGGTTAGAACATGGCTGCCCGCTTAGCGTCGGACGAGAAACCGATGCACTACTCACTAGTTGCCATGAACTATCTGTTTTTAACATGTAAATTTTTTAATATAGCCATCCTTCTTCTACCACCACGCGATCGCCCGTCGTGAAGCTTCGGCACTCTCGGCAGTAATCGGAACAAAAACATTTGTCATTTGTAATCTATAATCTGTAATTTCGCGGGATTCTGTGATAACAGGCGTTTTTGTGTAACTTAATAGTGTTTTTGTGTAATTTAAAAGAGTTTTTTTAAGAATTTGTCTTTGACAAGCAATCTTTTACATTTTACTGGAACGTATTTAAAACTTTATTTAAAAAATGAGTGCTCAAAGTGACAATAACAACAGCTTCTCTAGTTACATGGACATTGTAGATTATTTGCTATTGAAAGGATTTCAGTTACGATGAAAAGCTGATAATTAAACAAAAATCTAGACTAACACCTTCTTTGCCGTTTTTAGTTGTAATAGGTGAGAAAAAAATAGGGGATTTAACAATAATAATTATAACAAAAACGACTGGCTAACCGCATCATCTATTAGAAATAAATTATACTAATGGCAATGTTTGGGTGGGTTTTAATAATTTGCAAAATATAACACGAGGTCTCGAAAGGCATGAAAAATCTCAGGAACATATTTCATCGCGTATTAAATTTGAAATGTTGAGTAAACGTAATATTGTAAATGCTTTAAATTCTGCTCACAAAATAGAAATACAAAATTATAATGAGAAGGTTCGTGAAAATAGAGATATTTTACATAGATTAATCGATGTAGTAATATTTTTATCGTCTCAAAAAATTTCTTTTCGCGGCCATGATGAAAAAGCGGATTCTTCTAATTAGGAAAACTTTAAAGAATTAATAAATTTATTAAAAATATACTATTCTAATTTATAAAATTTCTTAGATAATGCCACTGTTTTTTCGGGAACCTCTAAAACTATTCAAAATGATCTAATTGAGTGTCAACAATTCCCGTAACATCAGGTTCTGTAGAACGGTTATTTTCAGCAATTAAGCGTATAAAAACTTTTGCTGGAAATACGATAGCTCAAGATCGCCTGTCAAATATATCTTTTATTTCTATAGAAAATCGATATTTATGAGAATTAAAAGAAAACAATTCATTTTATGACGAAGTTATATTGATTATTTTGCTGGATCACAAAATCGCAGATCGCCATTGATATATAAAAATTTTAATTTGTAATAATTAATTTAATAAATATATATACCTATATATTATATATACCTATTATATGCATTGAAAATATTAGATAATTATTTCTTGAACTTTTTGTTCTTCTATTTATTGCTGATTTTAAAAAATGGATTTTATTGTGTTTTTTTTTTAAGTAAGAGATTTATAAGTTAGTTGCGTGGGATAATAGGGCTACCGGAGAACAACCCACTTAAAAAAATGTAACGCGCCTATGGCACTACCTCAAGGGTGGGTGAGGAAATGTGCCAATGTGATTATAAAACGATAGTTTGAGGTTTTTTGCTTCAAGTCTCCTCTACTGAAAACATCATGAGTCGCCGCTGCCGGGCATTATGTATAATGCCCGATTTATCACCTGATCCATCATACAGGGTGTTCCAGAATGATGGTCAAATATTTTACCAGTGTATTCCACAAGCCATTTTAGGGGGGATCTTCATATAAAATTTTTCAATTTGGGTCCTCCCTGTTGAGATATTCGAGTCTCAAAATGGCGGAAAAAATGAGTTTTTTTATTTTTCTTTAAAAACGGTTACACTTAGAAATTTCAATTTTGGTACACATTGTCAGCTAGTCAAAAGCTATTTTATGGTGGTGTCTATTCCTTGGTTCATGTTTCTGAAGGGTGGGAATAAGCAACCCCTAGATTTATTTCTTTCAGAACTTTTTCCTGCAATGACCGATTTCAACAAAACTTTTTTTTTTAATACTACATATAATTTTATTACTTTTTTCCATCTTGTAATTTTTTCATACAACCATCAGTTTGCGCGGAAAAAAATAAAAATAGTTTTCCTTACTGTAAACATCTTTTCGTCAGCGGTTACTGATAACCGCAGTAGGCGGTTGCTATGTTGATGTTTCTCTGTTGTTTTGTCAAACAAATCTCCATTAGGTCTATAATTGACAGTTTTTGCAAATATTTTGAAACGAAGGTATTCCTGTAACTGTTGCCAATCCGCGCAAACTGATGGTTGTACGGAAAAATTACAAGAGGGAAAAAAGTAGTATAATTAGGTGTAGTATTTAGAAAAAAGTTTTGTTGAAATCGGCAATTGCAGGAAAAAGTTCTGAAAGAAATAAATCTAAGGGTTGCTTATTCCCGCCCTCCAGAAACATGAGCTAAGGAACAGACACCACCATAAAATAGCTTTTGACTAGCTGATAGTGTGCACCAAAATTGAAATTTCTAAGTGTAACTGTTTTTAAGGAAAAATAAAAAAACTATTTTTTCCCGCCATTTTGAGACTCGAATATCTCAACAGGAAGAACCGAAATTGAAAAATTTCATATGAAGATCCCTCCCTGAAATGGTTTGTGGAATACGCTGGTAAAATATTTGATCATTCTGGTTATATAAACATATACAGGGTGATTCAGGTTTAATCTTGATAACTTCGATCGATAGAACAGATTAAAATAATGTTCATTTGTGATATAATCTTATTTCCTAAAACGCATCGTTTCCGAGAAAGAGGGCGTTGAAGTAGGAATTTTTTTCTCGTTTTTCGTCAGCGGTTACTGATAACCGCAGTAGGCGGTTGCTATGTTGATGTTTCTCTGTTGTTTTGTCAAACAAATCTCCATTAGGTCTATAATTGACAGTTTTTGCAAATATTTTGAAACGAAGGTATTCCTGTAACTGTTGCCAATCCGCGCAAACTGATGGTTGTACGGAAAAATTACAAGAGGGAAAAAAGTAGTATAATTAGGTGTAGTATTTAGAAAAAAGTTTTGTTGAAATCGGCAATTGCAGGAAAAAGTTCTGAAAGAAATAAATCTAAGGGTTGCTTATTCTCGCCCTCCAGAAACATGAGCTAAGGAACAGACACCACCATAAAATAGCTTTTGACTAGCTGATAGTGTGCACCAAAATTGAAATTTCTAAGTGTAACTGTTTTTAAGGAAAAATAAAAAAACTATTTTTTCCCGCCATTTTGAGACTCGAATATCTCAACAGGAAGAACCGAAATTGAAAAATTTCATATGAAGATCCCTCCCTGAAATGGTTTGTGGAATACGCTGGTAAAATATTTAATCATTCTGGTTATATAAACATATACAGGGTGATTCAGGTTTAATCTTGATAACTTCGATCGATAGAACAGATTAAAATAATGTTCATTTGTGATATAATCTTATTTCCTAAAACGCATCGTTTCCGAGAAAGAGGGCGTTGAAGTAGGAATTTTTTTCTCGTTTTTCCCTTATAACTTTTGAACCACTTATCCGATTTAAGTGAAATTCGGAACACAAACACTCCTTATGATGTTACATAAGTTTCTTAAGTTTGAACTACCTACCCCTCTTAGAAGTGTATTTTGTATGCTACCCCCCTCTTACTTTATTTAAAAACTACAAAAAAAAATAATTTCAATAAAACATCTACACACCACTTTGACCTGATTAATTTCGAAACTTTTTCGTCTCCTGTTTTTTTTTTCGACGTTTGGTCTTGTTTCTGAGATATTCAAAAAAATTGGTGACCGTGTAGCGCACCAGCCGCGTAAATTTCATTTAACGTTATAGCAACCCATGAAAACAAAACTCAGTGATTTGTGTAAACTGACATTTTGGGCGCCGCGATAGCCGAGGTGGCTGGGAGACGACTGCTCGTGGAACCAGTCTGGATCGGCTATGTCGGTGTGGGTTCGAATCCCACTGTAGTACCATGAATGTTTGTGCTCGTCGAGAGATGCACAATATGTCTATAGGCTGCGGTGCTTCCGGGGACACTGTCGGACGGCTCTAAAAAAAAACTGACGTTTGTGAAAATCATTGCCAAAAGTATTATTTAAAGAGTGTTCTTAGTGTTAAGAAAAAATGCCAATAACCTTCAACATAAATTTAGTAACAATACTTATTACAATATTTACAACAAACTTATCAACTACTAAAAAAAATTACAATAATTGTTCAAAGTGCATTCCTCCAGCCTCAATACATTTTTGGCATCGACGAACTATTAACTGTATTAACCGCAGCTGCTATTTGAACAGGATTGTTTTTTATGTCATCACAAGCATGTCTTATCCTTTGGATCAATTCCATACACAATTGCTTTTAGATGGCCCCAAACGAAATAATCCAGAGGATTCAGATCTGGCGAGCGCGGAGGCCAAACCACTGGTCCTTCGCAAGGAATCCACATATTTGGGTGGTTGTTGAGTTGCCGTCCAATCCATCGACGACGATATATCTCATCCAACCACTGCCGTATTTGCCTTCTGTCTTGCCGAAACGCATCGTTTCCGAGATAGAGGGCGTTGATGTAGGGATCTTTTTCTCGTTCTTCCTTCATAAGTTTTGAACCACTTATCTTAGAAGATATTTAATTTTAAAGACAATAATGCAATCGGAAAAATTTTCTAAAAAAGTTGAGTAACTCGGAAACGAAGCGTCCTAGACCTAAGATATGGTATACAAAGTCAGCCTAAAATTTAACGAGGAATCTAAAAATGAAATAATATACAGGGTGTTCTATTTAAAAAAACTAAAGTTGGTCAACGCTCAGGCTAAACCAAACACCCTGTAGAGTTAAAAATATTTTACAAAGATACACAATAAAAATAGAGGCAACTTTTGTCTAAGAATAGTTTTTCTAAAGTGACTCATAAGGAAGCTATGGACCGTTCATTCTTAAGTGGCACACTGTATATACAGGGTGATTCTAACTGGATAACCCTGAGACGAAAATATGAATAATTGACACATAACGCTTAGATAGAATATGGCTCCTTACGAAGTTACAAAATATTATATAATAAAATAAAGGCGTAGAAGTTAGGAATGGGAAACTGCCCCTCCTTCCCTGCCGTATGGCTCTGGTAGTAGCTATGAACAATTTTGCATTATTTTTTAATATGTTCTAATGTATCTAAAATTTGTGGCAAGCATGATAGGGAAATATCAAACAGGGTTAAAGTAATGGGCCAATATCATTTAATTTTTTTTTTAATAAAACACCCTGTAACTATATCTAAGTGTTATGTGTCATTTCTTTATATTTTCAGCCAATCTTTGTGAACCCCAGAGTATATTGAATATATAGTTCATATGTTCAATGTTGTTATGACATCCATAAAGATATTCCTTACTTTGAAGCATCCTTCCACAGTTACCAATTTTAATACACTACTATTGGCTTCATGAAATATTATTACATTGTTGAGTTATCCGGTATATATGCAATTCGTGTACTCAAATAATTTTTGCCGCGGACAAGTTTTTGCGCGAAGGGAAAAAGAGAATGCTTGGGGAACCTACGGCGCGGCGGTTCGATAGCAGATAGCGAGACTTAGAAAAATTGATTTCGAGGCCTAGTGAACGACATTAACAATAAATCGTATTTAAACGGATTTTTCACTAGAACCTTATATAGATGATATTTTGGGAAAATTGGTTTAGAAAGTATATCGTCTATACTCTGAGGAGTTATATTTTGATTAGGAAGAAAATGTCT
This sequence comes from Monochamus alternatus, assembly GCA_037114965.1. Classification (NCBI taxonomy): domain Eukaryota; kingdom Metazoa; phylum Arthropoda; class Insecta; order Coleoptera; family Cerambycidae; genus Monochamus; species Monochamus alternatus. Next base: position 37,744,710 of record CM073428.1, read on the forward strand.
CTTGATGATTAGGGTGTCAGTCACAAGAGGTGAGTTAACTAATTAATTTATTAAATGTTAATGTAATCGGCCGACACGCGGGTTTTCTTTATAATCTTTTAGGCATTTTTTTATGGTATGAAAATATTCTTCCGCCCATTGAGAAGTACACGTGAAATATTGCCCCATTGAGATACGAGGGAACCAAAAAGTATATTAAATACCCCAAAGTTTTTCTGAGGCAAAAAAAGGAAGGATCGTCCTATCTCTGAAAGGCTCTGCGGATGAACGTGGATAAGTACCACATAGTGGATTATTTTATTGTTTCCTTTTAATTTCCAAATTCTAAAATAGAGCGATATATGACCACATTTCCGCCGTTTCATATGTAAGTTAGTACTCCGTATTAGGAGCAATAAGAGAGTTTGCTTATTTTTTTGTCAGTATCTAGCCATTTCTCGCGAGAACTGGATAAATTTTAGTAATGAGAAATTGTTTGTTTGTCTACATCATCGTCTAGATTCACTAGTATTATTATTGTCTGCCATTTACCATACCCCCACTTTGTTTAAATATATTAAATATTTAAAGTGTGGTTTTTATTTATACATTCTGTCTTTAGAAACATTGCTTTGGCAATCTTATTTTAGTGATTTTAACGTAAGATAGAAAGGTATGGTTAGACAAATCACTTGGCGCCCTCTTTAAATATTTGAAATCATTTATATTAATCTTACAACTTTAAACCCACTCCCGACTTCACTGAGCAGTTGGACATACCTTTTATATATTTTTTTTGGTCATCACCAAAGTAATGTAACAATAAATTTTGACGCCCAAAACGTGGAGCCCTTTGCATTTTCGATACGAAGGAAATTGTTTGTGTTTTCTAATACATATGTTTTTATAATAGTTTGTTTTATTTCTTTTGTATTTATATTTGTAAGAAAAACACATGTGGTCATATATTTACATATTTGTTTAGGTAATTTATTTTATACGGGGTAGTATGTTTGTTGCATACATTTTTTAAATAATAATTGTGATTTACTCATAGAATATTTACTTAATATAATAACTGAAGCAATGGTAACAGATTTTTATAAAACAAAATATTTATATATTTTTTTCTACTTTGTGGTCTTATTATCTTGTAGACACTTGGATAATTCTCGTGTTAATATTTTAACTCTATTGCTAATTTAATTTTTTTCTTATCTATATTTCTTTTTCTTTGGCACCTCATTTTTTTGTTTGATAAAATGGATCCTAATCGGCTTAACCGAGAAGAATTACAATATGAATTATTAGTTAGGGGTTTTTCCAATACTCATTAACGGTGGCGACAATGAGAAAAAAATTAAGAGATGATCTGCAAAATGAAAATTTTGGAGAAATACTTACAGATAAAACAGTTACTTTAGATATAGCCCTAGAAATTGAAACATGCAATAAGAAAATTCTCGAATTAGAGACTTATATAAATAATAAAACCATTTCAGCTGATAGTAGCGAATTTCGGTATGTGGAAACTAAGTTGCAACATTTATACAGCAGGTTGGCTAGATTAAAACCCGAAGCTAGGGATGATGTTGACATTCCTTTAAAAAATTCTATAAAAAATTTAGTTGATCAGTTAGGTGGGATAGAACAACAATTAGATGATAAACTTTTTTCTGTAGACTCACGTGATATTACGAAATTGGTCCAAAATCAGCCTAGTGCAATTCCCAGTTCGTTCGTACCGTCTTCAACGGCTAGTACTAATAGCAAGAATTTTGTACCCGTATATAAATGGAATATTTATTTTAGTGGGGATACTCATGATCAAGAAGCTTTAAGCGTTAATGCCTTTATAGAGCGGGTTGAGGAATATTTAGGGTCACGAGGGGTTTCAGAAGATTTACTTATTAAATCACTAGGAGATTTATTTAAGGGTAGCGCTCGGTTATGGTATCGTTCGATTAGGTTTAAATTTACATCGTGGCCGCAGGTGGTAAAACTTCTTAAAGAAGAATTTTTAGATACTGATTATGATTTCGAACTTATGAAAGCTATCCGAGAACACCATCAACGTAGAGATGGAGCGGAACGTGTAGGTAGTTATTTCGCTAGTATGTTAACTTTATTTAAACGGTTACAAAATCCTCCTTCAGAGGAAGAACAATTACATATATTGCGAAGGAATATAGATCCATATTACATTCATAGGTTAGGACTTCAGGATATTCATACTATTGATGAGTTATTGACAGCTTGTAAAAAATTAGAAGCATCCCGTAACTTAGCAAATCAAAGCAGAGATTTAACCGATGATAGAGTTGGATTATTAGAACCAGATTTAGCCCTTCCATATTTACCTAACACGAGTTTCGATAGTATGAGGCGTAACAGAAATACATCCACCCGCTCATTAAATAGTATTAGTTGTTGGAACTGTAAAGAGTCAAGACATAATTTTAATCATTGTCAAAAACCACGTACTTCCAAATTCTGCTTTAGATGTGGTAAAGAAAATGTTACTAAATATAGTTGTGAATGTTCTCGGGGAAACGGTTACAGGGGTCGTTTGTACGCCGGTCAGCGGTCCAGAGCCGAAAACCGGTGAATGAATCGTGGCAATCATGGCTAGATTTTGTAAAAATCCATTATAAAATTAACAAACTTAATGGTTTCTTTTGTACAAATAAAAAGGATCCTAGGCCTTATTTAAATGTGAAAATTTTTGATATCAATTTATTTGGTCTACTAGATTCGGGTGCATCTCAAACCATTATAGGAGAAAGGGGTTGGCAAAAATTACAAATTTTAAATTTAAGATTAGAGACAAATAGGTGTAAGGTTACAGTAGCAAATGGCTATCCGTGTGAGGTGTTGGGTTCAGTTAATTTACCTATAGAATTAAGTGGTAGAATTCAAGTTATTAAAGCTTTAGTTATTTTAGAGATAGATTTAGATATTATATTAGGAATTGATTTTTGGGAGGATATGAATATTATTACAAATTTTTCAGATAATTCATGGTATTTTGGTAATACGCAAAACGAGTCAGTCTCATTAATTAGTAATATGACTTATTTGTATTCTCTTTCTACTGAAGAGTCCTCTCAACTTAATAAGTTAATTTCTGATTTTTTTTCAAAGATGGGTACGGAATTAGGGTGTGCGAAAGGCGTGTCTCATATAATGGATACAGGGGATAATGCCCCTATAAAACAAAGATATTATCCGGTATCACCTTATATTCAGGAAAAAATTAATGTAGAAATAGAGAAGTTATTAAAATTAGGAGTTATTGAGCCTTCAAAATCCGCGTGGCCTAGCCCGATAGTTATGGTGAAAAAACCTAATAATGAGTATAGATTTTGTATAGATTTTCGGAAGGTTAATCAAGTAACCAAGAAGGACGCATATCCTCTTCCCTACATTAATAGTATATTAGATCCGTTACGCGATGCGTGTGTTTTAAGTTCAATAGATCTTAAAAGCGCTTATCATCAAATCCCATTGGCAGAGTCTAGTTAAGAAAAGACGGCATTTACTGTCCCAAATAAAGGTCTTTTTCAGTTTACCCGGATGCCGTTTGGTCAGCACAATGCTCCGGCTACATTACAACGCTTTGTGGATATTGTATTTGAGCCAGAATTAGAAGGTTCAGTTTTTGTCTATATGGATGATATTATTATTGCCACCAAAGATGTTAGTTCTCATTTAGATATCCTCTCCAAAGTTTTTGATCGTTTATTATCAGCTGGCCTCACGGTAAATAAAGAAAAATGTGAAATTGTTAAATCCGAACTTAAATTTTTGGGATATGTTGTAGATTCTTATGGACTTCGTACTGATCCATCAAAAGTGGAGAGCATGCTTAACTATCAAACTCCGAAGTATGCTAAAGATGTTAGACGATTTATCGGTCTTGTGTCGTGGTACAGACGTTTCATTCCAAATTTTGCCACCTTAGTATCTCCTTTAAGTAGTCTTACACGAAAACATCAGAAATTTAGATGGTCTTCTGAGCAAGAATCCGCGTTTCTTCAAATTAAACAGTATCTGATTTCAGCTCCTATACTATCTTGTCCGGATTTCTCAAAAGAATTTACTCTACAATGCGATGCTTCACAAGTGGGGTTAGGTTGTGTTCTTACACAAATTTTTGAGGACGGAGAACATGTTATAGCTTACGCCAGTAGGGCCCTAACAACACAAGAAAAGTAATATTCCACAACAGAATTAGAGTGTTTATCCGTTTTATGGGGCATTGAAAAGTTTCGTTGTTATATTGAGGGGGTCAAGTTTAAAGTCAATACGGATCATTACTCCTTGGTATGGTTACATAGGCTTCAAAATCCGTCGGGGCATTTGGCTAGGTGGGCGTTGCGAATGCAGGGCTATGATTTTGACAGAATTCATAGGAAAGGAAAATATCATGTAGTTCCCGATGCACTTTCTAGAGCTGTAAGTTACATTGAAGTCACATCTAATCATCATGGGCCTTGGTACGAAAATCTTCAAAGTAAAATCACCTCAGATCCCCATAAGTATCCAAAATGGCGGATACATGAAGGTCAACTCTACAAATTGGTAAATTCTGGTCCGCATTTTGCTGACGATCATGAATGGAAATTAGTTGTTCCTAAATCGCTTCGTACTGCTGTATTTTTAGAGAATCATGATGCTCCTGAATCAGGTCATTTAGGATATTTTAAAACTAAGAAAAGAATTTCTTCCTTGTATTATTGGCCCAAAATGTCTTCCGACATAGCTTGTTATGTACGTAATTGTGAAGTGTGTAAAGCTCAAAAGCCAGAAGAAAAGCTCCGGTGGAGGAAATGCATGCCAGAAAAATTAATCATCCTTGGGAAGTAGTATGTACCGATATTATGGGTCCTTTTCCCCTGAGTAAGAATCGAAATCGGTTTATATTGGTGATATCCGATCTTTTTACAAAATATACTTAGATGTTTCCTTTAAAATCGGCAACCAGTAAAGCGGTGAAAGAGGACGTGTTTATGATATATGGTGTCCCCGAACAAATTATATGTGATAATGGCCGTCAATATATTAGTAACGATTTTTGTAAAATGATATCGTCGTACGACTGTAAAATTTCTTTGAATGCTTATTATCATCCGCAGGCTAATCCGACTGAAAGAATCAATCGAGTTATTAAAACTATGATACGTTCATATGTGAATAAAGACCACCTACTCGAAAATGGTCGTAAGTTCCAAATTGAATAAGAAATTCGAAAACAATTTTATTATAAGAAAAATCAGTGACGAATCATATTTTCTTTAAAAATATCCAGAGACCGTCCCTGCCGGCATACGCCGTGCGTATGCGACTGGTAAAATTGAAAACAATATTTTTATTGCAAAACATGTATTGCCGTTAACTGCCACAGCCTGCAAAATTTCATTAAAATATTGCGAGCGGTTTCAGCAATATTAATAAATTTGCTTTTTTTATTAAAACTTCTAACACCCTGTACATCGATGCAGTTGGTATTTTGAGTAAATTAATACCGAAAATAATTAAAAAGAAACATAACGTTGGCGCTCGTTAAATATGTTCTTATATTTTAAATATATAGTGTCTACAGCGTTGTCAAATCGCAGTGCAGTAAAAGGATGTGAATGTCACAAGCGCAATACAAAGCGTAAGTTACGTATATTGCAGGATGTCACAAAAACCACATCATATATTGTGAGATATAATAAATATACAGCAACAGCTTCTGCGTGCTGCCCTCTGTGTAATATATTGCGGAAGTACAAAAAACATTAAAACTTACACATATTATTTTTGGCATCCTCCTATAACTTCTTTAAAACAATGTAGGTGTCAGTATAAGCAAGTATACGACGAAAGTTCTTGTGACATTCGATTTCGGATGACACAACGCAAGGGGGTGTCAAAGAGAAGGGAAATGATGTCACAAAGTATGTTGGATAAAACTATATATTCGAAAAGTAACGAATACATTCATTATTTCTGAAATTGAGAAGTTTTAGAAAAAATCCCCTGGCACGTCGATTTTGTTTAAAAAAGGCAGTTTTTGACATACAACCCATATTTGTAACGTAATCGTTGTTCGAGATATAACGTCATCGACAATTTTTTTAAATAGCAACCCCCAATTTTGATCATGCCATTTGAAAGAACGTGTCATTCTACATAAATATCATGAAAAATTATGGTGTTACATAACAAAAATTTCAAGAAAATAATGTTTGAAGATTTTAAAATTTAATTTTCACAATACCGAAAATGATAATGATTATGTAAAAAATCGACTAAATTAAATGTTCAAATTGTGCATCATTGGCTGCCTGACAGTAGCCAAAACGATTAATAAATTCTTTTTGGACATTATCAATAACTTCAGGAGGTATACGATGCATCTCGTGACTAATTCTTGCTTTTAAATATTCTAAATTGACCTGTCTAGTAACGTATACTTTGCTTTTTAAGTATCCCCACAAGAAATAATCTAGGGGTGTCAAATCTGGCGATCTGGCTGACCACTCAATTGGCCCCCTTCTCTCTATTCAACGATTCGGGAACAGTTCATCTAAATAAGCACGGATAGGTGTTGCATAATGGGGAGGTGCACCATTTTGTTGAAAGAAAATGGCATTTCTTGGAAGATCATGTCCCTCTATATCTGGATATAAAGTTATTAGTTCAGGAATGAGGTCGTCTCGAAGAAAATCCAAATATCTTGCACCAGTTAGGTTAACGTCAAAGAAATAGAGACCCAGAATTCTTCCGTCGACTATACTGCACCACTCATTTACTTTCTGGGGACTTTGAGTGTGATACTCCATCATCCATCGGGGATTCTCGGTAGCCCAATTAAGGCAGTTTTGCCTATTGACATTGCCGTTTAAAACAAACGTAGCCTCGTCAGAAAAAATACGTTTTTTGTGAAATTATTATGATTATTGCATAGCTCTTGCATTTGCTCGGAGAATTGATTTCGCCGATAAAAGTCGTCTTCAGATAGCTCATGAGCAAGGCATACCTTATAAGGATGATACTTTGCTTTTTTCATAATTTTGTGAACTGTGGACGCTGCCATATTGAAGTCAGAAGCCAATTGATTAACTGTTGAGTGATGATTTTCTTGTATTGTGCGCATCTTGTCTCCAAATCCGATTATGCAAAGAATTTCAATTCGTTCTCGTTCAGTTAATATAACATTTTTTTTATAAAATGACAAAGTTACTACTCAATAAACACTTCAAACGCACTGCTTTTGTCAAACAAAAGATAAGAACTAAAGAAATAATTAAAAAAATCAAAAAACTAATAAAGTACGATTTTAAGTTTTTATCTGACAGCAATAAAAAATATTATCGGTCGCTAAGGCTACTGTCAGGCAACCATGATTTTTGACGATGCGTATGTAGAATGATACGCTCTTTCAAATAGCATGGTCAAAATTGGAGGTTGCTATTTAAAAAAATTGTCGATGACGTCATATCTCGAACAACGATGACGTCACAAATGTGGGTCGTATGTTAAAAAGTCTTTTTTAAAAACAAAATCAACGTGCCAGGGGATTTTTTCGAAAACTTCTCAATTTAAAAAATAATGAATTTATTCGTTACTTTTCGAAAGCACTGTATATATTGCTTATCATGTAGTTCTGTTGTAAAGGTTCCTTTATATCTACAGACACGGTTCGTTTCAGACAAGTACCGTGGCAGACACCGACAGACACCATCTAACGTGAAGTGTACCGTGTCAGACATCGACAGATACTGTCGTCGGTGTAGGACGCGGCCGCTCTTACTGGCAGTTACTAAATACAAAACACGTCTGCGCGGTCCCGATACTCTATTTACACTGCCCGGTAAGTAGCCACAGACACGTACAGACATGAACCGCGCAGACAAAATATTCTTTCCGAGAATACTGGCCGACCACGACCCGTGTCTGTCAGCGTCTGCGCGACCGTGTTACGATAGATATAAATACGTTAATACACATTGTATAGAATAATATTATTTTGTCTGACGCCGCACGTGTCTGACACGCTGGATGTCTGTAGATATAAACGGACCTTATTATGTAGCTACCAAGTTAGTCATTTTATCTTCTGCTTAGAATTGCACTTATTTCCTTATAAATAAGATTCCACAACTAGTTTAGCTCACTGTAAATTATACCCTTATATCGGTAACTTACTTTGTATCGATAAACGTCGCTCTTGTTCTCTTATAAATTTATTGAGTTACTTGCAACGTTCCCGTTCGGCAGATACTTAATTACTGCGCCACATAGTGGAGTTTAAGTCGGGTAATTCATTTTTCAGAAAATTTAAATACTTTCACCATTTAGTTTACTCCCATAAAAATAGGGTCCTATTAAATTGCTATTCAAAATAGGTCACCGAACATTAATTCCAAAAATATTTTGGGTATCAAATATTTTGGTCCTTTTGGATTTACGTTTGATCAATAATGACAGTTGTGTATATTGTTATGGAAGCGGCTTTCATCACTCCATAATATTTTCCTCGTTATGGTATTACCTTCGTACAACACGGAAAAATGAGAAAGAAACTAATCTTTGTTGAATCATAGGGTCATGGATGAAACTTATTATCAGAAAGCATTCTCTGATAGGAGAAATACGAAATTTAATCTATAAAATTTGTAACACATTGTCATTATTTCGGATAGTTTGTACTCGTTTACGCTTACTTTTGTCAAACCTGCCATATTCCATACTATTGTTGCAAAAATTTTAAATGTTTTGCTCCTATATGTTGTTGGTGATTAAAATATCTTAGCCTAAACAATCTAATAGCAACTCTTGCATTTCTACAGCATCCACCATAAATCATCATCATATCAAACTTTCGGCATTAGTAGTATATTGAACTATTTACTATCATACATTACCCCCCTGTTAAATTAAACAAAGGCTAGGTATATACTGGTGAGATTTAAAATGTTTAAATGACATAATTGGGTTCCATATGTTCACAGGTAACATACGGCTTAAGATTATGGAATTTTGTGTATTCAGGGAAATACCCGTGGCATCATCCGTAACCTCGTAAGTGTTGGGACCCTTGATATTTACAATAGTACCGGGATCGGTATATAACAAAAAGAATTTCTTAATTTTTTTATTGTCAGCCGATAATTGGGGGTGGGTTCGTACTAAAACCTTATCACCTATATTTAATTGAACTAACTGTTTCTATTATGACGAGCCTGTCGCTTTTGATAACAACTGATCATGTGTCAACATTATGATTTCATTTTGTGCCAACTCAGGGAACTCGGATACAGGATACACGATATTTTTGGTGAAATCATTTTTATGCACGACCCATAGTGAGTTGTCTTTTTCCTTCACTACAGTGAACTTATACAGGGTGAGTCAGTCACAATAATGAGTATAATGCGAATACGCGATTAAAAAAAATCTAAATGCATATTTACGCCGAAAAAAATATTTTCAAATCATTATTTAAACCCCTTTTTCAGACTGTCACTGACCGCTCATAGCCCTGGTCGTTTACAGCTCACAGTTCAACTCGATGTCAACCTGATGCAATGTTGCCAAGTTGAAATATTTTTGTAGTACCTACCTACCTAGATTTTAGACATCACAAATAAACGGTTGTACCGACTATTTTAGTATATCATTTTTTCTTGTCAGTTCAACTTCAGCCAATAATAATTTAATGCTGTTATGACTGCAAAGAAATTAGCTTAGTTACATTGAAATCACAAAACTCCAACGTATCTAATAATAAACCGAGTAATAAACCATTTACGTACATTACATAAAAAATCTATACCCCATGGGTAAATTATTAAGAGAAGTTGAAAAGTGTTTCGTGTTTAAATACTAAGTACTAAAAAACCATCATGTTGTCGACAGAAAACTGTCCAAGACCGAAATGGCACGCCTCTGATCTGATGCTCATAAGTTATCGAGAGTAAATCTTGACCTACCGTATTATTAGGTCAATAACCTAGTTACCTAGTTTTTGTACTGTTATTTAACGACAAGGAATAAAACATTTTTTTTTAAATCTAGATACATGAATAAATTTTCCTTAAATATTGATTTATTTGTTAATAAAAACAAATGTAGATAATAAATAAGTGTTTTCGAATGCTAGGTTATTACAGTTTAATAATTTTGATATTACGTTTTTACTACGTTTTACAAATAAATATGAATTTTTAGTATTACTCGTAAGTACTATTAATTATTCAGTTTGTAGTTATGTACATCTAGCCTAGAAATTTATTGTTTTTTAAGTAGTACGGTACTAACCTGTTTAAAATGCCAGTTCGAGTAAAACTGCACCCATCCGTCCATAGCACTTTATTAATAAAATTAGGGTCAACCGCAATTTGATTCACCAGACGCAGTTTCACAGAACCCGTATCGCGAAGGCACTTACACAAAGTTCGCGCACCTGGAAAATGTCTTGTTAGATAGACATCTTCAATATTCCATAACAGCGGCATTCGCATTTCGTAAACATTCTCCGTATAACACTACCATTTCCACATATTCGGAATTTGTAAAATTATGCATTGTGAATTTACGACGAATACGCGAGACCGAAATAAACAAACTACTGCTTACTGCTTGTATTTTCTCCATCCCCCCTCTAAATGTGTGGCGTGCTCTACAAATTTGGGGGGGGAAGAAATGCGGGAAATGCAGAAAGTGCTAAATGGGGGTCAATTTGAATAACACGCTGAAGTGTTAGATTATGTATGTAAACATGATGTGGCAACGATGTTTAATCCGGCATTCGATTGTCGTATGGGTGCGTCATCAGAAAGTTCGTAGCGCACCAGGAGATCCGTGTTACCGTTTTTTATAGGGTGATTTGTGTATTTTTTTAAAGGTTGAGTAAAAAATTATTTTTCGATTTTCTGCCTTTATTAGACCTCCCGAATACGTGGTTAAAATTAATGACATTATGACTGACATAACCGTATAACCCCCCAGTATATTATTTCCCGTACTTGTCTACGTACCTCTGTGCGATAAGCATGCGGAATAGGGTAAGATTTGCAAAAGAAAGGACTGTGGTCATGTAAATATTGTAAATATAATTTATATCGATAAACATGCGTAATACCCAGTTCATTAGAGAAAATATCTTTATAATCTAAAAGTAGAGTATATATTTTATTTTTATCCTTATCATTGAACAATTCGGCTTTAAAAGTAACATCGCGGATATCGCTGTCATTATATAAAGTCAGTTCGAGTCTTTCTGGTTCGCCCTCGTCACTTATTTCACTGACAGATAAATATATACCAGAATTAGGCTCCCTAATAAAATTCATAGAACGTTTTACACCTTCAAATACCCTCATTAATAAACCTTCTCCAAAGTTTATAATAGTTTTGTTATCCTTCATCCAATCGCAACCTAAAACCGCGTTACGTGATAAATTTGGTATTACCAAAAATGGATACTCGCAACTGAAGTCGCCAATTTGCACATGTAAGTATACCTGTTCTTTTACCTTCGTAGACTTCTGTCCTAACGCGGCTACTAAAGTGACCCCTCTTGTTGGTATTCTTGGAATACTCGGATTCACCAACAAAATTTCTTTTAAAAAACACTCCCTTATACCAGTAACTTGGCTCTCGGAATCGATCAGACAACGTGTCCTCAACGAATCACTCTTAGCTTCAATTGTAGGTACAATTGCAGTAGGTTTTGTACCCTGATCATCTTCCTCTAATACCTCCTCGAAACTTTTGTTAAAAATTGTAGAAATCGCGCTATCGTTACTCCTTTCTACCGGTTGACTACGCATATCCGGTTTATTACTATGTACTTGGTTTTCTCTACCCACCTCTTGTCGAGGCGGCACTGACCTACTACCGTTAGTTTGTCTATTATCTCTATTGCGCCACGTAGAACTTGACGCTCTTTGGTCCCCATTGTTACTGACCGTACCTTCATCCACATCATCTACTTTCCTCAGATGCGCTTCTATGTCATCCACCGCAGTAAACCCTGAATTTATAATGCCGCGCCTGATATTAGGTGGAAAATCATTTATGATCATACCGACAATTTCTCCGTCCGCCACTGGTTTCGACAACTGCTTTGCTTCTCTCAATAATTTTAAAATATAATCTGCGCGAGAAGAACCTCGCTCGTACATCTCGAATTTCAACATATTGAAGGTTTCCCTTTGCTTTTCAAAGCCCCACTATCTGTTCAAAAATAATTGCTTACATTGGGTAAATGAACTAAAAGCTTTAATTTCACCCCAGTCCTGAGCTGACCCGCGTAAACAATGTATGGCAAAGTAAACCCTTTTCTCCTCAGGCACGCCAGACTCGTCAAAAATCTGCTCTAATTTCTTAATAAAAGTTACCGGGTGTAAACTACCTGACGGTGAAAAATGAAGGTTCATACCCCTCAAATCATAACAAACTGCAATATAGTTACTATTAGTGAAATCTGCCCTGGTACGTCCCTGGTTATCACATTTTTTAACACATCAGCCGGTATATTCCTCACATCGGGTGTCATTCTACTGCTACCAGCTACTATTTTAAATAACTGAAAAATATTATCATTACAGTCACAGAATTGTCCAATTTAGAAGTTACATTAGATACAACAGTTTCTAAATTTTTCTCTAAATTTCTTACTAATACATCGTTAAACTTTTCAAAAATCCTAGTTAAACTGTCTTCCCCACTTTGAGCTTCTTGACTATTTTTTTCTTTAGGTTTTACCATTTTATACAATTTTAACAGATAAACTATTTCAATGATTTACAATTCGTAAATCAACATTATTAAACTAAATACAGTGTAAAGCCTAGTCCAGACTGTAAACAAATGTTTCGGAACATTGTTGAACATGTTCCCAAATAGTTTATAAACAGTTCCGAAACAATGTTCCGCGTCCAGACTTTCCAGTCAGTGTTTCTCCAGTTTTGAACATGTCGAGTGAGGCTATTGCAGGATTTTGTCCTTAACAGGCAAAGGAATAGAATAAAGAAAAGAAGGTGGTGGATACGAAAAGCACTAATGGAAGGCACCAGTTATGGCAATGACCTTATGTGGGATCTAAAATTGGAAGATAGGGCAGGTTTCAGAAATTTTACTAGGATGTCCCCAAGTGATTTTGAAGAATTGTTAGTTATAATTAGAGGGAAAATATCCCGAAAAATACTACATTCAGACAATCAATTCCAGAGTCGATTAGGCTAGCTGTCACACTTCGGTTTCTTGCCAGCGGCGATTTCTATACAAGTCTTACGTACACATTCAAAATATCTAAGCAATCTATATCAGAAATTGTTCCTGAAGTAAGTAATCAAATGAACTGTGCTCAGGAACACGTCCAGACTTGTCGCAACTTGTTCAATGTTCCCGTGTTTTCCATCTCCAACGGGAAACAAGGAACAGGGCTGATTTTGTTTCGCAACATTTCTGAACAGTTCATACCATATATTCATTCATTCATTCATATGGCGAGGCATATTTCATGCGATATTATTAATTGTAAACAAAAACTTAAAGGAATACACTATTTAACATAAGTTACTTGTCAATCAGCTAATAGTCAATAGTACAATTTGTTTTCAGATAACCAAAGTTTGCTATGACAGTTTTACATAAGCAACTACAAACTTTTATTTTATTGCATCCAATAGAAAAACAAGAAATAAATCGAAAACGGTTAAATTTATCGACGTAAAACAAGTATACCTTGTATATTTGTGAAAAATAGATAGGAGAACAATATTTTTCTATCAAAACTTTCTTACACACACTGATAAAATAGTATATTCTACAAGTTGTAGTGGAATATGCCATTCTAAACGTGTTTTAGACTATATTTTCTCTAACAGTATTTTAGAAATCATACAAAAAATCACTTATTTGTACATAGAACAAATTTATTAGAAAAATTTACAATTTAAAAATCTAATATTAATTTATATAATAAAATAAATTTACACTAATATACTTACATGTATTTAATTATTTTTTTTTTCATTTGTAAATAAATTTATTGTTATATTTGAACAGCTGGGTATTGTTTTTATATCCAAATGGCCTAAAGGTTTATTACTACTGTTAGATGATGCACTAAAAGGAGGGGTAGCACAAGTACTTGGCATTTCCAATTCAATATTTTGTTGCGGTATCGAAACCGAAAATTCTACGCTTGATTCAACATGACGCAAGATTTTTTTTTGCAACTTTAAACTTGTTTTGTACTGTATTTTCAATATACCCTTCTGCCACCTCTGTGGATTTCCAGCTCCCATGTCTTTTCAGCTCTGTTATATCGTCGCCACTGTCGACAAGCATAGTTGCTGAAGTACAGCAAAGACAACGCCTTGTGTATTTTTCAGGGTTTTTTAAATTTAAATAAATAGCAACGTTTTTAGCAATAGTACTAAATTTGTTTAAGCCAACTACTTGTTTGGTACACTTTCCTTTCTGGTAATTTAAAAAGAGATTATTACAATCAACATTTGGAGGTCGAAGTGCAACATATTGTTTAAAAAATTTGGCAGTATTTTCCAGTAATTGTAAAGTTGCTAGAAACGTTTGTTTTGGAATCTGGTACACCAAATAAAATATTCTAGGTCTTCAATGTAATTAATTTTCAGTTGATACAGCTCACTTTTTCTACAGGCTCCCATTACACCAACTATTAAAGCAGCTTAAAAAATACCGAAACAATAAATTATTTTTGAACACAAAATATATCTTAACTTTATTATCTTTGTTCCTAAATGTATTTCATTGGGAGCTTCTTTAATACATGTGTTTACTTCTTGTGCAGACAAAACTTTGGATTTCTTTGCTCGGAAACCAACAGACTTTCGTTTTTGGAAGGATTTTAATTTTAAATATTTTGAAATATTATTATTATGTTTGATGTTAATTGTTGTTCTCAACATAGAGTAGGTTTTCCACAATGTGGATGATTTAAATTTCTCAGCTAAATTGGTAAAATAAGTCAGTAAAACGTTTCGGTAAAATAATTAACATTATTTTTTTGACGCCAGTCCATAAATTGATTATAAAACGCTTCATAATAACTTGGTAATAACTGGCCTATTGTATTATTGACAATTTCCCTTATTTCTGGTGGTGTACATTCTATACTTATTTCTTCGCTACTAGATATTTTTCTCTACAAATTGTTATTTAATTAATTTTATACGTAATATATATTATTTAACTTACAGGTTTGAAAATCTACAAGAAACCTTTAAATAATGTAAACTAAACACTTGACAAGTTTGTTGTTTATTTAAAACTTTAAAACGTCAAATGCGAAGCAACAAACAAATGTCTTAGTTGTAGACGTTGCCATATCAACCGAAAGAGATACGTGATATATTTAACATCTTTAAGGGCCCCAGGACCCCATACATTTCGGATATTTTATACCGATTTGTCGGTTCGGATAAAACCGTACGGATTAACCCGTTGCACGCTGATGCCCATACAAGTTACGCGTGTTTTCGTAACGGCACTGTTTTTAAAAAATCTAACTAAACTTTATTGATTAAAAGTTGATTCTAAAAACAGGATTTTATTGTTAAGCATCTAAACAACAAGTGTCTGTATAAGCGGTTTCTAGGATTATTCTACTTATCTACATATATCATATTACATTAGATAAATCGGGTGCACCGTACTGCTAACTTACACACTTGCTAGCTGTTTACTCAATTTATCGGTAGTAATAAAACTCCCTATTAGACGAAAATTTGTTTTAGCAGTGACGGCGGGATTAGCCATAAAATAGAAAAAACAGAGATATCGTTCAAAATGGTGTAAACAGTGGTTACTTAATCTTCCGCAAACAGGATAAATTTCTATATACCGATATAAATTCAAGCCAAAATTCTTTGGTATCCATTCATTGGCGGCGGAACATCTTTTGATGAAAAATGTAATCTTTCATAAAATAAAAACCAATATAAATTTTACCAAATTGGTGAAACATATCGGATGATCATTATCATAATCTTTTAAACATACAACGTAATTATTCAGATCTGAAAAAACTTTAATTCATATAAAATATATAGCAAGATGTATCTACTTATGTATTAGGTAGATAAAAAGAACATTCAAATGAGTACAAGTTTTGTATTTTTCTTTGCAAAACACGTGAGGTAGCATGGCGAGGCGTGGCTGGCGTGGTGTAGGGTTAGAGCAGTGTGCACATAAAATATAAAAAATACATAAGAATACACGGTGTCAGATCCTTCTGACGTTGTATCACATGGCGTGGCGTGGCATCAGATCAATGTGTCCCCGGCTTATTGCATCATATTTGTTATTAGGGACATTTTAAGCCACTTATTTAACGTTCAAACAACGTAATCAGTTATTGTGCTCATGCGCAGTAGCAATAATCTTTAATTAATTTTTCAAATAACGAAACTAAATAAACACTTTATTATTATACGGATGTACATACTATTTAAATGCTTTAATGATTCTCTTAAAGCGAATTAAGTGGCTTAAAATGTGCCTATTATATAAATTTCGAAATTATTTTTCTGCTTGGTGAAATTTAAATTGAAATGTGGTGCGCTGATCGGTCTACCTTTCCGCTGCCAATGTATCCATCACTGGTTAATATATTTACATATGTCTCCATTGACTTCGCCGCTAATGAAAAAACCCGGACGGTGTTCTCTATACACTACACAACTGATCGGTACGGGTCAAATCCGTACGGATTGTGTGTTTATTTAAATTTAAAAGACCCTGAAAAATAGACAGGCCATTGTCTTCGCCATACTTCAGCAACTATGCTTGTCGACAGTGGCGACGATATAACAGAGCTGAAAAGACATGGGGGCTGGAAATCCATAGAGGTGGCAGAAGGGTATATTGAAAATACAGTACAAAACAAGTTAAAAGTTGCAAAAAAATCATGTGTCATGTTGAATCAAGCGTAGAATTTTCGGTTTCGAAACTGCAACAAAATATTGAATTGGAAATGCCAAGTACTAGTGCTACACCTCCTTTTAGTGCATTATCTAACAGTAATAATAAACCTTTAGGCCATTTGGATACAAAAACAATGCCCAGCATTTCTTTTGAGAACTGTTCAAATATAACAATTAATTTATCTTCAAATGAAAAAAAAAATTAAATACATGTAAGTATATTAGTGTAAATTTATTTTGTTATAAATTAATATTAGGTTTTTTAAATTGTAAATTTTTCTAATAAATTTGTTATATGTACAAATAAGCAACTTTTCTGTATGATTTCTAAAATCTTGTTAGAGAAAGTATAGTCTAAAACATGTTTAGAATGGCATATTCCACTGCAACTTGTTGTAGAATATACTATTTTATCAGTGTGTGTAACAAAGTTTTAATAGAACAATATTGGTCTCCTATCTATTTTTCACAAATAAGGTATACTTGTTTAATGTCGATAAATTTAATACTGTCGATACTGGATCGTTTCGTCCTAAAAGACGAGATGCTGGCCGTTTAACAACTGTTACTCCAGAACAAGTGGACATTTCGCTTCGTGTAACAGAGAATCCTGAAATAAGTTAACGATGAATGTCTGCGGCTGTAGTGATACCTAAATCATCTATTCATTATGAAATCATCTATTCATAGATGATTTCATAATGAAAAAATGAATGACTGACAGCAAAATTTACTACCTGCAGATTTTTCAGATAGGGAACAATTTTGTCTTTAATCGTGCGGATAAATCTGGACGGAGTGATCACCATACATTGTCCGTTTTATCCGTACGGGTTGACCCGCACCGATAAATCAGTGTATAATATCCGAAGTGTATGGGGCCCTTTATATGTAGTGAATGAACCCGATCGATGTACGAAGCATCGAGGAAAAATATTCCATCACAGCATGTTAGAATAACATTCTAACACAGTGTGATAGAATGTCATTCTAACACAGTATGTCGGAATGACATGTATTACAATCTTTTTAGTGGAACGTGTACTTTCTAAAATGGTGTTAGAGAAAAGTTATAACCCGTTTTTATCAACCTTTAGCGTCTACAGCAAAATTAAGTTTTGGATCAGAAAACCCAGAATTTTCAAAAGAATCCTTTGAAAACTTTCTAAGAATTTTAAGAATTTCGAATTCAAAATTTGAGCTTTAACGCCCTGTAACTTTTTTATTAGCCACAAATGGGCCAAGGTAAGTTTCGCTTAATCGCATTATTTTGATGTAAGGAACCTACTCTTGCTCTGTGTCCCATTAATTTCGTGACATCCTGTATAAGTCCTCTGTCATCTACAGTCATCTCTGTATCTCAAACCTGATATTATACGAATGGCCTCCCTGCATTGAAAAGGCGGTCTCAGAAGAAGGCGCGTGTCCCCAAACCAGAATACCATAAAACAATCGGGAATGAATCAGACTGTGATAAGCAGTCACTAGTGTCTGTTGAGATACCTTGCCGTACAAGTTGCGGATTAAGTACATGCCTTTGGATAACTTATTACAGAGGAAGTGGGTATGTATGTCCCATTGCAATTTAGAATCCAAATGTACACCTAGAAATTTCACATAATCGGAATTACTTACTTCGTCTTCGTAAGCTAAATATCATCTTTTTGGTTTTAGCTGCATTAAGGCATAAATTATTTGAGGTGAACCAATTCAATGTGTCGTCTTTGACTACTGGAACGTCTAACATCAGATCTTGTAACAATTTATCAGATAAGGATAAATTAGTGCCATCAGCAAAGAGAATCGCGAGTACATTATTTCGTACGTATTTTTAACGATTCTTACCGAGATATCATGAGGATCATGACTTTATGTTTTTGAGATGTGTTATAATCTCATCTACCTCGTGACATGTTATTAGGGTGAAGGAAAATTTGTTATTGTGAATTACTCCATTTATGTAATCGCTGTAATGAGTTGCTGCAGGTGGCAATTTTGTTATTATATTATTAGCAATGCTAGAAAAGTAATTATTAAATGCATCACAAGTAATTCGCGTAGTTGTATTTCTAGGCACAATCCTTTGCTGGTTTATTATTTGCCACATAGCTTGTTGAGGATTTGAGTGGGTATTTATAAAATTGTCGTTTGAAGTCTGCTTAGCTAAGTTAATTTGGAAACGGTAATCAGATGTAAATTGATTTAGTGATGCTTTATTGCCAGGAGAAGGATTTCTTGCGTGACATTCGTACAGAAATCTCAAATGCGCATTCTCCTATTTATTCTACTGAATAAACCTGTATGAAGGTGATCTTCATAACAAAATCTCATGCCTTTGTCGGATACAAAATTAGATCGCCATGTACTTCTTTACTTTTGGTCCACTGGCAAACAAATAAATAATTTTTACTTATATTTGTGCATTCTGAAACGATGCAATACTTAGAATTCCTTTTTATTTGCACTCATATTGAAACAAACAAGCAGTACGTAACACGAAAAATACTCCAAAAATACATGTACATGCAACAAGCATTGAGTCGGCCGCAATCGCTGGGCATATACGTACTATGACGTAGCCCATGACATAATTTTAAGGTAGGTGTTAAACGTGCGAATAAAATTCAAATATTTTGCAGATCCATTAATTTTCTCTTGTATTTTAGATTTATGAGATACAAAAAATGCTGAACAAGCCCATCATATAAATAACATAAAGTGACATATACCAACTAGATAAGACTGCATTATTATTATTACAAAGGCGACGCGACTTAGCAGACGATGGTTGAACGTTAAACAGTATATTATTATTATAAATACTGCTATACAGGGGAATATTTTTTAACACATTATAAACACAATTGAATAGTGAATTTCCGAGATATAGAGCTAATTTTGGTTTTTAAATGGAACACCTTGTATATTTTTATACTACTAATAAACCTCTAAAATGAGTTTTTCAAAAATATTTACACATAATACTCATCTTTTATAGTTTTTGAGATATTACGTAGGTATTCGTTGTTAATATACAATACCATCATAGTCATGAAACATGTTATCTTTTATAAGAAAATAACTTTTTTTAAACAAATATGTAAAATATTCATAAGATATTAAATTAGGAAATTAAGCATTTTTAAATATAATATGATTTTTACCAAATGAACAATTTTATTAAAAACATAACTATAAACCTAATATTAAAATTAAAATTTGTAAATCAAAAATATACTAGTTGCAGAATATCTTTCATGAAGTCTATGAAACTTCTATTTAATTTTTGGTTTTGATATTCTAGTTTTGTGCGCAAAAAAACTTCTCTAGTACACAAGTAGTAGCTTAAGATTTACTAATAACCGAGTACTGTTAGAACTCGAAGGTACACGAATACCAGAATTCCGCTATGGAACTAATTGAAATATCTTGAAGAGTTCCAAATGAATTCTGTCTACTTGGGTCCTACTTAACTTAACCCACGAGCCGCTACAATAATATGTAATGTATTAAATAAGTAAATCATTTATATTTATTACACTGGTTAAACAGTTTCCGTCACTATAGTGTGATGTTCCGATCCTTGATACCTGTCCTCTTGGCTATTGAAATTATTTAAATTTTTCTGGATTTATATTGTTTCTCTGGAGAATACTGGCGAGAATATTTCTAAATTTATCGGAGAGAATGACAGAAAATTTCAGTAGGGTTGAAATTTGCCCTTTCCCATAAAATTAAAATATCCCCTTTAATGATTTCGTTTTTGGATTTATAATTACGTATACATATAAAAATATTCTTGGTTCTGAGGTTCCTATGGTGTGATAATCATATATGTATCTTAGTACAGGACCGAAGCCAGCTAGCTTTGTTAAGGAGGCTTTAAAACAAATGTTGCCTTCATACAAAGTGACTTCCAAAAAAAGGTATACACCCAATTTTGCAACCATTACATTTATTTTCAAAGGGGTTCACGTCACATCTAGAAGGGGCTGACAGATTAAAAAAAGTCATCAACAAAAAAAATATTAAAAATGTGTCAGTTATCTTTCAAAATATTTACATATGTGATATGTGATATGCGATATATGTGGTATTTTAAAAAAGTTGCCAAAAATTGCCATGTGTTTAAGAACTAGGCCATTTATGACACTATGTTCATAGGATCATTTTGCTTGAGACAATTTAAACAATCAGTTCTCCTCCTTTATTATTGAAAAGGATTTTTACATGTCCAGATAATTAATAACAAATACCTATATTTTTAGGGAAACCTGAGTGATACAAAAGGAAGGAAACAAATAATGCTATGGTGCATTGCTTTATCTTTCATAGGGAATATTTTAACTTATTTTAGTAGGTCAATATTCTTACTATTTTTTGCCAGGGCAATATGTGGTATGTATATACAATGCACAATATATTTTATTTTTACAGTATTGAATTTAGCATTTATGAATATATAAATAGAGTACAGCGATCTATTATATTTATGGTTATTACCTGGTGTCAATGCAGTATCACGTATCTTGAAACTTTTTAGTAGACGTTTTTTCCTTCATTATTTCTAAATGGAGTTTATTTTTGATGCAGTTTATTGATATAATGATTACATTCGAAATGTAATCTAGGTTAAACACAGAAACGCCGACGTGACTCATACCATGGGTCAAAACTTGCTTGATGTCCAGGAGCAGTGTGGAAGAGATATGGGCCAGATTCTATGTTTAGTTTTATATTTTACTTTTATAGTAAAAATATACTAGTTGCAGAAAATCTTTTCATGAAGACCACGAAGTTTTTATTCAATATTTGGTTTTGATTTCCTCGTTTTGTGCAAAAAAAACTTCTACCATAAATCAAAAATATATTAGCTGCAGAAAATATGTTCATGCAAATATGCAAAACTTATATCGTTTTTCAAATTATTTAAACAATTATTATGTATCATATTGGGTGTTGCTTTATGTAATCTATAGCATCTTGTATTCTATCTTGAATTTCTAAAATAGTGGTTGGTCTATTTTTATATACTATTTATGAAATAGCCCCACAAAAATGCATGTGATACATTTTTGTGGGGTATTTAAAGAATAGGGTTTATAAAAAGTGGCAAGGCTGGACTATTCGTCGTCCTGGTGAACTGTGTTTTAACAATTTTTATAAACTATTTTAAATTGCTCCATAAACAAAAAAAAATAATTTGTGGAATTACTTAATCATCAATATTTCGCAAACGGTAAAAATAACCCATTACATGTTTATATTAATGCAATCAGGAAAAAGCGGAGAATCTAATAATATACAAAATGCTTTATAAGAAAAAAAAACAAGTTTGTTTTTTTTAAGAAAATTGAAATCCTTGTAAAAAAAATTAGTAAATAAATGCACGTTACAATTTTCCGATATCTCGTAGAATAAGAAAGCTACAATCGAATCTAACGTTTACACGTGACCACCTTATACCTGATAAACATGTTGCGGGAGACCATACATATATCATTTCTAACGTAACTTTCAGTGTTTAGTATTATTCTGTTTATCCTCTGCTATAGTTTTTAAGACCTCCATGGCTTCATCTATATATATCCATTAATAGTGATGTGGCTCTTTCTTCAAATCAGTTCTTTATCGAGATGGTTGTCTCGTTCTAAATGTTAGATCTTAATTTTCGAAAATAAAAGAGAATTACTTTTCAAAATATTCTATCGCGTTTAGATTTGTGACTTCACGTTATAATTTAGCCATATTTCTATAACTTGGACTTCTCAATTAATTTCCATTTCAACACTTGCATCAAACTCATTAAATTGCTTCTTCTAACTTATTTTCTTCAAAACAAATCATATCATTTCATCCCGGTTGCTCTTAAGTTCATATCTTGGTTCTTTTGAATTATTTTTTTATTATTTGTAAACTGCTCTTTATTTCCTTCTTCAAATCTTCCTAATCTTTCACTAATCCCGTTTATATCTACAGACACAGTGCGTTTCAGACAAGTAGTAGACACCGACAGACATAATTTATTTATATCTAACGTGAAGTGTGCCGTGTCAGACATCGTCGGTGTCGGACGCGGCCGCTCTCACCGGCAGCTACTAAATACTCGTAGCTTTAGTAGGAAAAGCACGTTTATTTTTGTTGAAAATGTTCAGACATTTCTATGTGGATGATTTATCCATAATTGCATTGTTGCTAGAAGAAGAAAATCGGAATAAAACTAAAAAAAGAGCAAAACGCATGGCCGTTCATCCTATGTTCAAGAAAAGAAAATTAGAAGGAGAATATTGGACACTGTTTAATAGGAATATTATGTTCCATGTTAAATTCTTTTTCTGATTGTCACTGTATTTTTTATCAGTTAAATCATAAAGATATTTATATTCTCTTACAATTTCTATGAGCTTTTCGTTATCCATGGCAAAAAGAAAACAAAACACGTCTGCACGGTCCCGATACTCTAGTTTACCACAGACACGTACAGACATGAACCGCGCAGACAAAATATTCTTTCCGAGAATACTGGCCGGCCACGACCCGTGTCGATTGGCGTCTGCGAGACCGTGTTACGATAGATATAAATACGTTAATACACATTATATAGAATAATATTATTTTGTCTGCCACCGCACGTGTCTGACACGCTGGATGTATGTAGATATAAACGGACCTTTAAGGTTCGTTTATATCTACAGACACGGTGCGTTTCAGACAAGTACCGTGGCAGACACCGACAGACACCATTTATTTCACTTCACGTTAGATGTATCTAACGTGAAGTGTACCGTGTCAGACATCGACAGACACTGTCATCGGTGTCGGACGCGGCCGCTCTAAACACGTCTGCACGGTCCCGATACTCTATTTACATTGCCCGGAGGAGAATATTGGACACTGTTTAATAGGAATATTATGTTCCATGTTAAATTCTTTTTCTGATTGTCACTGTATTTTTTATCAGTTAAATCATAAAGATATTTATATTCTCTTACAATTTCTATGAGCTTTTCGTTATCCATGGCAAAAAGAAAACAAAACACGTCTGCACGGTCCCGATACTCTAGTTTACCACAGACACGTACAGACATGAACCGCGCAAACAAAATATTCTTTCCGAGAATACTGGCCGGCCACGACCCATGTCTGTCGGCGTCTACGCGACCGTGTTACGATATATATAAATACGTTAATACACATTGTATAGAATAATATTATTTTGTCTGACACCGCAAGTGTCTGACACGCTGGATGTCTGTAGATATAAACGGACCTTTACTCGTGTAATGTTTCCTCCATTTCTGCAACTCTTCATCTTGTAACTGGCATTCGCTTACACTCGAACTCCAAGCGTACTTCGTGAAACACCCCACATCTGATAATATAAAGTGGTATGCTTATGGCCTATGCAAATATGATTTAATTATTTATTAAGGGCATCGAAAACCGCCTCTCGATCGTACTTGAGCCTGCTATGATTGTCTTGGATCGTCATCTTAAGGCTAAACGGTGAAACACGTGATCAAGTTTTGTTAAAACCAAATATATAGCTGCAGAGTAAGACTATGTTGACGTGTTGTGATAAAACGCTGAAATATGTGCTGCCTAGCGGCTAATTTATTTGGGATGGAGACAAAACGGAAGATACACTGAAATAAAGGTATCACAACTTTATTAGTGGAGTAAAATCGGTTCTCAATTATGCCGTTTTTTTTAAATAAAGATATAGCTAAATTCAACATTTACCACCTTGCAGAGGGACAATTTGGGCATCTGAAATGGACTTCTATAACTTTTTTCAGTAGGGTCTAACTTTATAAAATCAAATTGTCGGTGCTTCGGACGTTATTTGATAATTATGTTTTACGAAACATATATCGCGTTTGTAAATCAACGATTCAAGTTATATTCGTAATTTTTTCACAACATATAAAAAAACTACAACGCTTCTAATGGTACACACCAATACCAGCAAATTTGTGCATTAAAAACTTTACAATTAATTATTGAAAATAGAACTATAGTTATATCGAGACAAATGTAGTCGAAAGTATCAAAAAGTTTTTTAAAAAAGTTTTCTTTGCTACGTGTTACGGTTTTCAAGAAATTGAATTTTACATATGCTCGTGTTCCGCATGCAAGCTAAGTTTATACGTGAGGTGCAGTATACGTTTTCAGAATAGGACAATGCATTCATTCGGAAAGTTAGAAATATCTATATTTTCCATAATTTTTATGTCGAATAAGATTAAATTTTAGTTTTTTTTATGGCCGTATTTTTTTAAATACAGAAAACTTATCGTAGATCATAGAAAATTCATATGAGATATTAACATAAATGTATATTTATGTTCAAAATGTAAAATATAAAGGCTATGTATGGATTATTGAAGAGAAATATCAGAAATTAAAGTGTAAACGGGCCAATTAGATTAAATCAAATATTGAAAACATATATCTTTGTTTTGTTAACATTTGTACTTTTCAAAATACATGTGTGGCGCACATTGTTCTTAATTATAAATATATAACACTAGCTTAACATTCACGTATTCTTGAAATCTTCTACATACATATAATTTTAAATATTTAATAACTGGATAATGTAGGTGTTAGCAAATAATAGGAATGACACCTAGGTATTTTCAAAGACACCGAAGTAAAACAAACAAACAGCTGAAAAAAGCTGTCTAAGATTTTAGATACATAGATCTACCAAAATACTTATTTTAAATATATCTGTAGATATAAATATTCTTATAACAAAAATTTACTTGATAATAAAAATTGTATAAAATATTTATAATTAAGTGTATGAAAATAATTCTTAAATGTGGAGTTAGGATAGTTACAAATGCGTGTCTTACAGACACTTTTCAAAATTATTATTTTATTTGAGTCAAATTTAAACAGTAACTGTGAATAAACACAACATCAATAAATTACCTTTGTTGTATGTTATTTTTTCCAGATTTCAATAGTTAAAAACACAATTTTCACTGCGGGAAATACGGCGATGTAAGTAAGCGGTTCTTAATTTTTATTTCTGTTAAAAACTTTTTTTAAATTGTGTGAAAATCGAAGTACTTACTACTTAAACATGTAGTTTCAAAGGAACAAACAAAATTCATTTTTAATTGTTATGCTATTTTTCCCATAAATACTCAAGTAGTTAATTTATATTTACAATGTTATCAAGTATACTATAGAAATTAAAATGTTAAAATAATGCATTGCATGTTTTACTGAAAAAATATATTTTTTTTGCGGTATTTATTTTATTAAACTCTTGTAGTTTTCGAAAAATAAAAGTAGGTAATGTTATTTTGGTACATAAGGCATTTCAGACATATTTTTATTGTTGATTTTTTTGGAAAACATAATTCCTGGTAGTTAATTATTTATAAAAATTTATGAAATAGAAAAATGAACAGAATGCTTTGTATATGCTTGTAAACAGTGATTTTTTTTATTTTTCTTCGGTTTTGGGATAATTCTGTTGATTGACATTTTTCACAAAAAATAAAGATGAAAAATTTGAACATTTTTTATTTTCGAACACCATATTTTATCATAAGTTGGACTACAGTTTGTAAGACATTAAGACAAGCAACATTTTTTTAAAATCAAGAATGATGTAGAGATGGGCAGTTCCCGAGTGAACTGGTTTAAAAGAACGGGTTTCGACACTGAACTGCGAGAATCAGTTCTCGAGAAGTTGACAAATCAGTTCTTTGCGAACTGATTTGTATCGATTGATGTAGAGTGCGAGAGATATTTTCAAGTTTAAACGTCAGAAGGAACTGTTCAGTGAATAGTGAACGAGTGTTCACAGCCTATGTAAACTTCAAAATCATACGGGCGATCTGAATTCTGAATAACTGATTGGTGATCCGATTGCGGAGCGTTAATATCATTCTTATTTAAATATAATATCCAAGACCTGCATACCAGCGCATATAGGCGTCCGTGTCAAATTGTAACATTAATAAAAACGATATAGGTATGTGCCATTAATTATAATTATATGATGTATCAGAATTAAGAACTGAAGTTTATTAACAAGTAAAATACAACAACTTTACAAAAATATAAATTAAATTCTGTAATAAAAAACAAAAAATAAATAAAAATCAATATCTAAATGATTCGAGATATTTTGAAAAAAGAGGCTTCAAATATTTTGATTAAGAATTATTATTCTAAAGTCTAAACACTAAACGGGTCGCAATCGTAAAACGCGGAAGAAATCGACCGTCTGCGATTGATGGAGATGCGGAATTCGGAGAGAAGCGTATATCTGTCTGCAGTGTTTGACGTAAAACCAGTTCTTAAAGAGCTGGTTTTAAGAATCAGTTCTTTTTAGTGATTCAGTTCTCGAGATCTGAATCATTAAAATGAACTGCTAAGCCCATCTCTAGAATGATGTGTTATTAAATAATCGACAATAAAATAGTTGACCAGAATGCGTTACCCCATCTGGAACGACACATAACACTTTCTAACAAAAAAATATCACTTAACACGTTCACTGCGTTACCAGTCATACGTATCTGGTAAGTAGCTTTCCGTAGTAGCGGTATAGAAATTTTACATTCTCGTCCATCTAGCGGGGACAACAAAACATTCATTACTAGAGATAGAGTTATGTTACAGGTACCTACATAATTCTCACGATCTGTACTACCCATTTGTGGCAATATAGTGCTACCAGACATCTGTGTCCGGTAACGCACTGCGCAAAAATATTATCCTGTTATTAAACTACCAGATAGGCGTATCTGGTAGCATTAAGTGTGTGAATTTTTATACTGTTTCAAAATTTATGTGTGAATTATGACTTCCCGAGGTAAAAAAAATGGTTAATTTGGTATGTGAACAGCAATCTAATTTACCAGAAACAGAGGTTAAAAAAAGTATGGAGTCAGAAGTGCCATATAACAATAATGTTGTTATTCAAGAAGTAGATTGTGGTTATGTTCCTTGTAGTTCGGTAGCTGTAAC
The DNA here is from genome assembly GCA_037114965.1 of Monochamus alternatus. Lineage (NCBI taxonomy): Eukaryota > Metazoa > Arthropoda > Insecta > Coleoptera > Cerambycidae > Monochamus > Monochamus alternatus. Next base: position 37,772,660 of record CM073428.1, read on the forward strand.
TAAAAATAAAAATGATCTAGATCGGCCTAGTGCCTTACCAGAAATTGAACCTGAGATGCCAAATGAGAAAGTATTACAAAATATATTACAGGATGTTACTCAACAAGGAAACTCAATCGCTGATAGTGCTTCTAGTATTTCAGGCATTATTACTAAGAATAAAAGCAATCAGCTTGATTTTTTAAGTGATACCGAGTCTGAAGTTGATCCATTTGCTAACTCTTCGGATGAGGACCCAGATTATTTGCCTAGTGATAACAATTCCAGTTCTGATATAGAGCAACTGTCCCAAGAAATAGAGTCAGACGATGAAGTTGACACTGACACTTCAGAAGAAGAAATTGGGGATATAAGCGGTAAATTTGTAACTTACTAAATAGTTATAAACTTTGTAACTTACTTATTTTATTATTAGGACCAGATGTTTGGAGCACTGTAAAGACAACTAGAAACTTTCATATTGTTGAACATTGTATGGACTGTAAAATCAACATTGAAAATCAGGATGGTTTATCTCCATTAGATATATTTTCTCTGTTTATCACAGATGGGATTCTAGAACAAATTGTAGTGGAGACGAACACGTATGCTCAACAACAACTATTAACACAACGTAGAACACCAAAATCACGACAAAATACCTGGACTCCAACTAGAAAGAGCGAGATGAAAAGATTCTTCAGTATAATTATCTGCATGGGCTTGGTTAAAGTTCCTAATATTAATCTGTACTGGTCAAAAAACAGTTTATACCATAATCAGTTCATTCCGTCTGTGATGCCCAGAGACAGATTCTTGTCATTACTTCGATATTTGCATTTTAACAATAACGATGGTTTACTGGAAAGTGACGATCGGTTATACCGAATAAGGCCTCTTCTGGATATGATCAATGTAAGATTCATGACTGTAATGACTCCTGGAAGGGACGTCGTGATAGATGAAAGTATGGTGCCCTGGCGTGGTCGCCTAGGGATGAGGCAATATATTAAAAATAAGCGCCATAAGTATGGCGTCAAATTCACTTACAATGTCAGAGTGTATTGTGGGAAAGAGGATTCAATCGAAAATAAAGACCATTCCCATAAAGTAGTTTTGAAATTAATGTCTGGGTTGTTAGATAGTTAGATACTTTATATGCTGACAATTTTTATTCTGGGATTCCTCTTGTAAAGGAGTTATTAGATCGGCAAACTTTGTATTATGGTACACTAAGGAAAAATAGGAGGGGCCTACCAAGAGAAATCACTAACAAGAAACTGAAGAAAAATGAGATATGTGGACTAGAGAATCAGCACGGTATAAAAATAATACAATGGCAAGACAAAAGATCTGTTCTAATGTTATCAAGCAAACCTGATCATTCTGTTATTTTGTGCAAAACTGGAAAAAAAAACTAGGCCTAATAAGAATGGTGAACCCGGCAAAGATATTTTGAAACCCAAAGTTGTATTGGATTACAATAATGCTAAAAAAGACGTTGACTATAGCGATCAAATGTCCGCCTACTACAGTTCTTTGAGGAAAGGCCTTAAATGGTATCGCAAGGTAGCATTTGAGTTGATATTTGGTGCTGCTATAGTCAATGCCTGGATTCTCTATAATGAAATAAACCACGACAATATACTTGCACTACTGCCATTTCGCGAAAAGCTGGCATTGCTATTATCAAACCAACAAGATTTTCTACCATCTGAAGTTACTGTCAATCCAAAACGGACACATTCGCTGAAAAGAGAGGAAGGCCCTGGAAAAAAACGCCGTAGAAACTGTACGGACTGTTATAAATCCCTAAGACAAACAATGGAAAGTAAGGAAGCTGATAAGAAGGTTACCAAAGTAAGTACATACTGTGATGACTGCGAAAATAAACCAGCTTTATGCTTAAACTATTTTAATTTGAAGCACCAGCGATAATATTTTTAATCCTAAGATGTTATTTTTCATTTTTATAAATAAATCAAATATTTTTTGTTCTTTCATTCAATATTCTATCTGTTTCTTTAATTGCCAATAAATACTTTACCGGACCTCGAAATCTGGTGCGATGTCTGCTGTATATGAAGTGATATGTATAGTACCAGATACCGGCATTGGATTTAAGTTTGTTTATAAACTTGCTATTTAAATTGTAGTTTTATATCAAATACTCTACCAGGCTAATAGGTCTGGTACCGCCTGAATGGTAGCCGGTCGCGCCGGACCTGGAGGTCTGGTAATGTCAGGATAGACATAGTACCAAAAATTACCACCGCAGTGAACGTGTTAACGGTAGGATCCAAAATAGTTCCACTAATTGCGATGCTTAATTTTTTGTTTGTTCCTTTTATACTAAAATATAAATACTTTCACGTGACATAGGGCTCAACTTATATCACAAAATATGAAATAAAGAGATAATTTCATTTGTAGAATAAAATGCGTTTGGCACATTTTCTCTTTCTGTGTATTTCTACTAAGTTTGGATTTGCAACAAATAGTATATTATTATTTATTGAATTGCTGAGAAGCAAACCATCGATCCCATGTAAAAAAAAATACTATGCGACAAAAATAAAATTAGATAAACAAAACCATATTTCAATAACATTTTTATATATTCCATAAATCTCAACTACCCGTTTGCATTCCACATTTTTTAAATATTTATTAAAAATATTAATTATATTTTAATTAATACGTCTATTTAGCAATGTCTTAGCTGGTGTCTATTATTCAGTAGGCAGACACAAAATATTATATTAAAAATAATCTATATTTCTGTATTTTAAAAAGATTATATTTTTAGTTTCAAGATTTAACAAATTCGTAATTATAATTAAGTTATTATACTACAATACGTTAATACGTAATCATTTCTCTTAGTCTTTTTTTATAAAATCCGTCGCGTGTGAGTTTTTTTTATTTTATTTTTTCGGTTTTCGTTCAGTAACTACATATATAGTAAAATATGTTATTCTATTTTTTATATACTACAAATATTATTTTACATCGAGTGAAAAATTTTAAATAAAAAATTAATTTTACATTATTTCAAAATTTAAAAATCAGCGTTGATGTAAAATAATATTTGTAGTCTATTAAAAAAAACGCATATTTTTATCATTTTCCGTTGAGCAGCGAATACTATATCCGGAAAAGAGCAAAATTCATTAAAAAAAATAATTTTACACTTTTTCAAAATTTCAAAACACAGCGTCGATGTAAAATAATATTTGTAGTCTATTAAAAAAAAACACATATTTTTATCTTTATTCCTTGAGGAGTTACTGAGTGAAAACTTTATATCGTTTTATAGCGCTCATCGTAAGCCTTAAAAGCCGTGCTAGGAACAGATGAAGCGGTTTTCGATGTCATTTAAACCATATAGTAGTATTTAGATGTTTTAATTAACACCACCTCATCAAATTTTAAATAAAATATCGCTAAGCATTTTTATTGAAATTCGGGGCGATTTGTCATTTAAAAGAAAAAAGTATTTGTTGGATTGTCATAAAAAATAAGTTTGTACACAAATAAAAGTAGATACCTTACGGTATCTATTTATTTACATACCGTACAGACCAACTCAACATCGACAGTTGTGATTGTCGATTCGAACAATATGATAAAGCTCCACTTCAAATCTAATCTGTAATTTCAGCATTTGGAAGTCCAACACAAACATTGCTTAGGACAACTATAACGGATGTCATACCCGACTCAAATAGTACAATTATGAATAAAATAGGAGCTATTTTATCAATATGTTTTATGGGTGGAGCTTTATTAAGCGGCTTTTTAAGTGAATATCCATATGGTGTCAACTTAGTATTTTTACTAATTTCTATAAATTTGGCAGTGAGTTTTCGTAAGTATGCCTTCTAATGTATTTATTATTTCATGTTGGTGAAAAATTCAATGTAGTAATAATAATAATTGAGAAGCTTCTATTTGAGTAAGGATCTTGATCTTATTGAATTCTTCATAGTATTTGAAGTCCTATAATTATGAATCAAAGATGCCACGAAAGTGAGAAGAAAGGAGGCAAAATTTCCAGGCAATACGGCAATAATTAATTAACTTAGTAATATCTTTTAATACTCTTTCGCCTGAGTAAATTTGTAAAGTTTGTTTAATTTTACTTTGGCGTCAATTACGTTAGTACAATCAGAAAATAAGATTCCACAATAACTTTGATGCGTGGTAGATATTCTTTGCGTAAGTGTCTTATAAACCATATTCTGAATGTTTCATATCAAATAATAATCTACATTTTCTAGATTTTGTAATTTTTTTTATTTATTTCTGTCCTGTGTTAAAATATTTGTACTCAGTCACAGTTAACACTGTATATATTATAAATCGTGTGGATTATTAGATACCTAATTTATTTTTTAATTTTCTTTTTAGTTATAACTAACATTTTGCTAGAGGGAAGAACCAAACCAGGAGATAAAAAACAAGTCGTCAACAGCAATATTTTTGAAAATTTTCAAATTATTGTAAAAAATGTTAAACATTTACAGTGGTCGCAATATTGGGAAGTTTTTACAATCAAAGGGCTATTGGAGTTCAGTTATGGACTAATGCAAATGAATATGGGATTAGTGTTATTAAATCATTTTAATATCGATGGAAGATATATGGGATACAATTTGTGCCTAATTGGAGTCGTATCTATACTTACAAATTTAGTACTTTTAAAATTAAATAACACATATTACAAAAAAGACAAAGGTTATATAAGAATTTTACATGGCTGTACCTTATTAGCATTAAGTTATTTAGGACTTGGAACATCTTCAGTTTACATTATATTTTTATTCTTTATGACAACAATGATTATATCAAGGACAGTTTTAGATTCAACTTTATTTGAATTACTGAATAGTAAAGTTAACGAAAGTGAAAAAGGCACAATAGTAAGCTTGTTTGATGGTGTACTTTCTTTATCGGAGTTAATAGCACCAATTATTTCCAGCATATTAGTAACTTTTTACGGAGAAAAATTTACTTTGCTTCTATGTACTATTCCAACATTTTTAGGAATTGTAATTGCGTTATTAAAAAAAAATGATAATATTAAGATAAATGTAGACTAAGTGGATAATTTAAAGTTTCATTTAAATAAATTTGTAGTTAAATTTATATTTATGTCATTAATAAAATTCGGAGTTAGCCATCTGATAAATCAGTTTCCACTGAATACAATGTCTTAATAAATATGTTAAAGATGACAATGTTACAGCATAAAAATGATGTGTCAATTGCCATCCTCAGAGCACACTATTCCAGGTTGATTTATGTTATTGCCTTTTTAAATTGTAACATTCATTCGTAAATGATACTCTGGCAATAAATACTGTACACGCTCGCGGTTCACACACACACACACACACACTGTCTATACACACATCCAAACAAAGAGAATATACAAATAAGAGATTTCACTTAATAAGAATTACATATTCCAAGTTTCATTTTTTACTTTTATTTGGTTGTGCCTCATATGTAGCTGTTTGGCAACTCATGCATTAAAATGAGCCGTTTTCAAATTTTACTCTATGATTATGTTAAAACATATTGAAATAACTAGACAACTGAGATCCACAAAAATATATAAGCATAACTACAATAAACACTACGACCAAGATTTGTATGACAGGACGACGACAAATAAGATTAATTGGGTACCGGAAATCAAGCGAAACGAAGTATGTTCTTCTCGATAACTCGTTGACTAAATTGTATCTGGCACGTTACATAATATTTTCTATTTCGCTCTACTACAAAGTACAGTAACAGAGAAAGAAAATGTGGCAAAGGCAATTCATTAAATTATAGTTGTTAAATTACAACTTTTACTACAACTTGCGCCTGACAACTAAAATTTGGTTCAAATCCGTTGTACCGGGTATATATTAGAAAAATACAAAATATCGGCCACGGTTTATGAATAGAGTGAAATCGCTTATTTGTATATCATCTTTGACCCAAGCGTTCATTCGTCGGGTGTGGCAGGCTATGCTATGACACACCTGTTGTTATGAACAGGTATGGTTCTAGGCGTCTCAGCAGGTGTCTTCGGATTGTTAGTGCAAACATAGTTTACACAGTTCAACGAGTGAAGGTTCCAGCGCTTACGGCTAAATGCGCAATGAACACCAATGAAATTAATTTGTACACGACGAAGTTAAGGACAAACTGTCTCTACAAATCACCGTGCCCCTTGAGCACGCGAATGCGCATGGCTAAATGCGCAGTAGTCTAAAAAACGAAATCTGAAATTGCGACATCAAAGGAGCCGACGTTAAGTCACCGGATTGTATAATAGACACTGGTGCAAGTTTACGTTTGAGCGATACGCCAGGACACAGCAAAAGCCACACGCTGGGCTGCACGCCAAGCTCCTAGACAAGAGCTAGAAGGAGTGCGATAGTGTGCATATTGGAGCGAATATATTAGATATTTGTAAAAATATTCAATTTTTTATGTACATTTCAGTGGTGTAAGCAGTTTTTTAAAAAATACTTTACATTTATAGCAATCTGTGTGAAATATCATTTTCCCAATTTTATGATCAACTTAACCAGTATATATTTTATTTCTATAGTACGGTAAAAAATGTAATTAAAACCATGATTGAGTAATTTTAGTAATGGACTTATATCATTACCAGTTTTAAAGAATAAGCTGTTACTATTATTTTACTTTTGTTAAGCATGTATTGAATAATAATAAGAGAGAAGGATTTAAATTAGTCCCTCAGAGTGGTACAGGAATACACCACATCTTCTGCAGCTACATAAGGATAAGCCAATGCATGGTCTCTTCTACCGTCATCTAGAGGAGCTTGGCTTATCTGAAAAGCTGACCTTCGCCTTTTTGAGATCAGCGGGGCTGAACTCTGAGACCGAGGGGTTCATAATAGCTTGTCAAGATGGTGTAATTAACACTCTCGTCTATCATAGTCGTGTCTTGGGTATTGAGGTACCTGATATCAGCTATAGGGCTTGTCGCCAAGTGCCGAATTCGCTTATGCATCTCGTGTCTACCTGTCCGGTATATGCGGCTACGGCATATATCCATTTAGTCCCCGACCAGCGGAACAGACGGTAGTGCAGTGCAGTGCCTGGCAGCGACGTTCTAGTGGTGTGATTGTGAAAGTGTGTGCACGCCGTGCAGACATACGAAGTGGCAGCCCCACAACCCAGACAAAAAGTGTAAGTATGCCCCTTTTGAGTAGTGTAGACTTTTCCACCCATATACTTACTAACATTTACTGTGACACTGACAAACAAAACACACAAATAGAGACACACAAAAAACGACAGACTTGACACACATCCCCGAAAGGTGGTCTTCCGAACAAATAAAAAATTACACAGACTTATACAAAAACACAACTTTTACAAACATGAACACAGACAAATGCCGAGCTGTATGACGAACTACAGCAACAAAAGCATTCCAACAAAGAACTGACAATACATAAACTGACACAACACAACGAAAAACTAAACAAACAGGTACTGACATTGACAAAACAAATCGCAGAAATGCAAAAGACAATAAAAGAATCTGACAATAACACATTACAATTACACAAAAAACATGAACTGCTGACTAGACAAAACAATGACAATATCCCGCCCATACAAACCCCTTTCCCTGCCCTTATCCTTTTTACAACACGTACAGACAAACGAAAAAATGACGAGACTGGTTCATCTACTGAAGACAAAGCCCCCACCCCCAAAAAACATGAACAAACCACACGACCACCGACTCCAACACAAAACCAGACAAAAACCACGACTAAACTCCCCTCTCCCCAAACACAAAAACCGATTAACACACAAAACACGACAGACAGGACACAAGTACCCCCAGTAATTCTGCGAAAGCAGGAGCGCTGGATGACAGTACAAAAACTCTTAAATACACTAGACATAAACTACAGAAAAGCCAAACTAACAAAAGACGGCGTTGCCGTCTATCCAAATACACCACAAGACCATAGACGACTAACAAAAACGCTGGCTGACAAAGGCGAGGAGTACCACACCTTCACCCTCAACGAGGAAAAAACGTTGCCGGTGGTGATACGCGAGATATTCGCGGGTGTTCCTCCAAGTGAGGTGCAACTCGACCTCGCACAACAGGGCTACCCCGGCGCAATAGTGCAACGCATGGCCAGCCGCCAAAATAAGCCCCTGGTCTTAGTCCAGGTCCAATCAGACCAGGACGGCATCCTAGAAGTAAACCGCTGCTGCTCTCTGGTCGTAAGAGTAGAGAGACAGAAGAAACAGCAGGTTGCTACTCAATGTCACCGCTGTCAGCGATTCGGCCACGGCCAGTCGCGCTGCACGGCGGTACCTAAGTGCGTGAAATGTGGTGAAAGCCACAGCACTCACGAGTGCAAAAGCCGAAAGACACGCCGGCCAGGTGTGCAAATTGCGCTGGGCCACACCCTGCCAGCTACAGAAGATGCCCCAGGTATCCAAAGACGAAAAACACACAAAACAAACCTGACGAGACAAACACGACCACACCAAAAACACACACAAAAAACTACTCCCAACCACCCCCGCTACCGTCCCTGGACAATCCTACACTAACGTAGCCAAAAGACAAGCACAAAACAGACAGACTAACACACAAAAAACAAAATCACCGCCAACTGACACGACAACCTCCCAACCGGGAGCGGTGGCCCTGATAGACGCAACAAAGCGTCTGCAGGACTTCTGCTTCCAGCTGACGACCATGATGTCAAATATGCAAAAATTATTTGACTTCTAATGGCTCGTCAGTCCTCCAAACCCTCCTCGCTGAGAATTTCGCCCTGGAACCTTGACGGGTTGCGAGGCAGAAAGCTGGAACTGGTGGACATCCTAAACCGTCTAGAAATAGACGTGATGGCCATCCAAGAAACCAAACTCAGCGAGGCTTCCCGAATCTCTATCCCTGACTATGACATATACAGACTAGACAGAGACAATAACGGGGGTGGTGTTGCACTCGTGATCAAGAAGTGCATCGACCACTATCCGCTGCAACGTCTCCAAACTCGAAACATTGAGGCCGTGGCGATAATGGTGAGATCGCTACGGCATGGAGACATTGCGGTGGTATCCTTACAACCCTTCCAGACTACCTTTACTTGACGACGACCTAGACTTGATACTTTCCTGGCCCCAGACAGTTGCCATCGGTGATTTCAACGCGAAGTCACCCGCATGGCACAGCAGAACAACGACCACAAAAGATAGTGTCCTGCTGAACTACCTAGACACACACGATGACATTACGATACTAGGACCCACTGAACCGACTTTTTACGGAGCCGCAGGCCTCCCTGCCGTACTTGATATTACCCTACTAAAATCTATCCCGCTGATCGCTCAGATTTCCGCCGAACACGAAGGGTCTACCGCTCATAATCCGGTCATACTGGATTTAGGGCGGAGGCAAGGAAATCTGGGCACCTTCACGAGGAGGTTCACTGACTGGGGTTGCTTCCAAGCAGAAATGCAAAGAAGCACCGCGCTATCAGTTATTGAAACCACCCAAGACCTGGATGCAGCAGTACTTTCCCTCGAGACAGACATTAAAAACGCCCTGACACTAACAGCGACTGAGACAATAGTCCCCCGACTAACTAATCCCATGGGTATACTCCCCGACGACATTAAACAACTCATACGTGACAGACGACGACAAAAACGACTTGCGACACGCACACGCCTCCCCCGACACAGACATGACTTAAACGTACTTAACAAACGGGTGAAGGCGGCTCTGAGCGAGCTGGCCTAGGAAAGATGGGCTAGACACTTGGAGTCGCTCGATCCACAAGACAACAGCCTCTGGAAAGTGCAGAAGGCACTGCGTTTGCCCACTCGCCGCAAAATTCCTCCAATCCACGATAGCAGGGGGGGGTGGTCTACACGGACCAGGAAAAGGCCGAGGCTTTTGCCGACAGCCTAGAACTGCAGTGTAGACTACCTCAGCTGCCTGACGAGAACGAGGAGTTCGAGCGGGCGGTCAGGCGTGCCGCCAGGCGCATCGACAGAGAGCCTGACAGTGACATAATACAACCTGCCATCCCTGACGATCTCAGAGACATAATCAGACACCTACGTAACAGGAAAGCACCTGGACCTGATCTTATACATAACACCATTCTAAAACGACTACCACGTAAAGGCGTCGCGGCCTTACTTAAATAACCAACGCTATCCTTAGACTTAAGACATTTTCCCGCTCGCTGGAAAACAGCGAACGTTATCCTTATTCCCAAACCCAATAAAGACCATACCATCCCTTCTAAGTACCGGCCAATTAGCCTACTCCCGGCTATGAGCAAAGTAGTAGGAAAAATCATCCTTCCCGTCTCAAAACCCACTCCGAGGAATTGCGAGTCATTCCTGACGAGCAGTTCGCCTTCCGTCCTGGTCACTCCACCGAACTCCAGATCCTCCGACTAACAGAGCACATCACGGCGGCCTTCAACAGGAGACAGTTCACTGGAGCTGTCTTCTTGGATGTCGCAAAGGCCTTCGATACGGTTTGGCATGAAGGCCTATTGATGAAAATGCTCACAAACCACTATATCATATCCTTTACTAAACTAATAAAATCCTACCTCCATCACTGCAAATTCCGCATCCAAGTCCAAAACTCCTACTCCACCACCCATCCCATGGAAGCGGGTGTACCGCAAGGCACGGTCCTCTCTCCTCATCTTTACACCCTTTACAATGTGACTTACCTCACACCCCTAATACAAACACCTACCTATACGCCGACGACATGACAATAACTGCACAAATTACTAATTTACAACACACGACACGACTTTTACAAACCTCTTTAGACCAACTTGGTGGAAACCTGGTGCAACAGATGGAAAGTCAAAATTAACCCAGACAAAAGCGCAACCTTGCTCTTTACTAGACGTAGGCTACCGCGAGACATAGACCTTGACGAACTCACACTGTCCCAGGAGCCCATCTCTTGGGAGCGACAGATACGATACCTGGGTCTAACGATGGACCAGCATCTCACGTGGAAGCCGCACATCGTGGAGACGGTGGCGCGGGCGAGGATCACCAGGGCGAAGCTCTATCCCTTACTCAAGGGTGGAAACACCCTTAGTCTAAGGAATAAGCGAACGCTTATCAAGGTGGTACTTCAAGCGCAGCTAACCTATGCCTTTACGGCGTGGGGCCACGCGGTCAAGAGCCACATCAAGTCATTACAGGCGGTGGAAAACATAGCCTTACGCACGGCCATCGCTGCGCCCTGGTACGTACGAAACACAGACATTTCAAGAGACCTAAAATACACAAACATGACACAGACAATACGAGACAGAGCACAAAAACGATTCGACGCGGCCGCGGCGCATGACAATCCCCTCCTCCGACAAGTCGTTGACTATGTACCTGACGTGACGGACAAATACAAAAGTTCCAGACACTTACTCCTTGACCCGACGTGACTGCCCCAACACTAACCACTCCTCCTCCCCCGCTAACTCTTTTTTCAGGTACAGCCACGACCAGAAACCAAGAAGAGACATTGACAAAACAAAACCCTACCCTTACCCTGATACCTTCACCCCTACACCGGCCTGCGAAAGCCTAGGGCTCGATACCGAGCCAAAGGCTGAAGGGCCGGTGCGTCCTTAGCTAAAAAGCCACACCCCATAAAAAAAAAACATCCTTAGGGCGCGAATGGTCCGCCACTCGCGCCCGCGACGACGACTACCCCCCGGGGGGTCAGACTCAGCCGGCGAAGAAACCTGATGACAGAAGAGCGCCAGAAGAGGCCCCCCTGCCGGCGGTACTCATATCAGGACAAGAGGAGGTTTCACAAAGCGCCTACACCGGCCACGTTTGTGGTCGGGGTAGACGATGGATGGGGCATACCTTCACGAGGCTGACCAGGTCTACAGCGATGAGGCAGGACAAAGAGGGATAGTACCCCTCGGTCCCAAATCATTTACGACACGATTCACTCTTACGGGTGTTGTACTCATCATTTGCGACACTCATACGAGATAGACGAGACGCCAGTGCTGACATATGCTCCGGGAGATATAGAATCCATTGTGGGGAATGAAAAGTGTCGAATTTATTGGAACTATTCATTCTCTACCCTCAGGCAAATTCAAACCAATAAACCTGTAGTCCTCTTTGACTACCATCTTAGGGCGATGTTTGTGAGTTATCGGTTTCTGCGGAGAATAACATTGTCCTAAAAGAGGAGGAGAAACCGAGGAAGTATTGAGATCTTCTCTCTAAACTCCGCAGGCACTATCTAGACAACTCTATAAGATTGTGGTGTTAATTATAGGCGTCCTGGGTGGAATGGGATATATGCTTCATTCTGAATTAAATTTGGCAATCGTCCTTGGTTCGCTACGTCTACTCAGCACAGACTTTGTAGGCTTAATGATAACTGACTAGAGAGTGGTCATTGTTTGATTTCAGAACACCTCCGAAAGTGCCGGAGCTTTGGAAGGTGACTGGACAACAACAAAAAAAAATCTTTATTTGCAAGCAAATAAAGATGCAAATGCAAACCTCATGGCGTGGTTCAGATGGAAGACTGTGTCTTCCTCACTCTTCCACTCAAACCATGAAAAAAGTATTATAAATATATATCAGTACAATCGTAGCAAGTAGATAACCATACATAACAGGAAAGAAGATGTTAGGGTTGCATGAAATAACAAGTAAAAATCATATCCATACATATCTAGGCATGGTTTACGATTGAAGTAACAGAGAGAACCTCTCTTTTTTTAATACTTTTAGAGACTTTGATTTTAAATAAGAAGGAATGTTATTATACAGGGTGTCCCAAAATAGAAGGCCATACCATTAACCACATATTATTTGGACAAAAATAATGCGACTTTCTTTATGCCATTTTTTATTTGGGCGCCCTTGTTTCAATATACAGGGTGTTAAAGTTACATTTTAAAAAACTATTTTTGTTAATAATCCCATTGTTTTCTAAGATATACACTTGAAATTTTGCACTAAATTTTGCACAATTTTGCGTAAGTATTACGATTTGCTAAGCTGCCAGCTGTATTGTAATAACAGGTATATCTACAAAATTTCAGTTTCACTTGAAAACGGTAGTGAATGATAGATTTATGGGCACTACAAATTGCCGTTTTTCTTCAAAACGGAGCATTTAAACAAAAAATTACAAAAGAGATAAAATGATCAGAAGAAAATTCTACGTTTGATATTTCAAGAAAAAGCTGCATAGGCGTACTTATAAATAATTGGAGGGGATAAAGGGTACTGCATCCCTCAGTTACCTCCATTCACCCTTCGATTTTTTTCACCAAAATTACATGAAAAGTATGCCGGAATAAGATAAAAGTACGTGCAAAATTTCAAGTGTGTATCTTACAAAACAATGGGATTATTAACAAAAATAGTTTTTTAAAATGTAACTTTAACACCCTGTATATTGAAACAGGGACGCCCAAATAAAAAATGGCATAAGAAAAGTCGCATTATTTTTCTCCAAAGAATATGTGGGATTTTTCACATTTAACGAATTAGTCTCTTGAAGCTTGTCTATGTTGATATTTTCGAATCCCAAATGAAAACCTCAAGAATTTTGTAGCTTTTGAACTCTAGATAAGCCTTGACTAGTTAGACATATTGAAAATACTTGTGAACAATAATTTATTTGTGACAAAACTAGTAATTTAATATCTTTCAACAAGTCACATCTATGAGTATATAACATTTTGAGGTTTTCATATGTACACTGGAGACATTTATTCGAGTAATTAGTATATCTAAGGGTATTATCCGTAATTAATACTAACTTCTTAGCCGATTGTTGAACAGGAATTAAGGCATTATTTACATGAATATTGATATGTGGTTTAACTGTTACATAAAGGTTTACTACAAAAGATAAGTGCACAGGATTTAGTAGCATTTAAAAGCAAATTATGCAAGTTTGATAAGTTTCAACATCTTTATCAATAGCATCATTTAACTCATTTTCAACAAAAGTGTAGTTCTAAAGTGTTGATAGAAACACGGTTCATGTTAAACTCTAATTTTATTTCATAATACGTACACATATATATCTATATATATATATAAATTTGCTGAGGGAAGATATATTGCCATTTCACGACGGATGTATAGGATTTTTGACCCGTGCTATTGCATTTATTGCAAGGTTGCAAATAGAGGTTAATGGCAGTACACCTGCCACGTCCACCTACGCTTAGGCTTGGTAGCAACTAAAACAAAATAATCATACAGGGCGAGACTGCCGGCTATAGCCTTTCGACAATCCGGGTGCAGAGTGAGCAGAGAGTCCAGCAGCTCAGGGAGATTGGGCGTGGAAGTGCAGCCTCTATCTCTGCGAGTGCACCCAGGCTATTTTATACACTAATAAGAAATTATAAAGTAAAGCACAATATCTATACTAAACAAGAAAAAAAAGCTAGACTAAGACTTACTAATTTAAAGTTTATTTAGTAATGAAAATGTATCACCTGGTATAATAAAGAAATTAAATAGCTAAATAAAAAAAATGCTAGGATTGGTCAAATTTATGAACAAGTTTTATGGTCGTAATAGGGAAAATCTTTATCCCTTGAAGGGGCTGTCCTAGACCCAAAAGATAATATTATATAATAAGTTATCGATATCGCTTACGTAAATGATAAAAAAAGAGAAGGCCCTCTTAGTATATATACTATAAGGTTTACAACCGTGGTTAAATAGATCTATACATATATAGTATTTAGTTTAAGAAAAAATATTGAATCATTAATTTAAATAAATAACGTGAATATACAGAGTGGATCAGGAGTGAATATGACCTTAATTGGTGATCCTCTAGGGTCCTAGGATGGTGAAATATCCTTCCCGGTACGGCCACGTGACAATTTTAGGGTTATGTGGGGCGAAGCCTCGCTTCCTGGGTCGATTTACTCGGTACCTTCGCTGGAACTCTCGCGTGCCGGTTTACCTCAGCCTGCGGTACTCGTACTGGTACTATATTATCATTGGGGTGCCTCCAGCTTCTCAATATAACTGGCAAATGGGGCACCAATGCAGAATGCCAAACACTCGAGTAGGAAAAAAAAGGCCTGAGCTGTTGGACGGCCTTGTTTGTTAAATCTGTTGCACGACACAATACAAATCCAAATTAAATCTGCTGACTACTAGCAATAGCAACATTAATTAATTAATGAAGTGTAACAGACTTGTAATTAAAGAACTTTACCAAAAATCCGCAATTTGCGATAATAACTGCTTTCTTTCAAGACAGACTAGCAAGTCATTCTCTAATTTATTTTCGGTGCGAAAAACTTATCACTTTTTTGCCCAGACCCGGCGATAAAATTATAATTGTAAACGTTTCTAATATTTCTATAATTTCTCCTAACTGAATATTAAACTTTAAACGATTTTATTGTTTATTATAAGAAATATTTAAGCCATTTATTAAATTTTAATTTCAACCCCAAACCGTTCATTTCTAGTTGGTGCAAAATTATTTAATTAGAATTATAATATTTTATTGATCTTTTCACCCATGAATTAAATAAATACCTATATAAATAAATGGATTTAGAACAATGATGTTAAGTACTTTATAAAGTAGAAAATGTAGGTATTGCCGGAACAAAATAAATTCGTCATTCTACCGGGTGACAAAAGAAACCCGTAACACACCAGTGATGTGGGAGGTTGGAACCGTACACAGTGAAGCACTTGGAGATGTTTACTTGATCGTTTATTGCTCTGAACTGGTTACAACAAATGCAAGCGCGTTTATATAATTATAATTTTTAGCTGAACATGCATAATGAAATATATAGTATAAATGTTATATAAATTACTAAAAGAATAAGATAAAAATAATATAAAGTTATTGGGACACTAATATAACTCCTCCCGACGTAGTGATGGCTTCGTCTCCTGACGATGGAGTTAATTCTGGTTTCTTATGGTTCCTTCTAGTAAGTTGTTGTACCGGGTTGATCGCCTGATGTGGAGTGCTGCAATCATTGCTATGCATATAGTGAGGGCAATGGCAATATATATCCAGTAATTGGTGGATGTCAGTGTGTCGATGGATTCAGGGGTCAATCGTGATAATTGACTAGTTTCTCTGGCTAGGTTGGCTAGTGAGTTAATGCTTGTGGTGTCAACTTCTTTCAGTTGTAAAGGTAATGCTTTGTTTACTGTTAGATTCCAAAGTTGGGATGTCTTTATTTCAGGTAATCGAAATATTGGTAGTTGAATTTCGGTTTTGGTTGCCGAAAATCGTTGATTAGCTATTACTGTATTACAGCCTTTTGGTAATTGGAGTATGACAGGTTGGTTGATTGTTAATATTCCATCTTCACAATTGGGGAACTGCAATGTGTCAGTGGGAATTACTAGAACATGGTTTTCTTCTAGCATAATGACAATAGGTTTTGTGGGTTGCACATGATGCACTTGGCAACGACTGGGATCAGCTTCGGATAGTAGTTGCACTAAGCAGCTGTCATCTTTTGGTTGACTAGGTGAGTTGCATAGGTATACATCCTCGATTTTTGGACACGCTTGGCTGGTGGTCGTGTAGGTTTTTGTACTCATTCCAAAATAAGGGACAAGGGGAATGATTGTAAGGTTCTGAACAGGAACTGGAATTAGGTGATAGTAGGAATACTGTTCTGCAGTTAGAATTGGCATGCTAATGACAAAGACAATTAGGTTGTTCATAAAATATACTGAGGTTCCTAAGTATGAATAATAGTTTTGATAATATTTTAATTCTAAGACACTTTGACTTCCGTACAATTCTTTAGCCTTTTCTATAATGTGCATTAAATTATCTTTTGGTAGAATTGAATTATGAACCAAATTCCAAGAAGCGAATACAATAGCGTTTTCTAATTCATCTAAAAATTCATTTATATATTGCAAATTCGTAATTGATTGCATCAGTACATTTTGTATGGAAACTATAGTAAAGAGTTGAGTTATCTGATCTCCAAATCTCGAAACAACTTGATTTATAAATTGTCGAATCGTTTTTTGATTTTGTACTAAGGTCGTTATAGTATTGTTATATTCGTCAATTAATTTGGAAGTCAAGGTAATTTGTGCTTGTAACTGATAGTCAAGTTTATTATTATTCTTATTTAATTTTACAATTGCCTTGTTAATTCTTTTTCGATCAGAGTCATCTAGGGTTCCAAATAGCCATTTAGAAACAGTGCCAAGTCCATTAATGTAATGTTAAAGTCCGTTATTAATAGGAGTAACTTTAATTTGGCAAAGGATTTTTGGTATGGTTAAGGTTAGGATAAGTAATGAGTACGTCATCGTCATCTTTCCTAAGTTGTAGGTGTTCCTGGAACAAGGATACGTTTCTTTTTTACTCGTTTTTTATGATATGTGCCTTTAGATGTTTTGACTTTTATATTTTGATCGGCCTCTACGTTAGTCTTGATAAATCGCGGATTAGTTTTTCTGCGTGTTTGATCATTTTTTATAAATATTGTATCTCCTTGATTTAGATTTTCAGGTATGGTAGTTTTTTGATTTAAGTTCTCCGTTCGTTTTTCTTTTTCTGATGAGATTTTGTTACGGATATTCTGATATAATGTTTGAGAATTCTTAGCGTGATTATTAACGTAGTCTGTTGTTATATTTTCTTCGTTTATGTCAAATGGTATAGTCTGTTTTAGATGACCGAATAAAATTTCAAATGGGGTGTGTTTAGTGTTACTGTGAGGTGTGTTATTGTAACCCATTATTGCTAGTTTCATTAACGATTTTACATTTTCGTGGGGTTTTTCCTTAATTAGACACCGAATTTGATCTAATAGGGTCGAGTGAAGACGTTCTACAGGGGAATTAGATGTAGAATTGTGCAAAGTGATGTAGTGTAATTTAATTTTGTGTAATTTGCAAAAATCTGAAATTATGTGGTTGCGGAATTCTGTACCGTTATCACAAATTATTTCATTAGGTATACCGACGAATGATATGAATGTTATAAGGGCTTCCATGACTTCGATGGCTGATTTTTGAGTGACAGGTCAATGTGAATAATTTCTAGGGGTTTTGAAGGAGTATGAGTTATTTCAAACGGTGGGTTTTGAGGTTTCCTTTCATATTTACAAGTTTGACATATATTGCAAGTGTTTATATAATTTTGAATATCTCTAACCATATAAGGCCAATAATAATTTTTTGTTAGTGACATTAATGTGGCATTTATCCCTTTATGTTGGGTTTTCCCTTCGTGGTGGTATTTAATTTTTTCATGTCTTTCTTCTTCTAAATGGATGTCGGTCACGAATGAGTTTGAAATGGTTAATTTTAGTTTTACAAAATGAGTTCGTAATGTTCGTAAAATTCTTAGTTTAAGTAGGTCATCTCGGTTAGTGTGGAAAAATAGACAGTATTGTCGTTTAGGGTCAATAACATTTTTGAAAGTTTTTATGATTTCTTCTTCGGTGGCATTTGATTTGAACGTAATTTTGTGACGAGTATTATTAAAAATTGATTCGTGTATTGCGAAGTTTGCGAGGCAATTAGTGGATTCGGTGATAATAATTTGGTTAACATATTGATTTATAGGTTTTTCTGTAATGGGGAATTCTTGAATTGGGTTTTCGTGGGAAGAATGTACAGTAGCTGTTTCGTCATTGTCTCTTGGGTTTGGATTTTCGGGGGCTGTGATGATTGCATAAGGAATTTCGTCTTCGAAGTCATTCTGTGGTGGTTCTATTGGTGATTCTACTGGTGGTTCTATTATCGATTCTTCTTGCATGGGTTCTGTTAGTGTGTCTAGGATTTCTTTTAGACTTATTTCGTCTACGTCTGGTAGTTCGTCTACGTTATTTAACATTGATGACAGGTCGTCTTCTAAAGTTGTTTTCTTGCTTCTTGTTACTACATGGACTTCGTATGGTTCTTTGTTAATTTTGATTCTCGAAAGTGCGTCTGCAACATAATTTGATTTTCCTTGTTTATATTTTATTTCGTAGTCGAATTCTTCGAAATGCAGTCTCCATCTTATTAATCTGGTGTTTGGTGATTTTAAATTAGCTAACCATTCGAGTGGTTTATGGTCAGTGTAAATAGTAAATCTTTTTCCGTAGATATAAGGTCTAAAATATTTACAGCTCCATACTATTGCTAGTAGCTCTTTCTCAATTGTCGAATAGTTGGTCTCTGCAGGGTTTAAGGTCCTAGATGCGTAAGCTATTGGATGGTTGTCTTGTGATAACACAGCTCCTACAGCATAATTGGATGCGTCTGTAGTTAAATCAAAAGGTTTTTCAAAGTCTGGATATGCCAAAATGGGTTCGTTAGATAATAATGTTTTACAATGTTGGAAACATGAGACATATTCTGGTGTTAATTCAATTTTTTGGTCTTTCTTTAGACAGTTAGTCAAAGGTTTTGTTAATTTGGCAAAATCTTTAATAAATTTTCTATAGTAACCTAATAGTCCGAGAAATGATTTTATTTCTTTGTGAGTCTTTGGTATGGGAAATTTCTTTATTGCTTCTATTTTAGCTGAATTTGGTCTGATTCCATCTGGGGTGACAATATGTCCTAAAAATTCAACATTCTTTCTGAGGAATTCTGATTTATCTAGTTGGATTTTGAGGTTAGCATTTCTTAGAGTTTGGAAAATTCGTTTTAAATTATTAATGTGTTCTTGTAATGAAGTCGAAAAAACAATGATATCATCTAAATATACTAAACAAGTTTTGTTGATATGTTCTCGAAGGACGTTATCTATCATGCGTTGGAAGGTGCTTGGGGCATTCTTTAGTCCAAAGGGCATTCTGAGAAATTCATAATGGCCATGCTCTGTGTTGAAAGCTGTTTTCGAAATTGATTCGGGTGACATTTCTATTTGGTGAAATCCTGAAGCAAGGTCTAGAGTGGTGAAATAGCAACTTCTGCCTAGTTTGTCCAATATGTCTGTTATATTTGGTATGGGGTATCTATCTGTTATAGTCTTTTCATTCAACTTCCTATAGTCAATTACAATTCTCCATTTCTCTTTACCGGAGGCGTCAGATTTTTTAGGGACTACCCAGATAGGTGAGCTCCACGGGGATATACTTGGTCTGATGATTTGATCGGATAGCATTTTTGATAGCTGAGTTTGCACTTTGTCTTTGTAGATGTGTGGATATCTATAGGTTTTTGTATGGCAAGGATTTTCGTCGTTGGTTTTTATTTCATGTTTGATTGTATTTGTAAATGGCAATTTTTCATCAGGTTTTTGGAAAAGGTCTGAATATTCTGTGCATAGTTGTATAATGGCAGATTGTTCTTCTTCATTCATATGGTCAGTTCTAATAGAATCTTTTATATTGACATGAGAATATTTTTGATCAAGGGGAATAATTTTGTAGTTGTAAATATCATAATTTTGTTCATTAAATGGTTCTGATTTTTGGGGTTCAGTAAAAGTAACAAGTCTATTTAAATTTGTCAAATTGTCGACTTCTACATCTGCAAAGTAATTTTCACTTGTTGATAAAGTTTCAGGAATATAATATAAATTTGACTGATATTCGGGTATTAGTACAGGTCCATTTTCTACGACAACAGGCATTTTTATTTTTCTAATTTCTAGAGGGTTTAGATTGTAACTTCTGGAGAAAAAGTCTTCGCGAACATGTAATGGAATACGGACAGAGTCATTTTCTAAAACTTGATCTGAAAGGTTTATGTTTAATTTAGCATTAATTAAATCTTGTAATCCGATGAGTCCATCAAAATAATCATGAAAATCGTGTAATATGCAATTTATTGGTATTTGTGAATTAAATTCTTGAAAAGGTGGAATGGTTGCTTTGTAAAGTGTTTTGGTTTGTCCTGCACAAGTCTGTAATGTAGTTGGGTCATGATAAATTGTATTTGGATAATTTCTTTCTACTATCATAGGTCGAATTATTGTAAATGAACAGCCGGTATCAATTAAAAATTTATAAGTTCTGTTTTTGAATTTAATATTAATGTATGGTAATGCATTGATAGCATTTATGTCGGGTATTCTGTTGGCTCGGCATTGGTAAAATTTGAATCTTCAGGTTCTTCAGTTTCTTCAAAATGTTGATCGATATTAAATTCGGGCTCTTCTTGTACATATTGTGTGACGTCTTCGTTTCTTTCTTGTTGATATGTCAAGTTATAATGGTATTGTTCCGTTGCGTATGGTGATTCTTGTTCAATCTCTGTGTTATGCATTTGGTTTACGCCGGACATTGGTTTTGGAGTAAAACTGTTGTTAGTTAATCGTGAAGTTGTTGACATTGGTGTAGGTTTGTATAAATTTTGTTTTTGATTTGGTTTCCAAACATTTTTGTTGTTAGGTTGAGTACCGAAAGCTTGGTTGTTGTTAGGAACATTTTGTTTAAATTCGCGTGGATGAGTGTTAAAGGGTTGTCTAAATTGTGGTGGAATTGCATTTGAATTAAAAGGTTGATTATTTCTAAATTGTGGTGGAATTGCATTTGAATTAAAAGGTTGGTTATTTCTAAATTGTGGTGGAATTGCATTTGAGCTTGAAGGTTGGTTTACAAATTTATTATTTCCAGAATTTTGAATTGGTTTAAAGATAGGTTGAGCTGGTGGCTTGTTTTGGTATAGTCTAGCAAAGTTTTGAAATTCTTCTAGTACCTGATTTAAAGCTTCTTCCAATGTAGCGGGATTTTTCATTCTAATAATAGTTTGAATATGGAATGGCAAATTTGTAATAAACATAGTTTTCGCGATGTTGTTATAATTTAATATTTGCAAATCTCTCATTTGAATGTCTGAGAAATCGTCATTAATTTTAATAACAATAGTGGCTCTAATTTCTTGTAGTCTAAGTTCAAAGTCATATGGTCTTTCGTTTTTGTGAGGTCTCATTGATGTTAACTGGTGAGTTAAGTATTGTAAATCACGTTTGTCGCCAAAGGTTAATTTTAATAATTGTTCAATTTGATTCCACGTTGTTAAATCAGTTCGACTTGCGATTAAATTTTGTGCCCTACCTCGTAATTTATTTTTAACGGCTTGTAAAATTAAATTGTGTGTGACATTATGTTGGTCGTCTGGAAAATTTACGAACGTACCTCGTACTGCTTCGATGTAAGAATGTAGTACTAAATTGTTTCCATCAAAAATTGGTACTGTGTCAATATATAATTTTAATAACTGAGTGTCTAAAGTACGCCGCTGTATTTGTACTGCATTTGGTTCTGAGGAATTCATAGCTGATAAATTTCGATGTGCGTCTTGAGCTCTCTGTCTGCTTGTTGACATAAATTTTAAAATAAAAGTACTGAATTAGCTTTGTAATAAGAGCTTCGTTTTTATTCTTATCTAATTAGGTGAGCAATGTGGTGTATGAAATACGATACAATGAACAATGGATGAGTTGTGTGTTGACCTTGAATTGTGCGGTTGCCTTATATTAATGATCAAACTAGATCGGTGACTTAACTTAAATGACAAAGTGTCAGGTTTTTTTTAATCTAAATGACAAAGTGTCAGGTTATGCCAATCGGGCATGCGAGAACAGAGGAAACAATGGACAAGTAAGACGGGTTGAGTACTCACTTTGTTGTTCCAGAGGGTCCTGAAGGTGACTTGAAATGCAACGATGATAGCTTTTGTGGCACCATGCACTGATAGCAATGTACGAAGCACTCTCGTTCCCCTCAGCCTTTTCGACTGCGCCAGTGATGTGGGAGGTTGGAACCGTACACAGTGAAGCACTTGGAGATGTTTACTTGATCGTTTATTGCTCTGAACTGGTTACAACAAATGCAAGCGCGTTTATATAATTATAATTTTTAGCTGAACATGCATAATGAAATATATAGTATAAATGTTATATAAATTACTAAAAGAACTTTGATAAAAATAATATAAAGTTATTGGGACACTAATATAACTCCTCCCGACGTAGTGATGGCTTCGTCTCCTGACGATGGAGTTAATTCTGGTTTCTTATGGTTCCTTCTAGTAAGTTGTTGTACCAGTTGGGAACATCAGGTTGATCGCCTGATGTGGAGTGCTTATTGGGACACTAATATAACTCACCTTTCCGCTTTGCAATGTATAACCTAAAATCTATTACAATTAACAAATATTTTATTTCTATGAATATATTATATTTATATATATTTTATCCTATGGTACCATCAGATTAAAATACAGATTAATTATTTCTATACTTAACTAATCTATTGTTGTTTACAGTAATACGCTTATTTCCTACAATAATTGTGGAATTAACGCCAACTTTATATGGACCTGTGTATGGAGTTTCTAGCTTTTGCTTTTGACCTCTTTTTAACATAACTAGGTCATTTATGTCAAAATTAGATGGATTAATATGTTTATCATAATGTAGTTTTCGTTTTTCTTTAGCTATTTCTAAAAATTCTTGTGCTCTTCTGTGAACTTCATTTAGTCTAAATTTTAGTTCATTTGAGTAATCTTCTATATTATATATTGGTGATCTTTTGGTTAAATTTTCATATGGTAAATTTGCTATTTTGCCAAACACTAATTCATATGGCGAATAGTTTATATCTGTATGAGGAGTTATATTATATGCAAAGACATAATAAGATAAGAATGTATCCCAATTAGAATTAGCTGAGTTAGAAACAAGATATTCGTTAAATACTCTATGATTTCTTTCTATACTACCTAATGATTCATGGTGGTATGCTGTTGATTTTATATGTTTTATATGAAAGAATTTATTAATTGATTTTTGTAGTTCGTTTACGTATTCGGTTTCTAAATCTGTTTTTAAAATTTTAAAATACCAAATTTCATCATAAATTCTTCAACTAACGCTTTAGATACAGTTTTAGCATCTTTACTTTCTAGCGGAATAGCTTGTATAAATTTTGTTAAATTACATTGTATGGTTAATATATATCTCATATTATTTTCTGTAATTTTCAATGGTCCTACGGTATCCACTGAAATTGATTCGAAGCTTGTTGAAGGAGTTTCTGTAATTACGAGTGGTTCAATAGAGCATTTAAATTAACTTAGTGTCATTAAATTCTACTAGGGGCGCTAGCGTCAAAATTAGGTATTAATATTAATGTTCTATGGTATAGTTTATGATTCGATAATTTTTTATTTGAATTTGTGTAAGTCAAATAGTGATTGTAAATCTAATTTGCATACGTATTATCAAAATATAACTTATAATAAATCAATAAAATGTTTGTAAACACACAAAGACAACAGGAAAAAAATCACTTGAGATATAGGATATGAGATATAAGATATATTAAATTTTATTTATGTTAACCTCACATAACCTTGTTTATCTGAATTTTACATTAGCAATTTGGAAAGAGACGTAATAAAACGTTATTTAACACAGAACACATTGTTAACGTTAAAGTGCCTAAAGAATTTCCTGGTAATTCTTAATTTAAACCTCTTTGTTTTTAAAGAATTGAAATTTTATATATTACGAATCGATAGAAAAATGGTTAGTTGTCCCTCAGATTGCAAAAATGTAATATACCTAGTAAATAAAAGTATATTAAATACCCAGTTTCTGAAAAAATACGAATATATATAAAAATCAGTGTTTTAAGTACATGTGACATAAATAAATAATAAACATATGCAGTTTTTATTTGGTATTTTTATTACAGTACAAGTACAATACAGAAAAGTTGAAAACCCTGATAGGTGTTTTAAATGGTTTTGATTAAAAAATTTGAGTGATATTAGTTGTGCTCTTTTATAACTAATAACATTTTGAATCGCCATATCGTAAAATAACTTGTTACTACTAGATGCACTTGCTATGCTCTCAGGATTACCGGCGTTATCATTCAAGTAATTTTCAATTTGAGGAATCGTATTGTCACATTTCTCAGTTTAGAAGTCTATAAATTCGCGTCACATTTCTACTTTGTTTCCATCTGCAAGTTTGCCTACATTTTCATCCTGTTTTTGCCTTTTCAAGTACCGTTTCATGCGTTCATTATTGTTTACAATATTGGTGTCGTATTTTCGTGTACGGGTAAATATAATGTTGAAACAGCTGTTTTTTGAAAATTATCCATTGTCCTAAAAATAAGAATGAAACCTTATCAAATAATGAAAAATATACACCGAAAATAGATCATGAATGCTTGTACTTACCTATACTAGTAATAGTATAACAATCAATCACAAAATGTTTTGAGCAGATCTTTGTGTACTGGGTTGGTTTCTTGCTGGATGCAATTGCTATTAACCATTTTTTTCAGCATTATTGGGAAACTTACAAAACATGAAATCTTTTTTTTTATTAGCAACAGATAAACACTGCGGTACACAACAGTTATATGACTATTTTTTTTACACAAATTAAAACACAACAAAAATTAAATAACAAATATTTGTGAGGTTAGATTTAATACCTAACATTGATCGCAGCGCCGCCTACATGTAAATGCTCTATGTTATGCTTAATTATTTGGTTTTATTACACTCTTCGCAACTTAATACATGCTTTTTTACCATTTTTGACATATTTTCCACACGTATTTTTGCTTTAATTTATTTAGAGTTCACTTTACACCTGTGTGTCCTCCTATTAACGCGTTATGATAATTTTTTATAAGTTCATTTCGAATGTCAATATCATTTATTTTTTTTGGTGGTGTAAATAATAAAATTTTTAATCTTGACTTGCATTTATCATATAGTGCGTTATACTTTTTCTTGAATATAGGTACCTTTATATAATTAAATATGTCATCTTGCATTGATAAACATAAATAAGAGTAAACATTTTCTTTTATCAGCTTCTCCAGTGCAAAATCTAAATTTTGCTCTAGATTATCACTTGATAATGTAATTTTTAAACTTTATCGCACTCAATTATATATTTTGTTTTCTTTATTTGTGTTTTCACTCGCGCTGAATTATTTATATTTTTTGTGTCATATATTTCGAACGTTAACGTTTTTACTTTGTTTATTTCGTTTAAAGAGGTAACTTCCCAAATTCCCAGTTGGCCAGACTGGTCATCCGAGATGCTTATTTGATTTTTTTGTAGTACAATGAACTGATTTTGTCATTTACCTTGTAGTGACAGCTACTGTCGGGATCATAGCTTTTAGTATATCTGAATCTAATTTTATGCGAGATAAGGTATCTGCATTGGTATTTGTTTTTCCTGGTTTGTATCGTATTTCATTATAGTCCAGTAAATCTACAGTAAATATAAACGTATTGTGAATTTTGAGTAGGACTAACTGTCTGAGACTGAGAAATTTCAGCTTATAGTGCTATTTCAACTGCTTTTTTAAATGTTTTTACTCTTGACGCTAAAATTACGCCTCTAATATCTTTATTTAGACCATTTTTAAAAAAATTTAATGCCTCATTTAGTTTTATTATTGTATCACGAGCTTGAATACCTTGTGAAGAAATATTTATTTTATTTAGATCGGAAATAAGAGCTTCTATTTCAGATGCATAAACAGAAATTGATTTTGGGCCTTGCTTGACTTTACTTAATTCTGAATGAATTGACGCAAGCGTCTTTTTTGGTTTAAAACGATCAGTGATAGTTTTTATAATTCGCTAAAATTTTCGGGGTCATAAATTAAAGTATTTTTTACCTTACCTTTAATTTTAGTTCTTAAAATAAAAGTTAAAAGTTGTTTTTTATTTGCTTCGTCTTTTAGTGAATCATTGTAATATTTGGCAGCATCAATAAAATCAACAACTTTGTCAGGTTCACCTGAAAAATCTGGTATAATATGTGAAGCTACTTTAAAATCAAATTCCATTTTGATAATTACCTCTTCAGATACGTTTTCTAAATTAGTTTTACTTAAACTAGATGATTGCTCAAATGATATATTACTTGAAGATCCCACTGCAAAATACCTTCACCCAAATGTTAATAGATCAAATTGCATTTAAACTTGTGTTTCATCCACATTCTAATACGAATTGGCTAGGTTGGCTAATCAAAGCCGGGTTCTAAAGGCATTAATTATGTATTAAAAATATTAATTATGGAGGTGAACTACAAATTAGTTTTAATGAAATAAACAATGTACCATTTGGAAACTGACAAAGTGATAAGTAAAAAATGTATAGGGTTGTCACTCCTGAGGAGGTTCTCAACATAGGTTGTTTAAACATTAATGTTTATATTGTTGGCGTACAACTTCACCAGCTATTTAATGAAACAAAATATATACCAATCGAAAGCTCCTAGTCTGCGATTTAAGAATATATAGGGTTGTCTGTATATTTTCGGGTCTAAAGTGATACAACCCTCCGCGAAAAGTTTAAATTTTGGGCACACAAATAAAAAGAAATGCCGCTATGCGCTCAAGGACAGACTCAGATCGGTTTTATGTTTGTTTTTATATTTGGTTTTATATTGTCAGAGTATATATTATGTGATCCGTATAATGAAAATGAAAATAAATGTTCATGATATGATTGAAAATGCTTAATCGATGTGTACCTATTAATGTGTTAATTAAAAATTACACTTTTACAGATCACATTTCTATTAGAAAAAATTGAAAACAATTATTTACAAATTAACATTCATCCTCAAAACAGCCATATTTTTCATTGAAAAAAAAACAGCAATTTTTTATTACTCTAAATAACCATTATGGTATTTTAGGGGTCAAATATAGACATAGAGTACAGGTAACGTGCACAGACAAAAAGACAAGAGAAGGCGAGAGAACCCACACATCTGTTCCATGTAAAAGAATAACCCGACTGTCAAAATATTTTCTTTGTATGCTAGATAGTTCTGTTTTTGGATTACCGCCAGGAGACACTGTATATGAGTGCACTCATGAAATACTATTCAAAAATATATAATGTTGTTACCAGAGTTGAACAAATCGAAATTTTAATTAAAAAAAATAAATAATTGATTTAAATAAAAACATGTTTTTTTTATTCTTTTCTTGGTGCACGTTAGGTATAAATTTTTAATGTTGATGTTTACTTTTCTAAAATATTATAATTTTGTGTATTTCGTACTAGTGAATTATTAGCACTCTTTTCTTTATACAACTGCTTCTTTGGCCTCAGTTAAAATAGTTTTCAGTACCTTTGGACTGGAAAATTTTAAAAACTTCAACATTATTTTCTTGAAATATTTGTTATGTAATACCATAAATTTTCATGATGTGTATGTAGAATGACACGCTCTTTCAAATGACATGGTCAAAATTGGGGATTGCCATTTAAAAAAATTGTCGATGACGTCATATTTCGAACAACGATGATATCACAAATGTGGGTCGTATGTCTAAAAAGTGCCTTTTTTAAAAACAAAATCGACGTGTCAGGGGATTTTTTCGAAAACTTCTCAATTTAAAAAATAATGAATTTATTCCTTACTTTTCGAAAGCACTGTATAGTAGATATTATTAATTATGGTGCTAGATATAGTTATAGCATTAAAGATTATTTATTATATAAACATATTATTTAAACAACTGTTTGTTATGCATACACTTTTCGTTAAGTAACTAAGGCGCAGTTCATGAACCAATTTTGTATATTTAAAAACGCATGGCCAACTATGCACCACGCTACATCAGTTTTATCAATTTCCAAAATATAAAGTAGTTACTAAATATAATTATGAAAAAAAAAAAATAATGCAGTTGAATGGATTAAAAATACAGGGTGTTCTATTTAAAAATATGTACGTTGGTAATATTTTAAGAGGCATCCTGTAGAGAAATTAGTACGCTACTGAACCCTACATGAAAAACTCTATTAGAAACAATTTTCACCATTCTGATATCTGTTACCTGAGATACGAACAATCCCTTATAAGTAATGTTTTCTTAAAGAGGTCTGTGAATATTCTGATTATAGTACGGCATCTTAAGTTTCTCAAAAAAATACTCCAGTCTCGGAAACTAGATAGGTATGTCTTTGACCCCACAGGCGCATAGCGGGACGTTTCGTTTTCGTCCAAAATTTAAACCTATCGCTTAGAATTGTTCCACTTTCCGAAAATATGCCGACAACTGTATTTTCTAAAAACATAAATAATAAACTTTCGATTGGTATGTATTTTGTTTTACCTAGTTCTATGTTATAATAAAGTATTTAATTTTGCAATATACCAACACTATCAAAAAAAAAATCAATTAAAAAAATATATTTACAGATAAACATTTGCCCTCATAACAAACCTATTTTTTGGCAAAAAAAAATAGGAATTTATTATTATTCTAAATAACTATTAGTGAATTTTAACGGTAAAATGTAGAAATTCAGAAAAAGCCAGAAAAATCGGAGGAATTTTGAGTGTCTGTTTTATGCATAATCACCCACCCAATCGTCAAAATAAAAATTATCTTGTCATATGCACCCATTTTTCTAGCATCCTAAGACACTAGATAATTGGATGCAATTTTTCGCTAGATAATTCGGTTCTTTGCTTGACGACAGGGGACATCTACTGTGTTACTAACAAAACATCGGTGATTTAAATAAAAAATTATTTATTCGTTGGCGCACGGTTTTTGAGATTAAGATTAAGAAAGAGTGAGGTTGAAAGAGAAAATAGCATTTTGATTCAAATATTATAATAAATATTAACATTAACTGTTTCAATGTATGTTATACATGTTTGTACAATTTTCCAGTTAAATATTTTTATCTTTCATTGCAGTATTAGATTAAAAATGTGTGTTTCCTGTTTTTTATTTTTAAATTAAAAATGATTCATCATTTGTTTATTTTTTGTCAACAACATTATTTGCTGTGATTTGATTTGTCATTTTTAAATACCTATGTTTAACATTTAAATCATGATTTTTACTTCAAACTATAAATTGTATTATACTATAATATTCTGTTAGAATTAATATATGTATTAATCTTGAAATATGTATGTTGGGAATAAAATAACTTTTTCATTCAAAGAAACACATAATAATTATAAAAAACAACGGACAGTCTGGAACTGAATTTGTCCTTGAGCGCATAGCGCCATTTCGTTTTATTTGTGCACCCAAAATTTAAACTTTTCGCGGAGGGTTGTATCATTTTAGACCCGAAAATATACAGACAACCCTATATATATTCTTAAAACGCAGACTAGGAGCTTTCGATTGGTATATATTTTGTTTCATTAAACAGCCGGTGAAGTTAATAATAATAATAATATCTTTACCCCTCATTCTAATCACAGGGATTAGCCCAGAAGTCGGAGACTTGTGCGGGAGAGGGGACGGCATATTATTATTAAGCAGGCCGCATTTGCGCCCAGGAACGACTTACGTTGGTAGGCCCTAACCACTATTCAGTGCAGGAATGAGGGAAACCTGGAAAACCTCATTAATTAGGGGGGTAGTCAAATATCAACCGGTATCAATCTCTCACATTAACCCAAGCCAACATACCCAACATACCATACCCGCAGAGAGGGCGCCAAACCTCTCCACGAATATAGCTTATATACGGTCTACCGGCAGCTGGGCTCGAACCAACACCGATCTAGTCACCTCGATTCAAGTATTGACGCCTTAAACCGCGCGACCACTGACCGACCCATTGTACGCCAACAATATAAATATTAATGTTTAAACAACCTATGTTGAGAACCTCCTAAGGAGTGACAACCCTATACATTTTTTACTTATCACTTTGTCAGTTTCCAAATGGTACATTGTTTATTTCATTAAAACTAATTTGTAGTTCACCTCCATAATTAATATTTTTAATACATAATTAATGCCTTTAGAACCCGGCTTTGATTAGCCAACCTAGCCAATTCGTATTAGAATGTGGATGAAACACATGTTTAAATTCAATTTGATCTATTAACATTTGGGTGAAGGTATTTTGCAGTGGGATCTTGGACTATAGGTTCTTTAATAGAAATTTGCAACAAATTATCAATTCGGTTATTACAGTCAATTACTAATGTTTTAAATTTTATTTTTATGTCATTAATTACTAATTTATTAGCTAAATTAACAGTTTTTTCTAGAGAAGTATATGTTTCAATAAAATTTGTATGCAGAAGTTTTATTTGATTAAATTTTTGCAAAAGACTCGACTCTTTATATACTCTAGGCTGTTTTCTTAAATTCTTATTAATTACTTCTGTATCTGCTAAAATGGATAATAAAGATTGATAAGAAGTCATAAATTATTACATATTATAACTAGACATTTATAAATAATATACACAATACAACTTACACCTTCACTTGACACATATTTTGGAGAGCCTTTTGAGACTGGTCGGATGAGGTCGCTGAACCTGGTAGAAGAAAGTTATCGTTAGGTCTCGTCGGAGATGGTTTTTACTGGGTCTGGTTGGAGGTGGTCTCAATTTTGTCGAAGACTGCAAACTGGCAGTGGTCCAGGGTGGGCAGCAATTTGTGTTTGTTGTCGGAAACTTTTATTTGAAAATCATTGCGAGAATGTTTTTGTAACGATTTATAGAAGTGATATAAACTTTTATATTTAGTCTTTTATTTATTTAGATTAATATGTTTGTACTAATTAATTTTTGTGTTAGTTTTCACTTAAGTTTTAATTTTCACTTATTATTACTTTCACTTAAATTTTAATTGTTGAACTGATGTTGTTGCCTCTGCTTTTAGGTCTCTGATAACACTTGCGGTGATTCGTTTCTTAAACATTTTTGTGCAGAAGAAGATTCCTAAGCAGCAGATTACTAAAAGTGACATTAAGAGTATTGTTCCAGAAATAATGATAGTAGAATAAATTTGTGGACTTATGCTTCCGTTATTTTGATTTACCAAAATTTCTTCTTTTGTATTCTGATTTCCCATTTTGCACTTTCACTACTTTTTTTATTGTAAATTTTTAGTTGGCAGGATCGCCATGTAATTCTAAAGTGTTGATTGAAACACGGTTCATGTTAAACTCTAATTTTATTTCATAATACCTACATATATATAAATTTGCTGAGGGAATATATATTGCCATTTCACGACGGATGTATAGGATCTGTGACCCGTGCTATTACATTTATTGCAAGGTTGCAAATAGAGGTTAATGGCAGTACAAAAGATAAGTAAAGCTGAGTATCATCAAGTCAGTCAAAAAACTATCTTGATCAACATGTTTAAATGTTCTGCCAGTATAAATACATCCTTGGAGTTTAGGTTTTCTTACCTTTAGAATAATATATACAGAGTCATGGTCAGAGAAATCAGTAAAAATAACACCAGATTCCTGCATGAAAAGCTCGTCAGAAATAAAAATTAATGAAGAATGAACTTGAATATGGCGTTATTCTAGTAGCCTCATTTATTATTTGAGTTATCCCAAGTGATTTCATTAAATTTAGAAAAGTTTGAGCTACAATTGATTCGTTAGAAAGCAGATCAATATTCGTGGCGCCCAATATAACAAAAAAATCAGATACTAATAAACACTCCTGAATAGCAGTTTCTAACTGATCTATGCAATATTTATAGTCAATATCACGATTTCTGTACACAACGCAAAAAACAATTTCATTAGAATTAAATTGTATCCCAACTGTTAAACTTACAATATTTCAACTTACTAAACTTAATTATATTACAAAAAAGTATTTAAAATTAACATAAATGAAAATCACTCCTACAACTATTACATACTGGCAATATGTTTCTCGATTTTGGCAATATGGGCAGCATTATTTATTTTATATTTAACATTGTTTACTACAGTACAAATATTGTCTCCCAATGTCCAAATTTTAAAACTCCTCCCCAGTTCACTAAACACTTTATATCTCTTAAGTGTTTGTCTTGTTAAATCTTCGCGTATTATAATATTAGAACCCTTAAGTAACTTCCGATGTTTTTATAATCAGTTGTTTGTAGGAGTACAACTACGCCTTAACAACTTAAGACTTAACAATATGTTCTAAATGAGTGGGCCAAGAACTAGCCCTCCACTGTGACCCTATGGTCTGCCGTCCATATTATACTTCATCCAACAGGTTTAGCCTCTTTATGAAGCCAATAACCTTATTGGGTGAGATTCTGTCCAGATCTTCTGGCAAAAGATGTATTTTGTCAAATACAGAAAATCTGGTCCGTTCTTCAGTTGGACAGTAACATAATATGTGTTTTGCTGATTCGTTACTCTCCAAATACAATCGCCACTTGGCCTCGTCAGTCAGGCCTAACTTTTGCATGTGACTTCTTAACCGACAGTGTCCAGTATATAGGCTAATCAGAGTCTTTAGGTCAAGTTTATTTTTTTGTCGACGGGCCCCCTATGTACGCCTTCGAGTCCCTGGCAAATTGGATTACTCTGTTGCTTGTTCCTCATACGCTCCAAAGCCTTTTAACAGTTCCATACCGTTCTTGAATTACACCGGTAGGATCCAAGTGCTTTTAAAGCTGCTTGGCTATCGAAAATTTTTCTAAGCTTTTCTAGCCTCCATACATACAGTTCAATGGCATAGATTTCTACCTGAAATATAGTTGCATATTTGCCCAAGTTTACACCCTCTGGGGTCGTGGATCCATCGGTGTACCAACTATCCGCCTTCAGGAAGTTAATTTCACCCAATTCCCGTTCCTCTCTTCGATGAAGGGGAATTTCAGAAGGCAGTCTATAGTTGATATTGTAGAATTGTAGGCATAACCTCTGAGACCATCGATAAAGTGATGTGACCTTCTATGTCCTCCAGTACTCCACTGTGCTTCATTATGTTAACCTTCCACATACTAATAGCCGCTTGCCTCAATCTGTATACTGCCCACCTGACTTCTCTCTCCAAAAGTATATGGAGAGGTGGTATATCCAGGAGGACTTCCACAGAAGCTGACGGGTGACCAAACCATGGAGCCGTAAGTGATCATGGGTCTGATAACCGTCACATACAGCTAATATAGTTGTTTAGAACCTACGGCTCAGGACTTTCTAAAAATGCGTCGACAGGTCCATAGAAACATTCTGACCTTGTGGATGACTTTTTCCATATGAGAGTTCTAATTGAGCGTCTTCCTCTTCCAAAACAATTCCCAGATATTTCGCTTCCTCCACAAATGATATTCCCTCTCCCCCCCCAATACTTAAGTTAACCAGTTTACGTTTCTATGTGAATGGCAACCACTGTTTTGTGGGGGTTCACAGACATCTGCTCCCTCTCCCACCAGTCTAGTAGTCCATTTAAAACTTCCTGAAGGATATAAGAAATACTATCTTCAGATATGCCTCTTATCAATATGACCAGATCATCAGCATATGCCTGGACTTCCTACACTGAAAGTATGGCGAGCAGGTCGTTCAATGACCACAGCAGGGGAGAAAGAACCCCATCCTGCGGGCAGCCCCTCGCGGCCCTAAACTTGACCGCCTATCCCCTCCAGGGATGTCGTTATGGTCCTGTTTACCAGCATTACCCTAATCCAGCCACATATTCAATTCCTCTAGCAGCTGCTGCTATATAGAGGGTGATTTCCCGACAAGGTTATGTAACGCTAGTTCTGTCGATTTACCAGTCTGATAGGCATACTGATAAACACTAAGAAGATTCACACCACTAAGTATTCCCCCTAACATACCCATCCAGCGCCTTCTCTAGACTGTTTAACAGAAAAGATGTTAGGCTGATCGGCCTGAACGCTTTAGGGCTTAGGTCTTTCCTACTTATTATAGATAGGTATATAGACCGTCCTAGTAACTGACCAGCTGGATGGAATGTAATTCCATACCAAGCTAGCTCCGAATAGCTTGACACGGGGTGCGTCTTTATCATTTGCAATCCATGTTGCATCAGAGCTGGAAAGATGCCGTCTTCTCTAGAAAATTTCTATGGTTCAAATGATTCAATCGCCCATTCAATAATTGGTACTGTGATAACTTTTTTAGCTACCAACCAGTCCTCTCTATTAGGTAGATTTCCTGTTTGCCCTTATAATTTCTTTATTACAGTCCGTTAGAGCGGATCCCAACAGCCTAAAGCCTTAGCCCGGTTAAAGAGGCGCCGAATTTCTTTCCTCATTTCTCCTAGTTTTCTAGTCCACCAAGATGTACCTCTATTATCTTTCTTCAGTGGACAGTTTTCGTAATATGCTGTGCTGAGTGCACTTCAGATTTGCTCCGTGACTATCTCTATCCCCTCACAAGTTTTTATTGCAGTAATAGGAGCCCTGTCACTTCTGGAGTAATTGCTGCAGTCTGTACTTTTTGGGTATTTATATGTTACCGCAGATACCTAAACATAGGGCATCCTTTTTTGAGCGAACCTTTTCTAATAATATTGTACAACGAAAATTAGTAATCCTTTAAAATCAATGTCAATTAGCAAATTTTATGTTTCTTTTAAATCTTTTTATTTAAGTAAATATATTTAGATTTGTTAGTGCTGATACCCATTTACACTTGCACTCTGTTTTGTATTTTTATGATGTTGTGTTGTATGTGTGGGTATATCTATTATTCATACTTTGCCATTTATATGTCACAGGGATTGGGATGCGCGGAAGAACAGGACCCTGCTTCTGCAGACAACTGAGCGTGTTTTTCCTTTTCATTCACGTATATATTTGTTATATTGTATACATATATCCTGTATTATTCTGTGTAGTGAATGAATAAAAATTATTATTATTATTATTATTATTATTATCTAGTGTCGGTTTCTATACTAAAAAGAATATGCGCGTGATCTGAATATGATGGTTCAGAAGAAACATGCCAAATTAATAATTTATTCAGAAAAACTTATTGTTAAATCTAATACCTCTTTCGTATTTCTAGTAATGAAGGTTGGTTTGGGACAAAGTTATTCAGAATGTGCTCTTCCTCTAAGATATATTCAAATAATGGAGAGGTGAGATACTCTCCGGTTAATATTGGTGTGTGGTGGGAATTTGCATCACATCCAATGACCAAATGGCAATTGTGCCTCTTACTGTAGGTGATTAAGTAGCGCAGACCAGTTGGAGGCAGTTGTGTGTTGTCCACATCACCCGGTAAGTAGGCTGAGCAGGCGATTATGTCCATCCGCCTCTCTCCATAGTTGATGTTTAGATGGCTACCAAGTCTGGGCTGCAGTAATATGAAAGAACAAAATAATTAATATTATTCCTGATAAATATACAGGTTCTGGGCCGCGTTTCGGATTCCACAGCTATCACTTTACCAGAAAAATTTCTCAGGTCGGTCACCCGTCCCGAATTACTGAATAAACGCAATATCAAGTTGGACTTCCTGGAACCTTCTCCTAACGACATATGTTGCTGTCTTGGCATATTGTATATTAGCCTGAAGGCATCTTATACTATTAGACACCATCAGGAATATATATATTTATATATATATATATATTTATTCGGTTACGGAAGGCAGTTCTTTTGTTCCGCTCTTCCATAAGTTTGCCTTATTGGGAAAGCGTTTACCCCTCCCGCTCTTGACTAGTCCTCTCCTACCCCATTTTTTCAGGGGAGGCGGCATTCTCTTCCTCCTTTACCCCTCTTTATCTCCTCTAATCGTGGAAGCGTGACCTCCCTCCCCCCTCCGAGGAGCAGTCGTGTCGACCACTCTTGACCTCACTTGAACTTGTGGGAGACTTCTTCCTTTCCTGATCATAAAAAAAGTTCTGACAGCTATTGTGAAACCTCTTTGCTATTTAATTAATTTGTCGTTTCAGACTGGGTCATTTCCAGACTATCTGAAAATTGGAAAGGTTGTACCTGTTTTTAAAAAACACGATTGTCATAATGTGGAAAATTATAGGCCAGTGTCCGTCCCTTCATGCTTTTCCAAAATATTCGAATATTGTTTTCACGATAGATTAGTAAAATTTCTCAACAAATATGATATTGTTACAGATAAACAACACGGGTTCTGTGCGGGTAAATCAACCACAACTGCTTTACACTCGTTTTGTGAAAGGGTTATTGAATTTATGGAGGCAGGCGAGTGCCCTGTTGGGATTTTCTGTGATCTCAGCAGGGCATTCGACTGTGTGAATCATGAAAAATTATTACAAAAGCTAGATGGCTATGGTATAAGGGGGGTGGCCCATAAATGGATCTCTTCATTTCTCAAAAATCGGACACAATATGTAAGTCTTTCTTGTTGATACCGTTCAAAGAATAAATTCTGGGTACAGGGAAGTGGGTATGGGTGTGCCACAGGGCTCAATATTGGGACCTGTATTATTTGTGTTGTACACGAGTGAACTTGATACTTTAATATCCGCTACATTCCCAGTTATGTACGCTGACGATACGTCGCTAATTGTTTCTGATAAAACTGATGATGCACTGGCACTCAAATGCAACTCGGTCTTAAATAAAGTTAGCGATTGGTATGGCTCTCACTCATTATATTTTAATCCTTCAAAAACATCGTATATTAGATTCCATAATTATCAGAAAAAATGTTCTAAACTAAATGTTCAGGTATACAATTCTCCATTGTCTGATACTGTAACAACGGTCAATTTTCTAGGTTTCACATTGGACGAGTGCCTAAATTGGAAAGAGCACTGCACCAACCTAATAGCAAAATTAAATTCTCTGTGTTACCTGTTTAGAAACTTAAAATCAGTTCTGACGAAGCCTCAGCTTATGAATTTGTATTACGCTCAAGTTGACTCTCGCTTGAGATACGGTGTATGTTTTTGGGGCGATGCTACCCTAGCACCTGGTGTATTTATTGCCCAGAAACGGGTATTGAGATGTATTGCGGGTATTTCAAGTTA
Source organism: Monochamus alternatus (assembly GCA_037114965.1). Lineage (NCBI taxonomy): Eukaryota > Metazoa > Arthropoda > Insecta > Coleoptera > Cerambycidae > Monochamus > Monochamus alternatus. Next base: position 37,810,415 of record CM073428.1, read on the forward strand.
TCACACGTTCAAAGCTTTGTTTAGGGAATATGGGGTGTTAACTCTTACAGGATTGTTAGTTTTTGAACTATGTATATATATTTTTAATAATTGAGCAACATTTAAAATGAATAGGGACATTCACGCAATTAATATTCGTCAAAATGGTGACTTCCGGATGCCCCTATATAAATTTAATATATCACAAAATTGTCCTAACTATCTTGGTTTGAAGCTTTTCAATCATTTGCCAGAAGAACTAAAGCGAATCCAGTTTTTAAAAAGTTTTAAATGTAAATTAAAGTTATTTTTAGAGGACAGGTGTATTTTATTCTGTAGATGAATTTCTATCGTCTTAGGTTAAGTAACATTGACATTCCTATATATGTGTACACATGTCTTAAAGGAAAATAAATGCATTATTATTATTATTATTATATCGAGAGGGTGTGTTTGATTTCAACGGTCCTGATAACATTTATCACATGGTGCCGAAACCCGATTCTCATACAAGTTTGATTGAAAATAGGAACGTATTACGTTAAAATACAGTGCTATATTTTACAATATTAATAATATTGAGAAGTTAAACTGTGGATGACTTAAATTTTCGAAGATATACAATCTCGAAAATGGAATTCAAAATGGCAATTTCTTCGATGCAGATATCTGCAAACCTCTACGAGAATTGGACGTTCTTTGTACAAAGGTTTAAAAATTATTTACACGCTACAGAACTGACGAAGAAATCGCAAATAACACAATGTGTCCAATTTCTTCAGCTGATAGGTGACGAAAGATTTAAAATATATAATACATTTAAATTCACAGAAAAAGAATTGAACAAATTAGAACCTCTCATAGCAAAATTTGAAAACCACTTCAAACCCAAAAGCAACGTATCCAATGCAAGGTACCTGTTCACAAGAAAGCAGTTAGAAGGGGAAACAGTGGATACATTTATCACTGACTTAATAAACAGAGCCAAAGGCTGTGAACTAATAGATTTAGAAGATAGTTTAATAAAGGCATGTATCACATGTGGTGTAGCTGACGAAAATATACGTCAAAGGTTATTAGAAGAAGATGACATAATCCTAGAAAAGGCAATAATCCTCTGTAAAAACATAGAAAATTCCAAACTCCAAGCAGAAAAAATTGGGAAGTCCGAGGAAGTTAATTACATAGGAAGAAAAAAACCAAAGAACCACAAGAAAACGAAAATTTTCAACACACAGAGACGAGGAGCTGCAGAATCCCATGGGAGCCAAAGCCGTCAGTCCTATTCCAAATGAAGCATGGGTTGTCAGAGATATGGAACAAATCATCCTGGTCAACTCTGCAGAGCCTACAAAGCTAAGTATAATTTTTGTAATAAGATCATTCAAAAAAAAAAGAATAAAGACATTAGATAAAAATGACAGTGATGATTCAGACTCAGATGAATTATTTTTAGGCTTAGTAAACATAGAAAATGAAGAAATCGATAACGATTTTGAAATTAAGTTTAAAGTTTATAATTATAATTAAAAATGTAGATTAGATACAGGGACAATGGCCAATGTTATATCCATAAATAAAATAAATTTACTGAAAAAAAAATAAATAAAGATACAGAAAACAAATTGTAGGTTAACCACATTTTCAAATGAATGTTTAAAAGTAATAGGAAAATGCATCCTAGAGTACAAATATAAAAATGATATATACATGTTAAATTTTTATGTAGTAGATGTAAATGCACCCACAGTAATAGGTCTTCCTACATGTAAATCACTAAATATTTTAAAAAGAGTCAATAACATAGAAGAAGTTGAGGAAAACACCAATTTCCAATTTAAAAATGATTATAGTGATGTAAAACTAAAATACAATGATGTTTTTTCAGGTATTGGCTGTCTAGATGAACCATATACAATCAAAATTGATGAATCGGTCCCTCCAGTTGTACACCCACCAAGGAAAGTTCCTCTAATGTTAAGAGAAATGTTAGGAAAAGAGCTATCAGAAATGGAGAATAATGGAATAATAGAAAAAGTTGACAAGCCAACTGATTGGGTAGACTCTTTAGTTTTAGTAAAAAAGCCTAATAGTAACTCATTAAGAATTTGTATAGATCTAAAAGATTTAAACAAAGCAATAAAACGAGAGCATTTTCAATTACCTACACTAGAAGAAATTGCTTGTAACTTAAAAGATAATAAATATTTTAGTAAACTTGACGCTTCAAAAATATTTTGGAGCATCAAGCTTGATGAAAAGAGTAGCCATCTTTGCACATTTAATACATGTTACGGTAGATACAAATTTTTGAGGTTACCCTATGGCATAAATTCTGCTAGTGAAGTTTTCCATAAAAGATTTAGTACAATATTTATCATGGAGGGTGTACAAACATACATAGATGACTTGATATTGTATGGTTCATCAAGACAAGAACATGATATTAGATTACGCGCTGTATTAGAAAAAGCAAGAAAATATAATGTTAAATTTAATCTTGATAAATGTAACTTTGGTTTGACAGAGATAAAGTTCTTAGGATTTATTTTTAGTGAGGCAGGACAAACTGTAGATAGTGCTAAAGTTAAGGCCATTAGAGATATGAAAAAAACCTGAAAATAAAAAAGACGTACAACGACTAATTGGAATGATTACCTATTTATCTAAGCATCTTAAAAAATTATCGGAATTAACTGTACCCTTAAGAGAGTTAATAAGAGAAAATACAGTGTGGCACTGGTCACAAAAACATGATAAATGTTTTGATGAAATTAAATATAAAATTTCAACAACTCCTGTACTAAGACACTTTGATATTAATGAAAAAATTTTGATTTCTGTAGACTGTTCTAAGGATTCTGTAGGTGCTGTACTATTACAAAAGGGACAACCTGTAACTTATATATCTAAAGCCTTGACTTTGACACAAAGAAATTATGCACAAATAGAAAAAGAGTTGCTTGGAGTCTTAGTAGCGTGTGAAAAGTTTGATAAACATATATATGGCAGTATTTTTGACATAGAGACTGATCATAAACCTCTAATATCAATAATAAAAACACCCTTGTTAAATGCACCACCAAGACTCCAACGCATGCTATTTAAACTGCAAAAATATGATTTTAATCTTTATTATAAGAGAGGAAAACAGCTTTATGTAGCAGACACTTTATCTAGGTGTTGTTCAGAAAAGCCTAAACACAAAAATAATTTAGATGTAGAGCTAGAAACACAAATTTGTTTTGTAAAATTAAATTTTAACATTTCCGAGAACCAATTGCAAATAATCAGAGATGAGACTAATAAAGATAAAAATTTAAGTAATGTAAAATTATATGTTCAAAATGGATGGCCTAAAGACATAAACAATTTGAACAAAGATTTAAAAAGTATGTTTAAAATTAAAGAAGAAATTAGTATTGCTGATAATTTATTGTTGAGAAATACAAATTATAATATCTTCTACAATGAGAAAGGAAATGTTAAAACGAATTCATTAAGGCCATCAAGGCATAAACAAATGTAAAATGTTAGCTAGACAATCTGTATATTGGCCTTTCATGACTGCAGAAATTGAAGAAGTATAAAACTGTAAAATATGTTTACAATTTAAAAATCACGTTAGAGAGCCATTAACTCCTCACAAAGTTCCTAACTTACCTTGGGAGGAAGTTGGGTCTGACTTATTTCATATACGATCAAAAAATTATCTAATCGTTATAGACTATTACAGTAAATATCCAGAAATTTGTTTATTAGAAAACACTTTGAATGAAACAATTATTATTCATTTAAAATCAATTTTTGCTCGTCATGGAATCCCAAAAATATTTTACTCCGATGGAGGCCCGCAGTATACTTCAGATTCATTCAATAAATTTTGCCAGTCGTGGGAAATTAACAATGTTAGGTCTAGTCCAGAGAATCCTAGATCAGATGGACTTAGTGAAAGGTATATTGAGACTTATAAAAAAGCTTTACAAAAATCTTTAAGAGATGATAAAGATCCATATTTAACTTTATTGCAATTGAAAAATACACCAATTGATTTAGATTTACCTTCACCCTCACAACTTTCAATGTCACGATTACTAAGAACTAACGTTCCCACAACTGTTAAAATGTTAGAACCTAAAATCTTTAACATAAACGAAATAATCAAAACTTTTGAGGCAAAATAAAATGTTCAAAAATCCTATTACGACAGAGGTACAGTCAATTTGAAACCTCTTGAAGAAAATCAACAAGTTTATGTTAAAGATAAACACAAATTAAGAGAAGGTTATGTAACCCACAAAATTAGAGAAAAGTCTTATTCAGTCAAACTTAACCATGCATCTGAGATTGCGAGAAACAGACAATTTTTAGTTCCAATTCCTGAAACTTCTGATACAGAACAATTAAAAAAGGATGATTTTGAAGATGTCGTTACTAAAATTGAGAATAATTTCAGCGATTCATACGATTCTGATGAATCTACTATGATAAATGTTATAAAGCAGACATCTTCTGGTCGCCATATCAAAAAACCAGATAGACTAAATCTATGTAATTAATAAAATAAAATAAGATAAATATTGTAAATTACTTTTTATATGGAAAAAGAGGGGATGTAAGATATACAACCCTTGTCACCTATGTGTGTGATGTTGGTGGCAAGGTTAACAATGTAAGCAGGTGGAAAATAAACCTTACTCCTTCTGGTGTGAGACAGGATACCGAGAGGGTATGTTTGATTTCAACGGTCCTCCCAGACATAGCCTGATAACATTTATCACAAGTGTCTTCATTATGCTCCTCGTTTATACCAATTAAACGCAAATTATTACGTTTTTGCAAAATTTCCATTTCATTCAATTGCGAATTTAATAATTCATTTTCTTTTTCTAGACTGAACTGAACTTTTTTTTTCAAACATATCTAACTTACTCCTTATCACGCCCACATTAAGTTAAATAATGAAAATATTAAAAAAAAAAGAATGAAGAACTAGAACTAGGTAGTCTCATAACCTTTATCACTTCTTTATTTTGTATAATTTTGTCAATAATAAATTGTAGTTCACTTCCTGAAGATCCTAGAAGTACTGTGATATTATCTTCATGAGAGAAAAGTTGTCAAGTTCTGAAGAAATGCCATCCAGTTCTGTACATTCAGTATTTCAAGCTCACTACATAAAACAAGAAAAAGTTTTAAGTAGGTTACATAATTTTATATTTGCATTTAGCTAAATTAAACGATGACTTAATAAAAATATTTATATATTTAATACTTTTTATAAAACCTGTAGTAGCCGAGTTCCCTCTTAGTATACATCATCTGGTAGTACATCCAGCAGTACGAAACAAAAAAGACTACTTTTATCCGTTCTGTATACATTTTATAGGTATATTTTATATTTAAATAAAACAAATAAAATATTTCGGACATTTTTTATTTCTATTTCAGTTTAAGCGCAAGAAAGTAAAGAAAAAGAGTTCTTGAAGTTAAGAAAATATGTAACGAGCATGCTAGTATACTGTACAAAAGAGTTATCGAGTAATCGGAGTAATATGATAAGTTAATTGTTGTAATCTGTTGAATATTTGAATTGCCTTCTGTAATTTATATTTATAAATAAATACCTCTTGCAGTCAAAGAAGTAATTAAAATTATAATAAAGGATTATTAATTACTTTCTAACGTCTTATTAGTGACTTAGTAGTAGTGACATATGGTGGAATCACAATCATATTTTAACGTTTTAAAGGAGGAACTCATTTCTAGACGTGATGCATAGATCTAATGAAATCGATAAGTTAGAACATTAAGCACCTATATGATTTAATTAACTTGATATGAGTGTAAATATACCTATTAAATCCATTGAATGAGCCTGATATGCCAGTTAAATTGGCATTCAATAAATTCAGCCATTCATGTAAAAGAAAAAATAGCTTATAACTTCATCAGGAAGAAATATAAATCAGATAAATTTGAACACAAGACAGGTATTAATTTGATAAATGTGAATAGGTATTATGAACCAAAAAATAATGTAACATAATCATTGTTTTCTTACATAAAATATTTTCCTTACGTGTTTTTAATTTTCCCTGACGCTGACTCTTTTGATAATTATTTTATTGAGACTGTTAAATATTCAAATATTAATTAATTCGACCCTTAGTATACAAAACAAAGGAATTTATTTAAGAGCAACTTGAAAAAATTACATTCAATATAAAGATATACAATGCTAAAAATATTTGTCCTGTAGTGATGATTATTTACGTACTTATCAGGCAAATAAACTAGTATCAACAGTGTTTGTTTATAAATTTAAATTTACCGGCTTCAACATACCTAAAAATGTCGGAAAGCACATAATGACCACTTCGCGCATCTTTAAGCACGTTCTATATCTATCTTTCTCTATGACTCTACTATGAACACTTCCATAATATTGCATGGAATAGTCGTGGCTAAACACGTAGCTTTTGTCGTGGCCGGGCGTGCCGCTCCGACATAAACTTGCACTTACGTGGATGGACTCAGACAGACGACCTAGGCACGCTGCAGGCGTCGAAAGGCAAATGAATAATCCGCACTGGCTTTGTCATTTTTATGCTGAGAGTCAAGGAGTGCACTCTTAACTTTAAACGACTGGTTAACTTGTGACGTACTTTCGAGGTTCGGTCGCAGATGCCGAACTAGTACAGCCACTTTAATCAGTCCGGGTTCACTCGGTGGAGAAGTTATGTCCAAGGTTCAGGATTAGTATTATTTGTTCACCCTGTAAACAAATAATACTAATAATAATTCCCCAACATAAATAAAATAAAACCTGAAATAATAATACAAAATAACAAATTAACAAATAGGGCGGTAAGGAATATACGGTGCAGTGACTTTCGTGCGAGAATGCCACAACCTTTTTTAATACAAAAATGGTACACCACTGACTTTTCCCGTTTTGGTATTTTTGAGAAATCCGCCATCAATTCTGAATGAAATTGGTCTCTTCTTTTTTTTCGTAGGATGCACCAGTTTTGACGAAAAAAAATAAAACATATTTTATTGCAAGTTCTATATTTTTAATTTCTATTGATACATTATCTAGTGTCCATATTTATAGATAAAATACAATCATCTCGTCAAAATATCTAATTATACTCGCGACAAGAATTCAGACGACTTACGTCATACGAACAAATGAATAATTTACTAAATTTTCATTAAAATATTTAAGAAACTGCAACTGATAGTAATAAAACTATATACTATACTAAAAGTTTGCATTATATATTGCACTAAATTCCAAAAAATTATTGTTTTTAACGCAACCAAATATCGAAAATTACGTTGACAATAAAAACAAATGTGTAACGTCAGCTGTGAAGTAAGACGTCTGAATTCTTGACGCGAGTATAGCATTTTTTCAATATTTGTTTGCTACAAAGTTAATGTCAATAAGTGAATAATATTTGTGACTTCAAAAAAAAAAAATGAAAATTTTACAAATACGGAAATGGCAGATATGCATTTTGCCTATGGTCGAAGTAATGGAAATGCTCTGCAAACTCGATGACTGTATGCTGAGTTGTATCAAGAACGTAGCATACCTCATCACACAATATTTGCTCGTCTTTACCAATGTTTGCGAATTTGAAACGAACTGTTGATTGTGGATACCCTCGAAAAGTACGAACTGTGCAACTAGAAGAAGCAATTTTCGATATGGTTTCGGAGTCACCTGAAACTAGCATCGAAAAATTGCCAACATATTGAATGTAAGCAACTTCACCGTATTTAAAGTTCTAAAAGAGTAGCAATTTTATCCGTTTCATATTCAACGTGTACAGTCGATTGACTATTATCATGATACGTAAAACGTAGAATGTGTAATTTCACGTTTACGTATAGTAAGATTCGTGTTTTAAAAATGAGTTTAAGTAAGGTAAGTTATCACGGAATCGTATTATTCAGAAACGATGATTATTACTTTAATCTACGAGTATTGCTCCTTCTGTTCGGTTAGTCTTGTATCAATCTGTTCTGTGCATTCGGAAGTTTTCGGCCACCTCTTCGGCATGTATACGTCTCTGTTTACGTTACCCAAAGACCCGTGAGCCCTCGTACATCAGTATCACGTAAACGTGGAAAATTCTAATTTGAGCAGGCGCAACGGTCAAATTCTACGTACACGTTCACGTATCGGACACAACTTAAACTCTACTAGCTCAAGACTTTACCGCGTCTAGTTTTTTCAATGGATTCTTCATGTAACCGTTCAAAATCCTAATTTTTTAAATGGCATTTTGTTTACAGACGATGCAAGTTTTTCAAGAGATTCTATACGAAATTTTCATAACAATCACTTATGAGCTGAGAAAATCCACATGGATTTTTTCAAGAATTTGACTACTTAATATTTCATTGGTCTATATTTCCTCCCATTACGATTAATTTTGTCATCACTTCCTACAGGAAGATACTCTTTGTATCATTTGTGAAGAAGGTCATTTTCAACATAGATTTGCGACTGTAAAAAATATTTTTATTGCTGTTGTTTTGATTTAATGTTTTTGTATTAGATAATAAAATTTGTTGAAATATTCAAGAGAAAAAAATTAAAAGATTAAAATTTGAACTCCTCTACCACATTTGCCGCCTAATGAAATTGCATCATTAGAGATTGTTGCTAATCCTTACAATGAACTTATATCTATAGGTTATTATAGAGACTTTAAGTTGGCAAATATGTTGGGCATCTCTGACTCTTTATCTCAATTTAACTGGTATTTGATTTTATCTGATCATACTTTGATTGATATGGTTGATAAGTTTTATAATATCATGTATCAAGCAATTGAATCATTTGTTCCTTTAAAGAAATTCTCAAACAGGAAATTTCCTCGCTGGTTTACACCTGAATTAAAACAACTTATTGTAGAAGAAAAAATTTCACTTGCAGTACAAAAAATCTAAGTCGCCCTTTGATTATCAACAATTTGTTAGACTAAGATTTCTGTGAAAATCTCTGAAACGCCAATGTTACAACAATTATATATCTACCACTGAAACTTCTATTCACAATAATACTAAAAGTTTTTGGAAATTTGTTAACTCAGAATGAAAAAGTTCTGGAATACCAAGTGAAATGGAATACAATGATGTCTTATGCTCTACTGGAGAAGAGATGGCCAATTTATTTGCTCAGTATTTCTCATCAGTATACTGTGATACTAACTGTGATATACTTGCGATACTTGATATGCGATTAATAAGGGTTTAATTCCCTCTAAGACTTTCAGTGCTAATATCTCAGAAACCATCATAGCCAGTGCGACGAAATTTGGTATACAGACACTAGATGGCGCGTAGAATCTGATAATTAGCAGATAATTCTCTTGGATTACTGAAAAAGAAAATACGGAAGTGGTTAACAGTTACGTCACGTCTTAAAATGCATAGTATAATTATAATTGATATGAGTTTGTTGCTTGTTCAAGACATCTGCCTGTTAATTTTATTTAATATCTGTTTTTTTTTCATGTATTTACATAGTGATATCTAAAAATAATTATTTATGCTAAGTAAAATTCTTATTTTTTTTCTTTTTCTTTTAGTGTTAAATAATATATTCTATTTCACTTTGCTGCCCTATTTTTGCCCACGCACAAGGTTCCTTTTGTGGACAAACACACTGGTATTTATTATGGTTAGGATTTAGATACATTACATAAAAAACATATACCCGATGGGTAAATTATTAAGAGAAGATGAAATGTGTTTCGTGTTTAAATACTAAGTAATAAAAAATCTTCGTGTTGTCGGCAAAAAAACTATCTAAAACCGAAACGGCACGCCTCTGATCTGATGCTCATAAAAGTTATCGAGAGTTAATCTTAACCTACCGCATTATTAGGTCAATAATCTAGTTACCTAGTTTTTATACTGTTATTTAACGACAAGGAGTAAAGCTAACTTTTTATCTAGATGCGTGAATAAATTTTCCTTAAATATTAATAATTAATAAAAACAAATTTAGATAATAAATATTTTCGAACGTTAGGTTATTACAGTTTAATAATTTTGATATGTTTTCACTACGTTTTACAATTGAATATGAATTTTTAGTATTACTCGTAAGTACAATTAATTATTTAGTTTGTAGTTACGTACATCTAGCTTACAAATGTATAGTTTTTTAAGTAGTATGGTACTAACCTGTTTAAAATGCCAGTTCGAGTAAAGTTGCACTCATTCATCCATAGCACTTTATTAATAAAATTAGGGTCAACCAATTGCAAAATTCAAGACGGCTGGGGAAATCAGAAGGTTCTAAAGCCTGAACTTTCTGAAAATGATACAGGTTCAGTGAGTTTTCACGTAATATTCTGCAGACCTTGCTTTGGAATATCTCCAATCGCCTTGAAATGGTTCTTATAGAAATAGTGGGTTGCTCCTCAACTAAATTTAAAACAGTTTCTATCACACCGATGTCCAGCAAGTTCCCGACGTGGTTTCACAGAACTCGTATCGCGAAGGCATAGAAGCACTTGCACACTGTTAGGGAAACTTCTCCTACATTCAGCAGCTGCGGCATGCATTTCGTAAACATTCTCCGTATAAAACTACCATTTCCGCATATACGAAATTTGTAACATTAGACATTGTGAATTTACAACCAATACACGAGACCGAAATAAACAAACTACTGCTTGTATTCTCCCCATCTCCCTTCAAATGTGTGGTGTGATCTTCAAATTTGGGGGGGAAAGAAATACGGGAAATGCAGAAAGTGCACCGAAATAGTGGTAAATTTGAATAACACGCTGAAGTGTTAGACGATATTATGTGTGTAAACATGATGAGGCAACAATGTTTACATAGACACTTAGATTGTCATATGGCTCCGTCATCAGAAAGTTTGTAGCGTACCAGGAGCGTCGTGTTACCGAACTTTATAGGGTGATTTAATTTTTTAAAGGTCGAGTAAAACATTTTTTTCTATTTTCTGCCTTTATTAGGTCTTCCGAATACGTGGCTAAAATTAATGACATTATGACTGACTCACCCTGTATATCTTATTTTTGACAAAATTAGACTAGTCAGAAGTCTATGAATCTGCAGTCGCCATATGTCGCCACTAGTACTAAATGTAGTTCACGCCGATAAATTTTTAAACTTCTTGTGTTGCTGGAAAATTAAATTCTGTTAATACTAGTAATAGCAACCATATTAACAATAATCGACGATGTTTGCACAAAATAATTAGTATTATTTTAAACTATAACATGTTTACAGTATTCTATAAAAATCCCTTAGAATATTCCTTCTAAGCTTTGATCAGTGCTCTTTGATGTTTGGAGACTATGCAACTAGCAATGCAAAATGTCAATTGTCATCATAATCGACCTGGGACAGGATTCCGTTTTCTCAATTCGACACGATCGAATGACTTTGAAAGACCAGTGATCCTTATTTACATTTACAGTAAGAATTACAGAGTCGCGTTATTCGATACATGTATCGAATCGAGAAACGGAATCCGGTTCAAAATTGGTGACCGCCGCGGGTGCATTCCTTACATTAAGTTTCAGAATAAAGACTTTCTTAGAATAAAAGAGTATTTTATTTAATACGGTCTATGTATTCTATTAGCAGATAATTCTGACGGACCAGTAATGAGTGAAAAATTTAGTTTTGGCAATGTGCAACGAGGGAACAAAGAATGAATGCAAAATACTGCAGCTAACTAGATCAACCAGGTACTATTATTAATAAAAATTGTTTGTTTTCATCTTTTCTACATTTGACAACGCTGTAAAAAATGACAGGTAGGTAGTTGACATTTCTAGGCCATCTCGGACGATGATTGTCATAAACGCACCTTCCGCGGGAAAAGACAGTTTTGTCCCATTTTTTAAACATAGAGCTAGAATTTCGAAATTTTTTTTGTCTTTTAGGACTCCCTGAGCACGTGGTTATGCATTATTGCATTAATTTTTGTACTTATCGTTATCCCTGTATAAATTACGGTAACAAGTAAACATGACAACATTTACCCGACAAACCTTAGTGTTTTGTTTCCGTGGCATATTCAAAGTGGTTAGAACGTATTACGTGCTTTTCTCTATTGAAACGGCGACGTTTATCACTTAATATTAACTTGAGTAGGAAAAATAACCGTTCAACGTCTACTGTTGACAACGGACAATACGAGAAATTGTTGAGGCATGAATTAAATAATATATTTGCTGGTATCTCCTGATATGTACCAGCTAACACTTTACATGTTTTCCAAAATGGTGTATCATGGATTTTTTTCAACACGCTTTTATCGTACTTTTCACTGGGCATTGTATATATTTTTTTGTACATCATCCATTATGTCAAATTGTTCATTTAGGGATAGTCCATGTGATTCTAATTTCCTTGTTGCACTAACCATGGTATCTATTCGTATGTCACTGCAAATATTTTCGTCCTGTAAGTCCTGCGGTGCATATATTATGCTGCTGTCATTAGGATTAAAGCTACAAATAACATTTTTTATGCCACCGAAATGTTTAACATAATATGCTACGGCCTCTAAGTACCCCATCTAGTTATAACTGATTTGAGAGGCAGGGGTGTGCTTGGTAAAGCCTCCGTAAAAACGTTCCTTCTTGTAGGTGCTTAATGAAAACCTTTTTAACAGTGTTTACTAAAGGGAAATTTTGCCTTATTTTCTCAGCTACCCGATTAAGTGCGTGAAAGTACATGTGAAATGAATCATTTTTGTATATTTTTTAGATAAAATCTGTCCTGCTTTTAACATGTAACTTTAGAAGAACTTTATCTGAAGCATCTTGATTTGGCCACATATAATAAAAACAGTTAATAATAAAATTTATGATAGTGTCGTGATTGATTTTGTTCAGCATCTTAGTGGCTGTCACTAGCAGTGTCACCTGTTCCTGTTACGGGTTTTCTAACCCGATTTTTTCTTTAAACGGAAAAACAAACAGTTAATTTTTACTGATATTTATTAAACACTGAACACTAATGAAAACTAATTACAACTCTACTAAACACTTCACTTTGAAACTCCAGGAATTTTTCAACTAGACACTCCAATTCAAGACTGAGTCGGCCGTTTATTCTTATTTTATAGACCAAACGAATATTCCAGGTATTTTCTAGCAGCTTTAGATCCATTTTTCGAACGATTTTAAATTTTCCAGCCGCGCCTCGACACACGGTATTATTTTGTTTGTTTACCAGAATCGCGTAGGGGCGATCGGGGCAGTCTAGCATTTGCAATACCACAGTCGTCGAATTGGGTGCGAGCGGGGCAAATTCTGTGACACACCAATAGAAAAATTGGCCGCTGAAACTGTTCTTAAAATCTTCGCGTATTGATGTCAGTACATTGTTGTAAACCTAATTGGCATATCTTAGTCTTAACGTACTTTCATGAGGGATTTTCCGGTCCATATATTTTTCTAAAAACGTACGTAACTTGGGGTTCTTTAATTTGTTTAATGGAGTATTACTTGTAATAAAACATGGTTCTGCAAATGTCTTGTCACTTTAGTTTTGACAGAAGAATTTATAATGTGTTCAGCGGAGCAGGCAGGTCTTTTCTCACTTCATTGATGTGGGCTTAGATGCCTCGTAGAGGTTCAACTGTGGCTGGCAGTTTTTGGTATCTCCTCCTATCCTGGCTGGACCCCATCGGAAAAGATGATGTAGGGCTCTTCTGTTTTATTTTCTTTCTTCTCCGGCTGATTTAATTCCTAAGGGTAGTCATGCCGTAACCACAGATGGCATAACTATCCTTAGATTATGTTTTCTTTATTAATTAGTCTCAGTAAATCGTCATTATCATTTTCAAATCATGGTGTTGGAATGAATTATTCTAACATAGCATACAACTCCAAATTTTCTCCTTCAATATGACCTATTCTATCACATTAATTGGAAATTGTGTAGAGGAAGCATACTCATTGTTTTATGATAAATTATACAGCCTTTCAGACATTAGAAAGGTTTGATTTTTCCGATGCTTTAATGAAACTATTTTTATCTTATGCAGATATCAGAACTTTCTTTCCTATCGTTTTTTTCCAACGTCGAGAGTTCCCCAGGGTTGTAACTTGGGTCCTCTATTGTTTTTATTATTCATTAATGACCTTCCAGATATGGTTTCTTGTGAGTCATTGCCGAGATGTTTACTGAGATACACTCCCACTGGGACTGCCATCACCTGCAGCAATGCATAAATCGTCTTAATCTCAATATATTGAAATGTAGATGTATGACTTATACGCAAAGTATAAGATTATATATAATTATAAGATTAGATAAGATTATAAGTATAGATTAGTTATTATTATTAGAAACTATTTAACTAATAGAATCCAACATGTTATGTATCGTGGTTTTAAGTCTGTTGAAGTGATTCTGTCCTCAGGTGTCCCTCAAGGCTCGGTTTTGGCCCCTTAGTATTTGTTTTATTTATAACCAATATTGTTAGTAATCTGAATGTAGATTGTTTACTTTATGCCGATAACCTGAAAATATAAAAGTGTGTCATTTACTACTAAGCAGTATATTATTGAATTTAATTATAAGATTAATAATCATTTCTTAGAGAGAACATAAACTTTCAGAGATCTAGGAGTATCATTTGATTATAAATTATAGTTTAAATCTGCTGAAACTTTGAATCTTCTTTATTCAACTTTAGTTAGGTCGAAATTGGAATATGGCTCTGTTGTTGAGTGTGCAAATTATGTTACATATATTGATAGTGTGATCCCGCGTGGCGTTCGTTCGACGCGGTAAAGCCGCGCGCGCTCGTAGTAGCCGCACGCCGTCGAAGACCGCGCTGTAACGTGTCCCCGGCTCCTTCGCCGTCGCGATCGCCGCTGGAATACCTCCGGCTAGCTCGTGCCTCCGTGGAGAGCCAGGTGCCTTGCGCCGTTTGTACATCTTGTCCTTACCTTCGTAACACTGCATGTTGTCGCGTATGCCCTTTGAGCACACATACCTATCAACGAATTCTTTCTTTTGCCCTGTACCTGCCGTATTTACGAATTTCTTTTCACCTATCTTCGAATTCTTTTACCCTGTACCTGTCGTATTTACGAATTTCTTTCTACCTTTTATCACCTGGTCACTTTAGTGACTTCTTTTCAAACAACAATATTTATTTAGGGATTTCTCTTTTTCCCAAGGAAGGTTTGTATTTTTTTCCTCCCCCTGTGGGCTATGCCTCTTTTAGAGCCGTAGAGGTAGTAGTGGCTTGGGGTTGTAATTTAAATATAACTTATTACTTTTTTTTATGTTCACTTTTCTTTTTGAACGTTAAGTTAGTTTCTATTTTTTTCTAACTGCTTTTAATTTCTTTTTAATCACTTGAAATAAAATACCACTGTAAATTAATTGCCTGTTACTCAACACCCAAACACCTTCTAACGTATCGTCTGTTCAGCTCTACTACCTCTGACCGACTCCCCGATGCTCGCGCCAATATCCTTGGCTCTCCCCATCTCGTAGAGGTGGGTTCCTTTTCTCCGGTCAGCCCCGACCGCAATCGCGGCCAATGCTGGCAGCTCGAGGAACCTCCTCCTGTCCTGGCAAGCCCCGTCAGCAAGGGCTTATCTTCTGGCACTCTTCTGTCTTCTCTTCTTTCTTCGCCGACTCGTTAACTCCCGGGGGTAGTCATGTTTTGGTCGCGGCGCGAACGCCTCCGACCAAGTAGGGGTTTGGGTTAAGTCAGGATTAGCACTGTGGCTCTAGAGAGACGTTAGGACGAAGAACCGTAAAGGCCCTATCGTCCAGCGTCGCGGAAAGGATAGGGTAACGGTACCCGCCTAGGCGGGCGTCGGGGTAGGTTAGGGAAAAGTCAATGTCTCTTCTTGGTACTATTCTTGATCCTGGCGGTCCTGAAACAGAAGAAACGTCTCAACTTACCCCGCATCCAGGAGTTGAAACCTTGGCCGCCTGTACCTGGCGGTCGCATCGGGTCGGTAGTCCACCGCCGCCTGGATCAGCTGATTGCTGTGGACTTCTGCGCGTGCGAAGGCAGCCTCCGCTCGCGCTTTCATCCCTTCCAGGGCTGGCGTGAATCCCAGATCCCGGCGAATATCGCTATTGCGGACGAACCAAGGGGCCCCCGTCGCGCAACACAGGGCGTAATTCTCGACGGCCTGCACTCTGTTCAAGTGCGTCTTCGCTGCGTATCCCCATGCGGCTCCGGCATACGTCAACTGTGACTGCAAAACAGACTTGATTAACCTTATCTTGTTGCCAAGGCTCAGTCGGCTGTCCCTACGGAGTAACGGGTAGAGTTTCGACCTCACAAATTTTCCTTTGCGAACCACTTCGTTGACGTGTGGCTTCCAGGTCAGCTTTCTATCTAGGGTCACCCCTAGATATCTGGCTTCGTCGGTCCACTGGATGTCCTCGTCGTTGAACGTCACGCGGCCTCTCGGCTGCGCTTTGTACCTACGAGAGAACATCATACCTTTGCTTTTCTCCGCGTTGATCGCCACTTTCCAGCGATTACACCAGTCCTCCAGTCTGCCTAGCGCTCTCTGGAGTCGCCTCGTCGCCATTTCCGGATTTAGGGAACGGGCTAGTATGGCGGTGTCATCGGCGTAGAGGCACACGGAAGTGTCCTCCGCCCTGGGTAGGTCCGCTGTGAAGATATTGAACAGGTACGGAGACAGCACGGCGCCTTGGGGGACACCGGCTTCCATGGGTCGATAGGTGGACAAGGCCCCGCCCACCTTCGCACGTAGCTCTCTGCCACTTAAGAAGGACGCCACCAGCTTCACTAGGCCGACAGGGTAGCCAAAGTCGAGCATCTTAACGATAAGCCCATCGTGCCAGACCCTGTCGAAGGCCTTGGCGATGTGCAAGTCCTTCTTCTGTTGCTCCGTCGAGTGGCCACGACGGTACGCGAACTGCTCGTCCGGGAGGATTTGCAGTTCTTCCGTGGTCTCGTGCAGTCTGGCCAGGATAACCCTCTCGGCTACTTTGCTCGTCATGGGCAGGAGACTGATGGGCCTGTAACTAGAGGGGAACGTTAGGTTCTTACCTGGCTTTGGGATGAGAATCACGTCGGCCTTTTTCCATCTTTTAGGAAACCTGCGCAGTCTCAGGATGGCGTTGCAGATGTTCAGCAGCGCCATCACTCCTCGGTGGGGGAGCTTTCTGAGTATTCTATTCCCGATTCCGTCGTGTCCTGGTGCTTTGCGGGGGTTCAGGTGGCGCAGGATATCCTTCACCTCCTCCGGAGTAGCGGGTCTGATGGGTTCTGCATTGGGTAGGCGTCTTAGACGCCGCACACAGCGTGCCACCTCATTGGTGTGGTCCTCGTCCTCGTCGTCCAGAAAGTGTGTCCAGGTGTCTATGCCACCGCTCCTGGTAGAGTTCGTCCAGGGCGGCTTTGACTCTCCTGTTGAGCTAGTTGGCGACTTGCCTATCGCGTGGATGAACCGTCCTCATGGCTCGTCGCTTGGCCGCACGTCTCTCCCTAATCTGCTCCTGCAAATCAAGAGGTAACTCAGGATCCACACGTCTCCTTTCCGTCCTCTCGGTGGTGCTGCTTTCCAGGGCGGTGCGAATATCTATCTCAAGGCTCATGACTGCCGCCTCGATGTCCGTTTCGTCCTGGATGACAGGGACTGGTTGACAGATCCGTTGTATTTCTGCACGAAACCGCTCCCAGTCGGTCTGTCTCCTGACTACGGTTGCCTCGTCGCGACGCTCCCGCCTAACTCGAGCAGAACGGGCGAGTGGTTCGTGGAAACCTCGTGGTGCGTCGTCAGTTCGGCTTCCATCGGTATTGCCTTGAGGAAAGCGATATCCAGCACGTCCGGCCTAGTTGCCCTTGTCTGGAAGGTTGGCTCATCAGGTCCGTACGCAAACACGTCGTCGTTGTTCCGCAAGGAATGCAGAAGCACCCTGCCTCGTGTTGAGGTGGTTGTACTATTCCACTCCGGCGATTTTGCGTTAAAGTTGCCGATGGCAACCGTATGCGACCATGCCCCCATTACCACCTTCAGGTCGTCGTCCAAGAGCGGGAGAGATGCTGACTGGTAACAGGACACCATGGCGATATCTCCATGGCGGGTGCTCACAGAGACTGCCACGGCTTCCATGTTCACCAGCTGCGGGACCTGCAACATATGATGATCGATACCTGTTTTAACTAGCAGGGCGACTCCTCCTCCTTGTCTGGCCGGCCGGTCCCTCCGATACGTCACGTATCCGAGCATCCTGGCGGCCCTCAGCTTGGTCTCTTGGATGGCGGCCACGTCTACGTCTAGACCCGGCAGGAGCTCAAGCAGGTCGTTCTTCCTTCGCTGGAACCCGTCGACGTTCCAGGAGGCGACTCTCAGGGACTGCACTCTCGGAGGATCAGCCATTACTCCTGTAAAAGAGATGGCATTTTGAAGAAGGCGCGCATGGCGGAATACATCTCCTCCATCCTCGCCAGCGCGCTGACGAAGTCGGAGGGCGTACTCCACGACTTCGGTGGCTGTTGGAGTTTGACGGCCCCCCTAGGCGCCGCGGCGGGAGCCTGCCTTTGCCTCGCGGCGTCGGCGAAGCTTTTCGCCATCGTCACCTTAGAGGGTTGCGTGTACTTGGCCTGGGGGCAGCCCCTGTAGCTGGCGGGATGAGGTCCGCCGCAGTTGGTACATTTGGCCGGTGCTTTCCTCGGCTTGGTGCACTCAGCCGAGTGGTGTCCCTCTCCGCATTTTACACAGCTCACCAGCGCGGTGCAGCGGCTTTGGCCGTAGCCGAACTTCTGACAGCGGTGGCACTGGGAAGCCACCGCTGCCGCTCTTTGGGGCTCCACTCGCACTACGAGCGAGCAGCACCTCGTCACCTTCAGGATGCCCTCCTGATCCAGTGGCACCTGCACAAGGATAAGGGGCATCTGCTGCCTGGTCCGCGGCTTGGTCATTCTGGTGACGTTCGCGGGGGCGAAGCCTTGGCCTCGGAGGTCTTCGGTGATTTCCTCCAGCGGGGTGCTGCAGGGGATCCCTCGGATGACTACCCGCAGTAGCCAGTCCTCTTGGAGGGAGTACGTGTGGTACTCCTCTCCTTTCGCCGCAAGCAGCCTGGCGAGCCGCGTATGGCCTCCCGCGGTGGCAGGGGAGATGGCCACACCCTCTCTGACCATTTTCGCCTTGGCGAAATTTATCCATTCCTCCTTCAAAAGGAGCGACACGGCGGTCCACCGTTCGCCCTTCTTCAGGATGGCCGGCGGGATTTTTGGAAGCTTTTCAGCTTCACTCGCGGTGGAGGTGGTGGTTGCGGCGCTCGTCGAGGGTGCAGAGGATGGCGCGGCCTTTTTCAGAACCTTAGGTTCCTCGTCTGACGAACCCGCGTCCCCTGAAACAGAGGAAGAAGTTATTTTCTTCCTCTTACCGCCCTTACCTTTTCCGCTGCTTGCGGTGGCGGCAGGTGCGGTGGGTGCAGCCGTGGCTGGGGCTGGTACAGGCGATTCTTCCATCGCCTCGGGGGTGTCCTGGCTGGGAGCTCGAGAGCCGGCCGACAGGCCCCTGATAAGCTCCTCCAGAGCTCGGTGGCGGGCTTCTGCCGCCTCTTCGCGGGCTTTCGCGGCCTCCTCCTGGTCGCGGAGTCGCTTCGTCAGCTCGGCGATGCTCTGCCTGAGCTGCTCGTTCTCGGCCCTAAGCCTGGCCAGCTCCTCGTCACGGCGAGGGAGAATTCGTCCAGCGTCGGATAGCGGGCTAGGGCTCCTACTATCGCAGGAGCTCCCTTCGCTGGGGGTCGGCGTTTGCGATCGAGATCGCATCACGTCATCCTCCTCGACGCCGTTCACTTCACTCGACAGCACGCCTAAAACAGAAATATCTGGGATCTCGCTGCCTAAACTGGAAGATCTCAGACGGTCAGACACACCGAATTCTTTTAAGAATAGTCTTAAGAAAGACTAGAGATTTTGTCTTGTAAAAGACAATGTTTTGTGGGGCCTCCACTTCACTGTGCGCACACACTGGTTTGCACTACTTTGCCACTCACTCGTACACTAGTAGGGTAGTACCTACTCGCGTCGCTGCTGCTCGGGGACTGATCCCCCGATGCTCGAAAAAGCATCTGCTTTTATACCAATCTGGGGGTGGTGAAGCCACGCCCCCTCAGGCGATACCGAGGGCGACAATAGTTTAGAATGGATTTAACGTAGTTTTTTAAAGTCCGCTTTACATTAACAATTTCTTTGTCAATTAAATGATCAAGTGGCTTCGTCAAATCAATTGACAAATGTAATACTACGTCAAATAAATTGATGAAGAACTTCGTCAAGTTATTGATGACTTAAAACTTGTTCTAATTTTTCGTCAATTTTTACTTCAATTCACGAATACCAACCTAAAATAAATGTAAATCTTTAACCAGTAACCGAGCAGCAGCAATAATAAATGCAATGGAAGCTTTTTCAACTGTTTCTCACTTTTTTTGCATTAAAATATAATAAGTAAAGTTACTTTTCATTTTTAACAGGTTTTGGTTCGTATACAAATAGGAATGATATAACGTCAAAAGTTAAAATTACTTTTAGGTTGGTACGGGTGACATCTGACAGCAAAATTGTTAAGAAACTTGACAAAACCCTGAACATGTGTAAAATCAAAGTGCGACCTTGAAGTAGAGTTGTTACAGAACAGGCATTTTCTGTGAACCTGTTCTAACTGTTCCAGCTTTACTTGGGAATCTGTTCTCTAAACCTGTTCATCTGTTCTGTTCGTTTATGTTGCCGTATCGCTTGACTTGCATCTGCACCTTATATGTTCCGTGTATCGCACTGCGCAACTCGAGATGCGACAGAACGGGAATAGGAGTGGACATTCCATTCTACCACAGGCACGCCATGAGCTTACCTTTTTGCTCTTAGCTTAGCTTTAGAATATAAATGAAGAACTTTTGGCTGGAAACTATTTGTTATAAGTCGTCAGTGCCGGATTTAAAAAGACATTTAAAAAAAAAATCCAACAGGAAACATTTTACCTGAAAAATACCTTAAAATATTTTCTGGAGTGAAAAATTAGTAAATAACAACAATTTATCTGTCACGCAAATATATACGGTGTCTTGCAAGTCGTTACAATAATTTTAGGAGGTGATAGAATACGTGATTTTGAGTCGATTGAAACAAACATATCTATATACCAAGTGTTACAATATTTGTGATAATTAATTTTTTAATATTTTTTAATTTAACCGTGCTTTTCTACAATTATTGTAGAAGTGTAGAAGAAAAACAAATTTATTTAAACGATTATTTAAATCATTTAAATAATCCATTCATTCTTAATAAAAAGGCTATAGAAATATTTGTTATAAAAAGGTCTGTTTTTCTTCTACACTTCAATAATTGTAAAAAAGCACGGTTAAATTAAAAAATTAATTATCAGAAATATTGTAACACTTTTTATACCTATACGTATGTTTGTTTCAATTGACTCAAAATCAAGTATTCTCTCACCTCCTAAAATTATTGTAACGACTTGCAAAACACCCTGTATAGAGTTCTATCATAATTCCATATATTTAAAAAAGAGAAATACCAATTTTGTTTTGTGTTTGTTAATTTATATTATATTATTTATATATTGCTATTTTTATACCAGCTTTTTAGAAATATATATTTTAAACTTATTAACGAATAAAGTTATATTGTATTCAAAATTTAAATTTTGTAATTTTTCTCTTTTTTAATTTTACAACTGTCGTTGTAGAACTTATAAACTGTTAATTTCTAACGTCGATAACGAATGCCATCCGATGTAGACGTTATCGTGTAACTACTGTATTAGTCTAATAACACTAATAACAGCCATACACAGTTCTTTGCTTTGCCCGTTGTTCGCACTCGCAGTGTTCGCCATTTGAGCTTCGACTGTCGATTCAGTTTTACAAACACGCATACACTTTTACTGTCACATTTGTGGAGCTGCTCACTTCATTGAGAATAACGAGTTCAGTGAATAACTGTTACGCACCTGTTCTCAAGAACCTGTTCTGTTCTTTTCATAACAACTCTACCTTGAAAAAATTGATGAATTAATTCATCAATTTCTTCGACAATAAATTGTTAGTGCAATGCCCGCTTAAAATTCGTATATTTTAGAACTAATGGAATTTATCCTCTAACTGGCATTTCCCAGGATGAGCTTTTACAGAAGTTTTAAATCTTTGAAAGACAAACGTGGCATTGCTAATTTTGTATTTTTATTTAAATTATTAAATAACCTAACTGATTGTGGTGATTTATTAAATACTTAATTTTCATGTCCCCAGGGCAGTTTCAAGACACGATGGTACTTTTTACTTGCCAATGCCAAGAACTAATATTAGTTTTTCCCCATCGAATTTTATGTGCAACACTTATAACAACTTAAAGTCATCGGTTGATATATTTTATTGTTCCCTTGCAGGCTTGAAACAGCACTATGATGCTTTTTTTAATCTGATGCTATTTCTAGTGTTAATTACTATTATTATATATATATATATATATATATATATATATAATCAGAAAGTCCCCCTTGATACCGTTAGGTGTGGGGGTGTCCTTGTTCATTGCTTGTTATCCATGTATGAATGAACTCCATGCCTTCTTATTCTGCGTTAAGTCCTTTGCCTCCTTCCATGTTTTTCTTTTCTGCTTTATAATTTTTCCAATTTGGTTGTCCTATGTCTCCTTTGGCCTACCTCTCCTCTTCTTAGCTACTACTTTTGCCTCCCATATATTTCTCGTTACTCTGTCCTGTCCCATTCTATTTAGATGTCCCCAGCAGCTCAATTGTCTCTTTTCTATAAATTCTAATATTGATTCTATCTGGAACTCTTCTCTCACTAAATTGTTTCTTATTCTATCTCTTCTCCTTATCCCTTTGACTCTTCGCAGATACTTCATTTCTACCTTCTTGCTTTTTTGTCTATTATTCAGGATTCAGGACTCACACCCATATGTCAGTATCGGTCTGTAGATAGCTTTATATACCTTCATCTTTGTTGTCTTGGATATTTCTCTTTTATTTATAAACTTGTTGCTCATTGCATAATACATTTTCAAGGTTTTTTAAATTCTTTCATCAATTTCTAGATCTTGTTTGCCTCGTTCTTCAATTATTGCACCGAGATATTTAAAATGGTCTACTTGATTTATTTTAGTGTCGTCTATTATTATGTCTATATCAATTTTTTCATTCGAGATACTCATCACCTTCGTTTTACTTTTATTTATCTTCATTCCCGCATTTATCATTTCTTCATTCCAGATATTTAGACTTTGTTGTAGGTCCTTTTCGCTGCCTGCCATAATCGCTACATCATCCGCAAAAGCACATTCTTTTATCTCTACTCTCTCCAAATTTCTATAACCCACATAGAGACTTTTACATTTTTGATTGCATCTGCGTATTATATCATCCATGAAAACGATGAACAGTGCTGGACTCATGACTCCACCTTGTCTTAAACCTCCTGTTGTTCTGAACATGGTCGATCGCATATTTTTACTGATTACATAATTTTTATTATTATTGTACAAAATACGTATTGCTCTTATCAGTTTTGCGTCAACACCTCTATTTTCCAGACTTTCCCATATTTTTTGTCTATGTACAGTGTCAAAAGCTTTTTCGATGTCAATAAATACCAAATATGCTCTCCTTCCTTGCTTAATTAGTTTTTCTGTTATTTGTTTGATGGTAAATATATGGTCTTGTGTATTTCTGCCTTTTCGGAAACCCCTATGTGATTCATCAAGTGTTGGTTCAATATATTGTCTTAGTCGCTTCTCAAGTATTCTCTCGTATAGTTTCAGTCCTGTGCTAAGTAATGTGATGCCTCTATAGTTGTTACAGACTTTATGGTCTCCTTTTTTAAAAAAAGGTAAAATTACCCCTATTTCCCAGTCCTCTGGTATTTTTTCTTCCTTATAAATTTTATTAATTAGTTTCTTTCTTCCACTGTGTCCCATGTATTTCAACATTTCTGTTAATTTATCATGTCCCGGAGTTTTTCCATTTTTCAGCTGTTTCATTGCTTCATTAAGTTCTACTTCGGTGATTTCTTGATAATCGTTATATTCGGATACATTTCTATCATCATTTGTCTTTTCTTCTCCTTCAGTTCCTCCACAATTCAACAACGACTGAAAATATTGTCTCCACCTCTCCATTACTTCATGTTCTTCTGTTAGTATTTCTCCATCTCTGTCTTTTATTGCTATAGTTTGATGTGTCCTTTCTTTTCTTAATGTTTTTACAACATTACAGAATAGATTTTGGTTTCCGTTGCTAATATTTTCTATTCTGTCTCCGAAGTCCTCCCATGATTTTTGTTTCGCCTCTTTTATTTTATTTTTAACTATTGTTCTTTGTAATTTGTACTTGTTATAATTTTCTGCTGTTCTATTACCAAGATAGTTTTTCCATAGCTTTTTCTTTGTATTTACTTGTTCCCTGATTTCTTCGTTGCACCATGCAGTCTGTTTCTGTCGATTGTTAATCTTCTTAATTCCGCATGTTGCCTTGGCTAATGTAAGTATAATGTACTTGAATGTGTTCCAAGATTCTTCTACAGTTTCATTCTTTTGATCTTGTCTTTTTTTTTGCTAATTCTTTGTTTAACCTTTTTTGTATTCATTTGTTACATTTCCATCTTTCAGCTTGTAAGCTTTAATTACCTCCACTTTTTTATTTCTTTGTTTTTCGATGTGTCTATCATTTTTTACTATCCTGTCTTTTATCTTTGCTACTAAAAGGTAGTGATCACTATTAATTTCTGCACTTCTTTTCACTTTCACATCTTGTATAATTTTTCTGTTTTCCTTTGATACTAAAATGTAATCTATTATCGACCTTTTGTTCCTGTTTGGTTCTTCTCGTATGAACTTGTGTATGTCTCTATGGTTATGAAATGTGTTTGTAATTATTAAGTTATTCAGTTGACAAAATTCTAATAATCTTAAGCCATTATTATTTCTGGCTTCTTCCCCATACTGTCCAATGACTGCCGTAAAGTAATTATCTCTCTTACCTACTCTTCCGTTAAAATCTCCTAGTATAAATATGCTTCCTTTACTTCTTTCTACTACAATGTCTTCCCAGAATGCATTTTTATTTTCTGCTAATTCATTTTCGTCCGGTCCATATACACTTATGATTGTTTTAATTTCATTTCCTTCTTTAATTTCCAATGTTAATATTCTTTCTGAATACGCTTCCCATGTGTTTATCTTATTTATTAGGTCTGCATATATTACACAACCTACTCCAGCTTTTGCTCTCATAGTCCCCTTCACACCACTGTACATCAATATATGGTTCTCTAGCTCCAATACTCCCTGTCTCTTCTTTTTTGTTTCCGTAATAGCTAAAATGTCAAGTTTTGCCTTTATAAATTCCTCAGTTAGCTCTTTTTCTTTTCCTTGTAAACTTCTTATATTCTATGTTCCCATTTTCCAGATTCTCGCCTTGTTAGATTTGTCAGTACTTCCATCCGTTTTCTTTGGGGTGCTAGTTAGTTTTTTGGTTCCTCTTTAGCGACCAACGACCCTGCTGCATTATCCCATTTATATTCTTCATTGTTTATTATCAATTTTTTGTACCCAACTTTAATCTTCTTCCCTTTTTCTTTTTCACTCTTGGCAATATCTAATTTGTTTTTGAATTTCTCTTTCTTTTTTTGTCATATCATTTTCTATGTATACCTTTGTGTTTCCCAACTTATATTTATTCTTCATAATTTCTAGTTTCTTTTCCCAGTTTGCTATTTCCGCTAATGTCATTTCTGTCCTTTTGCCTTTGTTAATTATTGTCGCTGTCTTTATTTCCGCATCCACTTGTATTCCTCTCATTAAAAAACTCTTCTTCCTTATTTAAATAATCTAATTTTAGCACGTTAAACAAATCTTTAACCCTTTTAACAGAATTCTCATTTTTTCCAAATTCACAACATTCATACAATTTCAAACTTTCAGTGATAGAAACACAGATACTTAGATTTACTTCTTCATCTTTAGTATTTAATATTTTTACTGGAATTTTACCATTATTTGGAGTTGCAATAGAGCCAGCCATAAATACTCCTTCACACAACTCTTTCGCAAGTATCACACAATCATCTTGCATATTTGTGGGTAAAAATTCTATAGACTCAAACCTTGGAGAAATTTTCAAAATATTAGTGTTATTTGAATCTAATTTGATTGTAACTTTAATTTCCCCTGTATTTATTGACAATGTATTTAGTTCAAAATTAATTATTGCCTACATTTTTCTAAAAAAAATCATTACCTATAATACCATCATTTATACATACAAGGAAGGTTTTTAAATTCAATTTTTTTTTTTTTATTAACATTTTTCCTATTTCTAAGTTTAAATATGTATGTCCTACTGAAGTGATATGTCCTCCTATACCATTTACTTCTAGTTTATCCTCATAAATTATATTATCATCATTTAAACTTTCATACTTTATAGCACATAAAGAAGCACCCTTATCTAACGAAAAATTCAGATATATCCCATTATAAATTTGTTTACTTATTGCAGTCTCGAAAAAACTAAGTTACCTCATGCGAATTGCAATTATCGCTTGACGTATTAGATGACGTACTTGGAATATTACTTGACTCGTCATTATTTGCAAAATACATATTTCCCGATCTAGGTTCTTGTCGCAATGGTTGACCTCTCATGCCTCTACTAAAATGCTGACGCGAGCTTTCCGGCTGCTTCTATTATTAGCATAATAATTTTGTGGATTTTTCACAAATTGTCTTGGTTTAGTATTTGAATTAAAATTTTAATACTAATGAAATCCTTTTTGTCCCTGTCTATGATAGTGAGAATGTCTAGAATTTGAAAATTTTCCGCGATTGGAAATAGTCATAATTTGAGATTATTCGCCTTTTGATATCTCTTCATCTTGTGCTGAACGTATGGCTTGAAATAATGAAGAAAAGGTCGATATTATTGTACCAATTTTTGAATTTTTTAATCCATCCGCGAAACATTTTATAGCTGTTTTCTCATTTAATGGTCGCAGTATTTCATGCGATTAACATTTGATTGTGAAATAGTTCAATTAACAGAAAGATCTTGAAATTCTTTACCAAATTCTTCAATGCATTTGTTACCTTGTCTAGCTTGTAATAGTTGCATTTGTAGAGCCGTATCTGAAATTCTAGTTAAAAGAAATTTTTTCATATCACTATCTAGAGCCGGTACAGTGTGATAAGTCGCAGATAACTTAAGTTTAGCACTCTGAGATAATCGTGTTTTTAGGATGACATTTATTAATTGAGCTTTACCATCATTATTAAGCATAGAATCATATAGTTCTATAGCATCTATTAGTTGTTTAGTGACATTTTCATCACCTGTCATTACTGGTAAAAAACTAACAGCAAGTTTAAGGTCAAAGGAACTCATTGTAGGATTTTCTGTTTTCTTAATTTCAAAATTTAATATTTGTAAAAAAACTTGTTTGATATCTTTAACTATATTATCTGCCAAAATTATCTCGTCGTGACATAATTCAAATTTTTCAATTTTGAATTTTATAATTGACAACAGCCTGAACTTGATTGTATATTTCACGAGCTTCATCTATTTTTTTTCTAAAATGTTACCCTTACTATGTCTTTCTGAAACTATCTTTATCAAGCAAGTTCTTATTTCTTTTATTTCTATCAGAGAAGTATATAACTTTCCTAATTTTTCAGTCATTTACCTATACTAGATTTTAAATTTATACTTATGTAATTAAGCAACTATGCAATTTTTACCATACAATCTACTTTTAAATATATTTAATTATGTGCTTCATTAAGAAAATTGCATAATATGACCTAGACTATAGCCAACCTGACTATAGATGAGATTAATCGCTATTCTAGGGATCTTAAGGACCCTAATGGAAAGAAATTTATCTGCGCTTCATGTCGTTCACCCAGTCCGCAGACCCTTGCTCCCCAGCATTTATCACATCTGAGTGGCCCTTCCATTAATGACAGCTCTGCAGACACTCTTCTGTGTAAAGTTCAGAAATATTTAGATAGTAAACTCCAAAATCATTTAGATGCTCTTAGTAGCAAAAACCAAAAACTCATAAGGAGATTTGAAGAAAGAATTGATTCTTTGGAAGGAGAGATTAATAAGATCACCGCCTTGAACACGGAATTGCAAAATATTACTAGTGACGTTGACAATTTGAAGGAAAACATTGTTTTGCTTAGAAATGAAGTGGATATCCTTAAACAAAGTGGCTCCAATGCTGAACTAACATCTGAAGACTTTATATTATATGAACTCCATGAACGCCAGAAGAGATCTAATAATATAGTGATCTACCTCACTGATTCCAATGAAGAACCGGACGGTGATCATGTTAAGCAGATGTTAAATGAGATAGTTGGTGGTAATAGTACCATAAATATTATTAAATTAACTCGTGTTGGCAGGCGCAATAAGAATGGTAACCGTCCACTAAGTCACCCTATCTAACTCAAATGACGTCCATAATATCATTCAAAACCGTAAGGATGTTGCCAAATGAAACAAAATCTACATCAACTTTGATTTAACACACAAACAACAAGAGTCTTACAAATCTGTGAAAGCCGAATTGGAGGATACATTTAAGAATGGCGAAAAGGATTTAATAATTAGATACTTCATGGTACCCCTAAAATTGTGCCAAGAAATTCATCAGTATCAAAAAACTAAATCAACCAACATCTTATTACTCTGTTTACTATAAAATACGCGAGGTCTACGCACTAAATTTCATCAACTTCTTGAAAATGCTTCTTACTCTTCGTTTGACATTATTGTCTTTAATGAAACTAATCTTAATTCAAATTTTTATGATTCGGAACTTCACATGTATGATTACAACGTATATAGAAAGGATCGCTCTACATTGACTAGCGTTCATTCTTGTGGTGGAGGAGCACTCATAGCTGTGCGAAGAAACATAACTAGTCTACTACAAGCTGCAGGTGACATTGAAAAACTGTTTGTTATGGTGGGTAGTGGGCTCAATCAGTACATAATTGGTACCTCATATTTTCCCCCCAGGTCTCCAGTTACATCATATCAGACTTTTTACGAAAGTATAGATCAATTATGTGATACCTTTCCTACAGCCAATCTATGCCTACTGGGCGACTTTAATCTTCATGGAAAGTGGGAAGCTGGCCCCTACGCATCTACAGTTACCCCCTTGCCAAATCTCTCACCAAATGAAGTGGAATGCTTGGATATCGTTGCACATCAGTCTTCCCTGTTCAACCTTTTTCAAATTAACACCATCATCAATGGGGTTGGTTCTCTGCTTGATCTCGTTTTTGTTCGGAATCTTGATACTGTAGTACTAATCTCAGAAGAAACTATTATTGATCCGCCAGATATATATCATCCTCCTCTTCATTTTAAGCTTATTATGGACAACTACGATACTGTTGGTGAACTTATTCCAGCAGGTTATTTTCGGGATTTCAAATCTCCAAATATGCTAGGCATCTCTGACTTCCTAGTTCAGTTCAACTGGGATTTAATATTATCAGGTAAATCCCTTGAAGATATGGTTAATATTTTCTATAGTATATTATATCAGGCCATTGAATTATTTGTTCCATTAACAAAATTCAGTAATAGAAAGTTTCTCAGATGGTTCTCGTCTGAACTTAATTATTGCAAAAAAGAAAGCGCACTTGAAATATAAGCTGTCTGGAGCGGCACTCTGTATCTTTTATTTTTAAGGAAAGCGATAAGAATAGGCAAGTGACAATATCGCTATCGCAAAAATTATTGGTATCCTATAAGTAAATCTCTATGACCTCGGCTATAGTACGGCCATTCTCGTATTCTTCAGTCGGATAGAGATTGTAGTAGTCCTGAAAACATCCGCAAATGTAACCAACAACGTAAAAAAGAAGAGGAAGACATTTGATCGAATCTCAATTTACAGTAACCTAACTTTTAGATTATTTTTATTAATTAGTTTGTTTAATATCTTAATCAAGTTTAAATTTATAAATTCAACTTTAGCTTTATATTGTAAAAAATGTTACCAGCGCAAAGATTTCTTGTAAATGAAATTGAAAACATTGCAAGAATGCACAAAACTAGAGTGAACAAAAGGGTACTGAGGAGTGATAGTGACCCATTCAGTTTACATGATAGACGCTTTATTGAACTTTTCCGTTTAAATAAGGACCTAGTGGCTTATTTATTCACACAGCTAGTTCCCCACATGGATCCCGAACAAAGATGTACAAGAATCCCTTGCCAAATACGAATTCTAACGACCTTACGTTTTTTTGCAATTGCCAATTATCAAAAAGGTATGTATATTAGTTTTTAGCTTTGCTGTTGTTGTGGTCAATAAATTTAAGGGTAAACTTTGGATATATTTTGAACTATTTACACGATTTCATAGAAAAATTATAATTCCAATAAAAGTAAGAACCTTAGCAGTTAATTTGTTGGTATTTTAGGTAATTGGGTACATTTTTTAAATATAAATGATATATGATAATTATGTACTTAATTATAACTTTATTATAGCAACAACAGGTTATAATTGAAAGTTTGAGTAAATAATATTTTTTTGTTTTAGGTATTGGTGAAGAATTTTTACTATCCTCAAGTCAACAAGCGGTAAGCCGTTGCATTCATGAGGTTGCCAATTGTATCACAACACGTATGGGACCAGAATGGATTAAATTTCCTTTTGACCAACAGTCAAAAAATGACATAAAAAGAGGTTTCATGGAAAAACCTGGTTTTCCAGGTGTAATTGGTTGCATCGATTGCACACACATTGCGATATTGGGACCATCACATGAGCAGCATAATTACATCAATCGAAAGGGTTACCATTCAAAAAATGTGCAAATAGTTTGCAGTTATAATGTACAAATTTTAAATATAAATGCAAGATACCCTGGATCTGTAAATGATGCTTTTATTTGAAGAGCTTCACAAGTAAAGCGTGTCTTAGATCAAGACTATAACAGAGGTAAGTAAAAAACGTTTTATTAGTGTTCAAGAATGCTTAAATAATTATTTTTTTAGGTGAAAGAAACCAATGGCTGCTTGGAGATTCAGGATATCCGCTGGAACCTTGGCTATTAACCCCATTTGAAAACCCTGAACCAAATACACCGGAGGACCGGTATAACCGTGCACACAAAATCACTAGAAGCATAATTGAACGCTGCAATGGACGATTCAATCTGATTTTTAGGTGTCTTTAGGAGAAAGAAAGCTGAGATACAGTCCTGAAAAAGTTGGTGTAATTATAAATGCTTGTGCAGTTTTACATAATTTACTGCTTAGGGCAGGAGTTGAATATGACATTGATTTAAATTTAGTTAACGCAGATGTAGATAATTACCACAATGTTAACCACCCAGTATTAAATGAAGCTAGACAAACAAGACAAGTTGTAGATACATATTTTACCAATGTGTAATTTTATGTTTATTTGTAAGAGCATTTTTTATAAATAAATTATATAATAAATTAAATTCAATAATTTGTTTGAATCGTGGCTCACTAAAACTCAATATGTTAAAATTTTTACTTCTTATCTTTCTTTTGTGATAGCAATGCATTTTAAATGGACAGGTTCAAATACTGTCAAGCTTAAAAGCCACAATTTAAGTTTCGAATGTACAACCAGGCCTTAATCATTTATCATAATTAATATAAAATCAAGAATCCACAAATTAACATCAAGAGTAAAAAACTTCATGTACTTTTTATTAATCACATGTTTAAACAACAAAATAAATGTTCTTTTAATTTCATAACAAATAAACATCATCTAGTATTAACTAAATTTAACCGAATATTCTAAAAAAAAATCACAGTGCTAATAATCCTCAGTAATTGTCCGAATATTGTTTTGCTGTAGGACAGTGTGAACAAAAATTAACTGTCTTAGGAAAAGCCTCTTGACCATCTGCTAATCTAGCAATATTTGTATTAATGTCCTTTAAAACCACCATATTTTCTTGGTGCATTCGTAGTAAGGACATTTTATCTCCCTTTCTGTTGATTTTATTTCCAACATTACTTGCTTTGATTTTACCACGAACCACATTTTTTGCAACCACTTTTCGTTTCTTATTCTCATTACCATTCAAAGGAACATTATTTTGTTCAGAACAAACAAGACTTTGTTCACTTGCCATTGGCGTGGTAGCTGATATAGAAGGTGTTGGAGAACTGACTGTGCTGGTAATTTTTTGTTTCTTTAAAAAAAAACAAGCTCAGGAATTTTTATTGCCTGGCTTTGGGGATTTATTTCAAAGAATACACATGAATTCTGGGTTGATTCAGTGTTTTGGTCATGAACAGCACCATTTCCCTGAAAATTATATAGATTGAATATATTCAAATTAAATCAATATAAAAAATATGTAAATAAATAGGCCCATAATTATTAAAATACTTACAAAACCTAATTCAGATGTGGCATCTCCTTGTACCATAGTCCACCCAATTATACCCATCAGTTTTTCCTCAATATGCGTTAAAGGTGGCAAAAGGCCCTCCTCCACCTGTTCTATTTATATTAAGTTTCAGATTTTGTGCCTTTACTTTCACTTTACTTTTCCACTTGCTGAAAGCCTACGATTTACACAGGTGCAAATCAGAGAGTACATGTAGGTAATAGTTGTAAAACCCATTTCTATCCATTTGTCGCCCGTTTTTGAGCCATAACCCATACTATTTAGTTTTGTTGCTACTTGCTCCCACAAGCTTTTGTAATTTTGCCGGGCATCTAAACCAACAAACGATTTGGTTACCATCTCCGGGTGTTCCAATAAAAAATCGACAAGTACTTCCCATTGGTTTGGGTTCGTTTTTGTGGCTCGTGCTGACATGCTTCAATAAACTAATAAAATGAACATAAGGATTTATTTAAAAATATAAAAATTAAATGCTAACCTGATATTTCACTGTATAAACTCTTGTTTATTCATTGAACGGAGATAAAAAATATTATGTATGGAACAGAATGAGACAGAATATGTATCTTGGATAGAAAGACCTATCGAGCTGTCGTTATTAGTTTCTCCTCTATCGCTGTTTCGGTCATATTCGGGTAGTCGTGAAAACGACCGAACTTACTTATAGAGTACGAAATAGCGGAGCGAAGGGAATTTCTTTCGCTATTTCATTACAGAGTGCCGTTCCTGGCTCACCTTTTGATTTTCGTGAATTTGCTACGTTGAGAACAGAATACAAAAATCTTAAAACCAGTTGTTATAAAAACTATGTATATAGTACAGAAACATCTATCTCAAACAACCTGAAATTTTTTTGGAATTTTGTTAACTCTAAACGCAAAAGTATAGGTATTCCAGTTGAAATTGAATACAATGGAATTAAAAGTACTGATGGTGAAGAGATGGCTGGCTTATTTGCTGATTATTTTGCTTCCGTTTATTGTGATAATGACTGTGATACAGCTAATGATACCTGATAACAACATCAATTTAAACTCTTATCAGGTATCTTTATCAGATGTTTATACCAAGTTGTTTAATTTGGATACTAGTAAGAGTCCGGGCCCAGATGGGATTCCTCCATCCATTTTAAAATTTTGTAGTGGTATTTTAGCAAGATCTCTTTGTCAAATTTTCAATGAGTCATTGTCAGAAGGTTCTTTTCCTGATTTTTGGAAAGTAAGTTACATTACTCCTATTCATAAAACTGGCTCCAGGAGTCAGGTGAAGAACTACAGACCCATAAGCATTTTAAGTATGATTCCTAAAATCTTTGAAAATATTGTATGTGACTTTTTGACACTTGGGCTTAGGAATGTCCTCATTGATGAGCAGTTTGGATTTATGTCCAGTAGGTCTACTGAGCTTGGTCTCTTAACATATTCTCATTTCCTGTCGGATGCCTTGGAGGAGGGGTGTCTAGTGCACTCTGTGTACACCGACTTCTCCAAAGCGTTCGACAGGGTGAATCACAAAGTCTTGTTGCATAAGATGGCACATGTGGGAGTAACTGGTGTATTGCTAAATTGGGTTGCGTCTTATCTCCGGGAACGATCTCAAGTCGTAAGGGTATGTAACTTTAAGTCGGCAGCAATTGAGGTCACCTCGGGGGTTAATAATAATAATAATAATAATAATAATAATAATATGCTTTATTTCCTGAGACATAATACAATGCATGGAAAACGTCAAGTAAATATAATAAAATTCACAAATATATAACAAAATAAATAACAATGACACACAATAATTGACTTCAAATTCAATTTGTACAATGCAAGATAACAAACAACAATCAAAGAAAACTACACTCAAAAAATTCACGCACCGTATAGAACGATTTTGTCAAAAGTAAATCTCTACATGACTTTTTGAAGGACGGGATGCTCTGAATATTTTTTATATTAACAGGAAGATGGTTATATATTTTAGGTGCCATAACAAATGGACCATTAGCCGACTTTGCCAATCGGTGTCTAGGGATCCCCAGGGATCTCACCTGGGTCCACTTCTATTTAATATTTTTATTAATGATATACATAAATGTTTTTACTTTAGTAGGTGTCTTTTATTTGCTGACGACTTGAAGTTATTTCAGAAAATTCACATTCAGGATAACTGTATCGAGATTCAAGCGGATCTTAATAGGCTACTTAACTGGTGTACACTTAATGGTATGGAACTTAATGCTTCTAAATGTAATACAATGATATTTTCACGAGGCAGAACATCAGTTGAATATGCTTATCAACTTCAGGGGAATTTGCTTGATTCATCTTATACCATTAAAGGCCTAGGGGTGACAATGACCTCACTGTCATTTGTACCTCATATAACAGCGGCAATATCTAAATCTATGCGGATGTTAGGTTTTATCAAAAGATGTACTCAAAATTTTGTTAACATCAATTCTATAAAGATACTTTATTGTGCTCTTGTGAGACCACATTTGGAGTATGCCTCAAGCTTATGGGCACCTTGTTTCAATATACATATTAACAAAATTGAGAGTGTTCAACACATTTTTCTTAGATATATTGCTGCCAAATTCAATATTTTACCACCCTATGATTATTCCCAGTTGGAAGCAACGTTAAATATAAAACCACTGTCTTACAGGCGTAAAAGAAAAGATTTACTTCTGCTCTATAATATTATTAATTCTTATGTCTCCCCACTATTAAGTCACGTTAAATTATAAGTTCATTACAAGCACACTCGTTCCGCAAATACGTTCTTTATTCCATTTCATAGGACTACTTATGGTAGGAACAATTTTATTACTAGAGTATGTAGGCTTGCAAACGACTATACAAATCTGGACTTTTTCAGTAGTAAATCACAATTTCTTAGACAGCTTGGTAACTGCGAACTATAGTGTAATTAGAATCTATTGATCTTTTAAGCTGTTTTTGTACGTAGAGTACGTGTACCTAGAGTTGTCTATTGGTATAAGGTGATTACTTTATCTTTATTTTATAGTTACGTTGTATGTGGCTATTTGTACTTATGTTTATGTTGGTACATATTTGTTATTATTATTCCAATGCTATTACTATTTGTACTATAATATCTAAATTGATATTTCTGTAATTTATTGTTTTTAAAATGGGCCTTGCCCGTGAAATAAATAAATAAATACTTACAGTATTAATTATATTTGTTTGATGTACATGCAGATCATTTCTTCCCACGACAGTTTCTTTCATCCCCTTGATCTGGTCCCCTAGTTTCCTAATTTGTCTGGTTAGGTTGGCTACATACTATCTCAACCCGCAATTTTCTCTCTTGTATTTCCTCAGTTCTTCACTTTCTCACTTAAAAGACGTACTCAAAGGTGTCATGTTACTTCCAGCAATTGACAGTGGACTACAAGACCAACTTCTGTCGGCTTTGCTGTCACTCTGCCAGTCAATTTCCATTGGCGTTGGTGAGCTTCTCAATATCATGGCATTGTCGGGAACTAAAATACATGTTCCTTTTTCGTCTTACGGATAATAATACATATGAATATATCAGCCACAATACCAACAGCAGGAATCGAGATCAATATGTCAAGTCGTAAGGGTATGTAACTTAATATTTGTGATAATTTTTTAGAAAAAAAATATTAAGAAAAATTACTTAACTTTTCATAAGTTGTCTCCAATTAAAATTAGGCACTATGGTGAAAACAGCCTGTAAAAATATTGTGTTAACGTTGCTCTGAAGATGTTCTTTGTTTCATAATTAAAACACACCATTTAAAAAAGGATAATGCAAAGTATGAGGAAAATTATATCTTACAATATATCTAATTGCAATACCTTATTAGTCTTAATTGTTTTATTATTAAGTCAATGTTAATAATTATCTGAGGCAAATAAATAAAATATCTTTTGGAGCAAGTCTTTTATTTATAAATTCTTTCAAAAGTACATATATAATATACATGTAATTTCATTAAATTATAATAAGTAGATATTTATATCATTTATTCTCTATGAATAAGTACATAAAATCCCAAACAGGCGAGAACTGCATACTGAAAGATAAAGAAATTGATATATAGAATTCATATTTTAAATGACTAAATAAATAGGTACATGGGTGTCCGAAATATGAGTGCCGTATAAATTACAAACTAAGATACAATTAAGGTTAAGTAAAAGCTCCTGTAACGTAATTTGTTCGTAATTTTTTTTATCAGTATTAATGAAGTAAATACTTGGAAGTTTCCGAGAAACTCGTTAATACTGTAACGTTCGACAACATAGCAATGTGTCAAGCAGCTGCTGATAACTTAAAAGTAATATTAACCACAGTAGTATTGCAGCTGATGTGTTTCATTTTTCTATAATTTTTATTTGATACTTGTGAGTGTACATAAATAGAACTGGAATAATTTATAGTAACCATGATCAGCTGCATGACATGTAAATTTATGAAAAAACTCTCTGGCTACGAGACGTTTGTACAGTAAACGCTTTCTGCAAGCAACATAATCAGTCATTTTAAACATTTGCAACTATTATTCTGTGTTGTGAAAAAAGCTCTAAGAAAACCATTAACAGTACATGCCTATGTTTTGATGTACCTATTTATAATTATTATGTGCAAATACTTAATAATCCGAAAATGGTATGTGAGCGACGTTGTCACATATTTTAGACTTGTTTGCTGGTATAATTCTGTTACCGTTGGTCAGAGAAAAAAAATTATGTGAAATATGTTTAATTTGGTACAATTTATCATATAGCAAAATTTGGGCACTCATATTCTGGACACCCTGTATATACAGACTACTGAGGCAATATTACAAGTTAATATACTTGGCACATAAAAATGTTGTCAAGGAAACCTATACACCAATTGTGATTGCCCTTAAATTTTATGTGATTAACAAAATACTCGTAAAACATGATTTCAGTTTGCTTACAAAATCAGTTTTTTTTTGCAGGATAATAATAAACAACAGAGCCATGATTGTTTATCTAACAGAAATATATAAAAATCCGCATTACCGAATATGTTACAAGTGAATGATAAGCTACAAGTAAAAGGTGTTAAAGCAAACTAAAAATTTTCTGAAAAACATATGAAAATTTTCTTATGCAAACAGCGAAAATTTATTTTTCTGTTATAAACAGATCCTAGAAGATCGATGTTTTATGACAAGATAAATTTAATCCTTCACCAGAGGTAAAGATAAATGTAAAGTGAAGAGATTATAATTTTTTTGTATTTGATGACGAGCAGACTAAGATTCAGAACTTATCTAAAAGAATTTGAGAATAGATTCGTCATGGAAAATGGAGTCAAAATCGTAAAAAAAATCTTGTAAAATCCTTATAGTTTACAAGTAAAACATTATTGAAGTTGTAGTATTTTCACCCTTTACATCACTGTAGTTTCTAGACAGGAATTCCGAATAATGAAATCCGATTACTTTTTGTAGGCACTAAAGTTTTTGTGACGCCAGTCTTTACATTAGTTTTTCAAGTGTCAAAAATGGCATACCTCTATAGTACCAACTCGGAGTTGATGAATATCGTTTTAATTTATGACGTTGTGAAAATGCTTTAGCAGAACGATTTCCCGGTAAACATATGCCATACTTTTACCGCGATGTGCAGTGAGTGTAAATGTAATGCAACACGAGGTAAATTTGAAACCGAATCGTGGAGGAGATGGTGGTCCTACGGTCCACGGCCTACTGCAGCAGTGTGGCATCATACATGAGGCTCAATTATATCCGTACCATATAGAGTGTCCAAGCATTAATACCAAGAGATTGGACGAGGAGGACCAGTACCATGGCGTCCACGATCTCCTGATTTTAAATCATTTGGACTTTAGATAGCTATTTAGATATTTAAAAAATGAACTGTATAGCACTGAAGTGGATACCTACTACTGATAATTTGCGGAAACGTATCATCGTTACTGCCAACAAATTACGAGTTCAAAACGGACAATAAACAGAAACCTTTTTGTCAGTTTGTAGAATCAGGTATGTCAAACTATTTTATTAATTAAAACCACAAATTAAATCTATTACTAATTAATAACAATAGCTGCAAAACAGTTAGATTTGCTGTACAAAATCGGCTTTATAAAATGTTATTTATTTCTTTTCTTGAGCATTTCTTTTCATTTTTTGTCGCCTTATCAGGTTTTACAGTGTACCAGTTTCCAGTGCCATGCAGAAGTGTATTTTTAAATCATTTTCGAACTGCCCTTTTTGATTTATTTTTACAAAATTGTATTTGTAAGTCTCCTGTACAGTCAACAAATTTTTTTTAGATAAGTTCTGAATCATCCTATATAAAACTGTTCTCTCCGAG
Organism: Monochamus alternatus; assembly: GCA_037114965.1. Classification (NCBI taxonomy): domain Eukaryota; kingdom Metazoa; phylum Arthropoda; class Insecta; order Coleoptera; family Cerambycidae; genus Monochamus; species Monochamus alternatus. The sequence continues at coordinate 37,849,283 of CM073428.1, forward strand.
TATCCGAAGCCAAAAATTGCTGAAAATAAAAAGTATTACACTATCAATGACTTTTATATTTAAATAAAAATTCACTTTCAAAATAACCTTACGGAATCACCATAAATTTAAAGAATAAGAATGTTTCTTTTCTATTTTAAAATGTTTTCAATCAGAATATTACAATTTGTTACTAAAACAATATCTACTACAAATTTACCTGATACAATTGGTTACATATTGTGAATCTAAAATATATGATTAAACTTATATGGAACAGAATTAGCGATAAAATACTGAACCTAATAGGATCATTTATAATTTTTTTTTTACTATTCGAAAGTACTTTTTTAAGAAAAACTTCTGTCTTGAGCCTTAAAATCACCATTAAAATTGGCTTCCTTGCTTAAAATTCTTATTTGCCGTGCCAAAAAACATAATTGTGCCATTTTTTTTTAATACTCCGACAGGTTTCAAAGTAATTGAGATATTTCAAAATAAAATTCTAGCATTGAACGCCCTGTATTTTTGAAACCAGCAACATTCGGATAAGGCATATTTGGCTCAATCGACTTTTTTTGGTCACCAGTATCTCCAGCTCCGAGATTTCCCAACCTTTCACAGACACCCTGTATACCCACTTTAAATAATTTAAATAAAAAATCTAAATAATTTTGTACCTAACTTAAATTATAAGTTATGAAAAAAAAACATACAACTTACATACACAACTCAATAAATACTGTTAAAAGCATAGTGTTTGAAATTGAATTGAAATATACACTTGTAAGGCTTTTCTACATAATAATGTTTACATTATATATGCAAATATTCTGTATATCTATTTAGAGTGGGAAACGGCACCGATGGAATGAGATATAATCCAGAAAATGTGAAAGGGCTTTTCAATTTCCATCAGATCCGAAATCAGATGAAAGAACTTTAAATGTTCTTATACAGTTCTGAGAAAAACAATGCATGACTTGTATTTTTGAACAGAAAAAAGAATGTTCCTTTTTCTTGACTTCACTACTCCACCGAATTGCATTAAAGCCTGTATATATGTATATACATATATAAACTTTTGAGGTAGACAGAGAACCACAAAATAATATCAGTTTGTATCATAAACTATATTCCAAAAATGCTTCGTTACAAAGATACAGGGTGTCAAAATTTTCATCAAAAGTTCCAAATTTATTAATATTTTTAAAACTACTTTAGATATATGTAAATGAAATTTGGAACCTTTGAATAGGCAATCTAGATACATATTTTTACGTAAAAAATATTATTTTTCTTCCACCAGTGGCGTGCGTACGGACAGATCTTCGGGAAACTTTAATGAAAAAAATGGTACGGCAATGTTTTTTTAGAAATAAAAACTATTTCTAGAATCCTTGTTCAATTTACAACAGAAAAAGGCTCCTTACTTTTTCTCGTTTGACACACCCTTTGCCAGTAAAAATTTAAAATTCTTTAAGCAACTGGAACTCAAACAAATTTTAATTTGTCGTAGTAGACCATGAAAGAAAAAAGACTACTACTGTCAGTGTTTTTACATTTTATAATGACAGTTAATTGAATTGTGTCAGGTAATTTAATTTTGAGTTATTGTTAACATTGTTATTAGAGTGTTGTGTAAGTATTAATCTGAAAAATGCTTTTTTCTAACAACGAATACGCAGATTTCATTTTTGCCACGGATTTTGTGATGAAAATGCAGAAGCGGCAGTTCGTGAATATCACAGACACTATCCAAAAAGAAGAGTTCCAGATGCTTGCGTTTTCATCAGCCTGCCTGCGTGTTAATAACAATTGGAACAGAAACCGTCGATATAATTTTCAGATTAATCGTATACTACGTACTTTTGATAACAATCCGAGGCTGAGGTATCGGAAGGCAGCTCAGCACCTTCATATTCCTAAGTCTAAAATATTACGAATACTACATGATGACCACAGACATGCATATCACCTACAACCTGTTCAGGATTTGCACCCTGGTGATGCTGAAAAAGAATAAGATTTTGCCAGTGGCTTTTAAACTCGACGGAAGAAAATCCTGACTTTTTACAGAAGATTCTTTAGACGGAGGAGTCCTCTTTTACCAGATGTGGTGTAACAAATTACCATAATATCCATACACATCAGAATCCTCGAGAGTTTCTTAATAATATGCAGGATTTACACATTAATTTAAGGTATGAGAGTTGGATACAACTGGAGAATGGCTCAATACCAATTATCCTCAACGATGGATTGGCCGGCTAGGGAAGAATGACATGAATAATGACGTGGTTAATGGTATTGGACCAGTGGCCTGGCCACCCAGGTCACCGGATTTTAATCCGCTAGATTTTTACGTTTGGGGCACTATTAAAGATAAAGTCTACGCTAATCCAGTATTAACAAGGGACGATTTAATGTTAAGAATTCAGCAAGCTCGCAATGATATGCGGCGAAATCCGCATGAAGTATCTGCTGCAATAAATGCGTTAGTGGGAAGATGTCCAAAAATGTATTGATGTGGGTGGACTACATTTGGAGCAATTTTTGTTATTTTACCCTTAATTTTCTTTCTTTTTGATAAGCCACTAATTAAATTTCTCATTTTCGTTTTTGTTTACTTGTTTGTCAGAAATCATTAGGTAATTTAATTTTTTACTGGCAAACGGTGTGTCAAACAAAAAAAGTAAGGAATCTTTTTCTGTTGTAAATTGAACAAGGATTCCAGAAATAGTTTTTGTTTCTAAAAAAAAAACATTGTCATACCATTTTTTTCATTAAAAAATATGTTCATTTGTGATATAAACTTATTTCCTAAAACGCATCGTTTCCGAGATAGAGGGCGTTGAAATAGAATTTTTTTCTCGTTTTTCCCTCATAACTTTTGAACCACTTATCCGATTTAAGTGAAATTTGGAACACAAACACTCCTTATGATCTTACATAAGCTTCTTAAGTTTGAACTACCTACCCATCTTAGAAGTGTATTTTGTATACTATTCTATTAATTCAATTCAAAACTACAAAAAAAAAATTAATTTCAATAAAACATCTACACACCACTTTGATCTGATTAATTTTAAAACTTTTTCGTCTCCTGTTTTTTTTTTTCGACATTTGGTCTTGTTTCTGAGATATTTGTTGCCAGGAGATGCTGATTTAAATTTTTGTAGATGGGTTTTAGATTCAACAGAAATTAATCCACAATTTCTGCATAAGGTTTTATGGACCGACGAATCTAATTTCACAAAAGCTGGAATTGTGAATTACCACAACATTCACGTTTGGAATGAAGTCAATCCTCGATGTGGCAGACAATCTTCATTTCAGCAACAGTTTAGTGTAAATGTGTGGATACGTGTTTTAAGTAATAAATTCTGTGGGCCGCATATTTTGCCTTCTCGTTTAAATGGGGATTTATTTCATGAGAAAAATTCCTACCTCAACGCTCTCTATCTCGGAAACGATGCGTTTTAGGAAATAAGTTTATATCACAAATGAACATTATTTTAATCTGTTCTATCGATTCCTGAAGTTATCAAGATTAAACTTGAATCGCTCTGTATATACAGGGTGTGTCAAAACAAAGGCGAAAAATTTCAGGGGTTGATTCCTAGTTGAAAATAAAAGGTAGTTGTTATATAAACGTTGGGTTACAAGTCAACCATTAGGGAGATATCGCTTTGCAAAGATGGAGGAAAAAAGAGTGTTTTTATTGTTTTTCTCGGAAACGAAAAGCGTGGGAATGGTGAAATTTTATGGAAGTGTTACCATCATCAAAAGACACTTGTAACATATTTTTTTCACTTTTTGAAAATAATTGGAAAGGGTTGAAATAAACTACCTCTTTCAGTTTTTTTAACTATACTTTCAAAAAACTTCCTTAACGACGTAGAAAAAAAAAATAGGTTAAGCCGATTCATTTAGAAACTTTTCTCTCTCTAAAATTAACTGTTTCGATGTTAAAAAATAAAATGTAAAGTATTGCATGTCGGGGAGAGGCAGTTTTACTACACCTATTATAAGGAAACTCTAGTTTGACAGATAGCAAATGTTAATACAACAAAAATGGTTATTTTGACAAATGCAGAAAAGACAGACATGCACTTTATGTACGGCCGGGCAAATGGAAATTTCTTATATGCTTGTCGCCTTTATGCAGAAGCGTATCTTAATCGTAGAATTCCTCATCACAGTATATTTGCTAAGCTTCATCGAAGGCTATGTGAATCCGGAAAATTCAAAAAAAGAAGTTTTGATACAGACCGACACCGGGAAGTTCGAACAGCCGAAGTAGAAGTTGCAGCCCTAAATATTATTGCAGCGCATCCTGAAATCAGTACAAGAAAAATTGCACAGGAATTAAATACTAATGCATCTACTGCATGGAGAATTTTAAAAGAACAACAGTTATACCCTTACCACGTACAGAGGGTTTAAGCTCTTTTACCCAGAGGTTTCGAGCCAAGAATGGTTTTTTGTCAATGGCTGTATCGAATGAATACTGAGAACCCTGGGATTTGTTCAAGAATTTTGTTCTCAGACGAATGTAGTTTTTCAAGAGATGCAATTCAAAACTTTCATAACACACATGTTTGGACAGAAGACAATCCTCATTCAATAACAGAATCTAGACATCAGTATCAGTTCTCGGTAAATGTATGGATAGAAATTATTGATGACTATCTGTCATTGCGGTTAACTGGTGAGCCCTATTCCCATTTTCTACAAGAAGACTTACCTCTTTTATTGATGATGTGCCACTTCAAACAAGAAATGAAATGTACTACATGCATGATGGCTCCGGCACATTTCAGTTTAAATGTGCGTATTTACTTAAATCGCACGTATGAAAACCGCTGGATAGAAAGAGGTGGACCTCAAATTAGGCCACCTAGATTCCCAGATTTAAATCCTCTAGATTTTTGTATCTGGGGATATCTCAAAGGACTGCATAATGGCTTCATATAATGTTATACGGAATAATCTAGGCACATTTCAGCGCATTAGAGAGTCAATGTTACGCAGTGTAAATGCATGTATCACATCAAAAGGTAGGCATTTTGAACACTTATAAAAATTCATTTGCTTCTCTGTACGAAATTGTTATGTTGTTGTTTAGTCTAAATTAGATATTAGTTAATTAGTTAGTTAGAGACATTGGTATGGAGGTTAACATAAAGAAAACCTTCCGCCTTGGTAAATATGCCCAGGACAAGTGTAGACCATTGAAGGTAATGTTAGGTAGCATAGAGGAGAAGTTATATATTCTTAAAAATAAATATAAGTTCCTGGAATAAAAATATTTTCAGATCAGACTAAAATGGAACGTGCTTACTTTTTAAAGATTAGAAATAGATTAAATGATCTAATCGCTAATGGTGAAACTAATAAGACCATAAGATATATTAATAATATCCCTACTATAGTAGATAAACAGGGGAAGGAACAAAAAAACTAGATCATTCTCCTAATATATTGTTTGGTTCGGATATAATTTACCTTAATATTCAGAGTATGCTTGCTAACAAAGATAGTTTAATTAAAGACTTTATGTGTTATCGTCCAGCTATACTACTTCTTAGTGAGTCGAGAACTATAGAAGATGTTCAAAATTTTGAAATTCTATTAGATAACTACAGATTTATGAGATGTGACTCTTCTAGTCGACATACGGGTGTTGTCCTAATCTACATTAGAGCTGATTTGAACTTTGTTGTTTAAAAAATTTCTTGCAGACAAAAACTATTGGTGTTTGTTTATTCAATTAAAATTTTATGGTGCTAGCTGGTTAGTGGGTTGTTTGTATCGTTCCCCTAAATCTGTTATTTCATTGTTCATGGATGATTTTGAAAATTGGAGTGAAAATGTGTTTAATTCAAACCATAAATGTATTTTGATAGGAGATGTTAATCTTAATTTATTAGATTGTAATAATAGGCAGGTAATTGATTTTAAAAATTTTATTAACTCTATAGGAGTGGAGCAGTTGGTAAATGAACCAACAAGAATAACTAATACTAGCAAAACCTTAATTGATTATGTGTTAACTAACATTACTGATATAAAAATTATGGTGCACACAACACCTAAATTAACTGATCATTCGATAATATCAGTGTCCTTAAACACTGTGCAATGTGGGTGTTATCAAGAAATCTTTTACAAACTGGAATAACCTTTATGAACTTAATAATTTACTTATATTGTGCGATTGGGATTTCTCCTCTATTGATGTTGATGTAATTTATTCTAATATTATGGACAATATGAAAACTGTTATAGATCAAATTGCTCCACTACAAATGATTACTGCTCGATCTAATCAACTCCCATGGTATGATTTGAAATTGAAATTATTGGCACAAAAAAGAGACCATGCGTACAAAGCTTTTAAGAGTAACACTCTGGCACAGGTTGTGCAAAATAAGTGGGTTACATACACGAGATGTAGAAATAAATTTGTTAATGTATTAAAAAGTAAAAAGAGAGATTACTATAGGAATAAGATTGAAAATAATGTTGACAATTCTAAAAAAATGTGGCAAACTTTAAAAATGGTCCTGAAACCTGCTGTTGCAAATATATCTAACATTGTGTTTAACATTGGTGATTCTAATGTTATTTCTCAGAATCACAAAGACACCGCAGAATATTTCAATTGCTTTTTTGTAGACAGTATCATAGATATTAAAAATGGAATACCTGAAGCAGATCCTTGGACTGATTTTAACCTACCTAAATTAGCTTGTAAAATTTCTCAATTTAAAATTATTAGTCTCGTTGATCTTAGAAAAATTGTAAATGGTCTTAATAATAAATGTGATTTTAACTTTATTAATAATAAATTGATTAAAAATTCTTTCCAAGTTATTGGTCATATATAACTTAATTTAGATAATACATCGCTAGAGACTGGTAAATTTCCTAGTCAACTTAAAATAAGCACAGTAACTCCAATCCCTAAGATTGTTAATTCAAATGAAGCTGTAAACTTTCGACCTATTAATACTTCACCGTGTCTTGAAAAAAATTTTAGAGGTAACTGTATATAATCAGATTGAAGAGTATTTTTCTAAAAATAATTTATTAATGGAATATCAGTCAGGGTTCAGACCAAGCACTCTTGTGAAACAGTATTACAATTAACATTGTCTAAGTGGAAGCTTTCTCTAGATGCTAACAAATATATTATTGCGGTTTTGTGGATTTCAAACGAGTTTTGGAAACTGTAGATATTAAAGTACTTCTCAAGAAATTGCAATATTATGGTTTTGGTGGCATAGTGTATGATTGGTTTTGTAATTATCTAAGTGGCAGAATGCAAAATACTAAAATTAATGGAGTGCTATCTTCTAATAAAAATATAAACACTTGGGTTCCGCAGGGCAGTGTATTGAGGCCTCTTTTATTCATCATTTGCTTAAATGACATCAATTTTGTTCAAGACTGTGAGTTTGTTAATCTTTTTACTGACGATACTCTTATCACAGCCAGTGATGAATCCCTAGAGTCAGCCGTGTTGAAAATTAATAAAACTCTCGAAAATATATTTATTCCTTTCTTAATTGTAATAAGCTCAAACTTAATGCACTTAAAACTAAATGTATGATTGTCACATCCCAATTTAAATATAAGCAAATAAATTTAAATGATATTAATGTTAAGATAGACAATGAAAGAATTGAAATAGTTGATGAAATAAAATATCTTGGCTTTATGATTGATAACTTATTGGGGTTGAAATGTCTCTTTAATTATATATATATTGTCACGGAATTTGCCCCACTCACACCCAAATCGACGACTGTGGTATCGCGAAACGCGAAATTATCCCGATCGCCCCTACGCGATTCCGGTAAACAAATAAATAATGTCGGGGTATCGAGGCGCAACTGGAGAACTGGAGAATAGACGAGAAGCATTCGAGTCGTTCGGGAAATGAATCTAAAGATGCTAGAATATACCTGGAATATTCGTTGGGTCTATAAAAGAAGAATAAACGGTCGAGTTAGTTAGTCTTGTATTACAGTCTTGAATTGGAGTGTTTAGAGCGATTTAGATAGCGATCAAAAGTGAAATAGTGTTTAGTTGAGTTTTAATTAGTAATCAGTAGTGTACCAAGTAGTTAATAAAGTTAAGTAATTAATTAACGGATTGTTTTTCTGACAGAAGAAAAAGGCGGATTGGGAAATTTGGTGTCGGAAGTGGATTTAACTGGAAGTTTTAAAGAGCTTTCTGGAACCCTGTACACAAAGTGGGATTTAACTGGAAGTTTGAAGAACTTTCGGGAACCCTGTGCGTAAGTGGGACTTAAGGGCGGCGTTTTTGTGTGCATTTTTCAACGAATTTATAGGTGTTTCTTGTCGCAGTTAAAGAAAAATCTAAGCAAGTTAGAAAAAATATCTCTTCACTGTGCCAATCATACAAGTTTTCTCCAGGGTGTGACATATTTTATAGGCTGGTAAGTCATTAGGAAATGGGAAGAAAACCATGTTTTCGCCTCCTATGTTTCATTGTTACGTTTCAGAACTTTATAGGGCAATTATGCACTGAAAAAATCGTATGCGGTATTATAATCACTGTCACAACCGGCAGGATACTTTTTAAAAGACATTAACACTTGAACTGATATAAATTATTGAGTATTTATCACAGTAATTACAACAAGGCTAAAAGGTGCAATTCACGGTCTTTGCATAGGTAAATCTGTTTTCTAGCATGTTTCTTCACCAAAAATTAAAGGACGTGAATTAATTTCAGCATGTTTTAGTTGGGACACTATCGAAAAGATGCCGTTAGTTACGGTCTGTAGGGTATTGGCACTTGAGTATTTTTTTTATCCGTCAGGGTCGGACTAGCTTTTTAATGCTTATTATCAGTAGTAGTAGTACCTAGCAAATCACACACAAATTGTTATACAAAATTCAGAAAGTATCATTATTGATGTTGAACATTATGGAGGAGATAACAGCAAGTACAGCGTCATGCAAATCACAACGAAATAGTAATGTTTTTTCAATTACTATATTAAAAGAAATTTTTTGATAAAACCTCTAACAGGGGTCTAGTACAAGACAAATTAACGAAAAAACTACCTTAAAAATTTATGGAATTTAAACAAATTTTTTTATGGAACTTTTAACAAGGGTCTGTTGGTACACTAATTAACTAAAAAATACAGGGTGTTTAGAAATAACCGAACCAATCTCATAAATCCCTAAAAATTGGGAAATTAGACCAAGGTTTTTAATTAAACTTTTAACAAGGATCTGTTAGAACACTAATTAACGAAAAAATACAGGGTGTTTCGAAAAACCGAACCAATCTCTAAAATCCCTAAAAATTAAGAAATTTGACCAACATTTTTTATTAAACTTTTAACAAGTGTCTGTTAGAACACTAATTAACGAAAAAATACAGGGTGTTTAGAAAGAACCGAACGAATCTCTAAAATACCTAAAAATTACGAAATTTTACCAAGGTTTTTGATTAAACTTTTAACAAGGATCTGTTAGAATACTAATTAACGAAAAAATACAGGGTGTTTAGAAAAACCGAACCAATCTCTAAAATCCCTGAAAATTACGAAATTTGACCAACATTTTTGATTAAACTTTTAACAAGGGTCTGTTAGACCACTAATTAACGAAAAAATACAGGGTGTTTAGAAAGAACCGAACCAATCTCTAAAATTCCTAAAAAATACGAAATTTGAGCAACATTTTTGAGTAAACTTTTAACAAGGATCTATTAGAACACTAATTAACGAAAAAATACAGAGTGTTTAGAAAAACCGAACCAAACTCTAAAATCCCTAAAAATTACAAAATTTGACCAATATTTTTTATTAAACTTTTAACAAGGGTCTGTTAGAACACTAATTAACGAAAAAATACAGGGTGTTTAGAAAAACCGAACCAATCTCTAAAATCCCTGAAAATTACGAAATTTGACCAACATTTTTGATTAAACTTTTAACAAGGGTCTGTTAGACCACTAATTAACGAAAAAATACAGGGTGTTTAGAAAGAACCGAACCAATCTCTAAAATTCCTAAAAAATACGAAATTTGAGCAACATTTTTGAGTAAACATTTAACAAGGATCTATTAGAACACTAATTAACGAAAAAATACAGAGTGTTTAGAAAAACCGAACCAAACTCTAAAATCCCTAAAAATTACAAAATTTGACCAACATTTTTTATTAAACCCCTAAAAATTACAAAATTTGACCAACATTTTTTATTAAACTTTTAACAAGGGTCTGTTAGAACACTAATTAACGAAAAAATACAGGGTGTTTAGAAATAACCGAACCAATATTTAAAATCCCTCAATTATGAAATTTAATTAAACTTTTTGATTAAACTTATAACAAGGATCTGTTAGAACATTAATTTACGAAAAAATACAGAGTGTTTAAAAACCCAAATCAATTTCTAAAAACCCTCAAAATTTATGGGAATTAACCAAAATTATTGATGAAATTTTTGAGAAGGGTCTTTTAGAACACTAATTAACGAAAAAATACAGGGTGTTTAGAAGAAACCGAACCAATCTCTAAAATTCCACAAAAATTATGAAATTTAACCGAAATTTTTGATGAAATTTTTGACAAGGGTCTGTTAGAACACTAATTAACGAAAAAATACAGAGTGTTTAGAGAAAACCGAACCAATCTCTAAAATCCATAAAAATTACGAAATTTGATGGGGATTTTTGATTAAACTTTTAACAAGGGTCTGTTAGAACACTAATTAAGGAAAAAATATAGGGTGTTTAGAAAAACAAAACCAATATCTAAAATTCCTCAGTTTATGGAATTTAAACAATTTTTTTTAAAACTTAAAGATCTAGTAGAACACTAACGTAAAAAGTACAGATTGTTTGAAAAATCAAACGAATTTCTAAAAATTCTTAAATGTCACGAATTAAAAAAAATGTTTGTCAAATTTCAGCATCAAATGAAGATAACCCGATTCAACATTTGCAATACAGGGTGTTAAAGTAACCAAACATGAAAAAACCACAAAATTGACAGAATTTTACATCTTTTTAAAATGAAATACCAGCTACTTTTAAAAATTATTGTCAATAAAAGTCAGCCAAGGTCGGGCAGCAACCTTGCTGTACCTTTCTAGTTAATATTATTTGATGAAAAATTGACGTAACTGAGCTTAATGTAATATAGGAATGTACGTTACTATTAGGACTAAAAATTAATCATTTATTTCATATTTTAAATTACACAGTATAATAAAGCTCTAAGCTAAAGCATGAAGTACATTATTTCCATCACTGTTGCCGTCTCGATGAGTTGTTGGCTCCAGAAACTGAATAGAGATCTTCGGTTTAGGGAGCGATTCATATTTATGGCTCGATACGCAGTGGATCGCGTCAATGTTATAATTAGGTGCGCCCGATGGATTTTAAAATTAAGTTAAATTTATTCAACAGTAATAATGGCATTTTATTTTTATGTTGGCAATTTTAAAGCGGTTTGTTTACTATAATATCAGAATTTTAAAAAAGTAAATGAATATTAAATTTGCGCTAATTGTAACGGTACGAGTTTACCTATATGTATTGGATATTTTTTATACGTATGCATACCATATTTTTTACAAACCTTCATGTAAATGAAATGAAAAAGACCAGTAGCGTACACACTTCATTCTTTTATAAAAAAAATATTGCGCTTTGTATGAAGCAGAAATCATATGATATTTAATAAGGAAACAAAGAATTTTCAATAAAATTGTGTATGAACACTAAGTAATTTTCACCTTACATTTTAGTGGTAACATTAAATCGATTAGCAACTGAACATTCAGGCAGCTAAATCAGAAATTTTATCATCACGTATCGTTGTTATTTGTCACATTACCTTCTTATAATAGTAACAATTTAGCTCTAGTTATAGAACGACTTGGAACAATTATAAATTAATAGATTACGTTATTATTATGTTTTATCATTTTTTCCTATTCTGTCCATGAAAATCTAATCTAATTTAAAAGTCCCAAACGTTTTTTTTTTACTGTTTTATTTCAATGTTACTTTATGACAATGAAGAATGTTTCGTACATAAATAAATGTCAAATAATGTGATGGTAATCGAATAACTATCTATATGAAAATCTATTAAAATAATTTTTCAGGCGCACACTTATTAGCAATCTTGCGACTGCTTTGACCATCTAGTGCGTGTACATTTGACACACGACACATTTATATCTGTATTGACTATTGACCTTCGGGACCACAGTATATGGAGTCTACCTATGCTGTGTTCGGGACCGGATTACCTAAATCACGATACTGAATAGGTTGTTACGCGCCGCAAATTCTTGTGATTTATAGAGTATCTCAAACAATTCGTAGTGAACTTATTTTATTTAATAATGTCCAGACATCGTTAGTCTGCGGATGGGTTTTTTACTGCATACGATAGGTTCCATGGGGACCATTTTCCAATGAAAAGAGGTAAACACAATATAATAATAAATTCCAAAACATAGTTTACGACTCAGATTTTTCTCCTGTAAAAAGATAAATTTTCAGCAAATATTTGTATAAGAACTTTCTTACAGAAATAATGCTATATGCTTTAGAGAAACACATAAATATGGTGATATTTCTGCAGATCAGAGTTATAAACTAATAATACAAATACAAATCTGCCGTTCCTTCTCTAACTATAAAAATTATAGGTGAGTTAGCAAAATAGAAATCCGTATCATTTCTTTATAAGAAACTATATATATATTATTACGCATGAGAATTAAAATGAAAACAAATAACCTTTGAATAAAACGTGTATGTATTAAGACAAAAAAAATCATTTGGTAGCTCTAGAAATATTCTGGATTACATAATAGCAATGGAGGATGCTTTTCTTGACATGTTTAACAATTTGTGAAAAGTCATTTGGCTAACAATTAAAAAGTGAATTTTTAAAAATATTATATCACCACCCATGTACTAACTTTCCTTTCGACTATTTCATTTCACTATATACAAGAGTATGTATTTATTTTACTTTAAAATCATAAATATATACATAATATGTAATAAAACATGAAACGCTGTTGCAAAACTTAATCTTAAAAATTTATAAAAAGAAAATATATTACAAAGTTGCTGGTAGTTAGGTTACTATGTCTTACTGTATTAATATATGTTTAAGAAGTTCTATGTTATTTTTTGGAAAAATTACGCCAACAAATTTTTACAAAATTGATACACATATGTAATTATTCCAACGAAATAAAATTATTTAACCAATTTTAATGGGTAGGTATCCATCCAGTTTCTTTAATAAAGTCATATTACGGAAAATAGTTACAAAAAGTCATTTGTTTTTTAATTTCATTGATATTAATATCGATCCTTGTCAACGCCAGAAACAGAATTCATGACTGGGTCACCTCGTATAAACCAGTCCTCGGACTGTTTGGCGGTTGCGCTTTGACCTGGCTTTTTCAAAGACGTCGCGCTGAAATAATTCTGTAAATTTCGGTACGGTGTACGACTCAGTGCTTCACTACCTACCGTATAACTTTTTCAGTTGTATTTGATAGATATACAAATACTCGTATATACGTAATATTAGGAAAATTTTTAATTTACTTCAGGTATCATTATTGTATTAAACGATTTTCCATGTCTTTACTGTAGCCGTACTTTATAAATTTCTTTTGGCTAAATATTTTACTACAAATAAAGTTAAATATATACCTATATATTAAAAGATGAAAACCAACAAAACTATTGCAAGTATTTTATCTAACCGCTTTTCGACATACAGAATCTACCTCTCAGTTATTAAATAAATCGACATTCTTAGTAATAGTATAGATAATTATCGGAAAAATAATATATCTAAAAATTTGTTTCAATAATGTGTTACTTTTTCCTGGAACAAAAATTTATTGTATATTATTTATCCCAACAAACCTTATAGAAACATCCTGGTATGTTATGACTATATTCTGTGCAGATACTGATATTGTTTTGTTGTTTCTGTACTTTAGGCCGATTTTCCTTAATACGTCTCTGATCCTACGGATAAAACGTTAGGCGAATCTACCGAGTAAAGAAATCTGCAACACCGATCTTCTACGCGAAAATGTATCTAGCTCTAGTTCGACTTTACGCTAATTGGAACCGCCACATCCTGAGTGGATTGTCTTTGGGCGATTTTCGACGACTAAAACGCGGCCCTTAAGTGGAAGATTGAAGAACTTTCTGGAACCCTGTGCGTGGGTGGAATAAAGACCCAAATGTGACATATCACCGGACTCGTCGTGACGTAAGGAAGTGAACGGTGGTATTCGCGAAGGACAATCTCGAACATTCTAGAACTTTGTACGGGAGTAAGACAAAGACACAAGTGCAACATATCACCGCACTCGTCGTGACTTAAGGAAGTGAACGGTGCTACTTGCGAAGGACATTCTCGAACATTCTAGAACTTTGTACGGGAGTGAGACAAATACCCAAGTGTGACATATCACCGCACTTGTCGTGACTTAAGGAAGTGAACGGTGTTATTCGCGAAGAATAATCTCGAACATTCTAGAACTTTATACAGAAGTGAGACAAAGACCCAAGTCTGACATATCACCGCACTCGTCGTGACGTAAGGAAGTGAACGGTGTTATTCGCGAAGAACAATCTCGGACATTCTACAATTTTCCAAATAGAGTGAATGCCTGTAACTAGAAGCCAAGTCAATATGGATGCACAAATGGCAAAACTGTTAGAAATGATGCAAACAATGCAAAATAAAATGGAAGACCATGCAAAGACTATGCAAGAGAAATTAGAAGAACAGGGACAAACGATGCAAAACAAATTTGAAGAACAATGGCATAAAATTGAAGATCAGTCCCAAACCATGAAAGAGAAATTATAAAAGAAATTAGAAGAACAGGGACAGACGATGCAAAAGAAATTAGAAGAACAGGGGTATAAAATGAAAGATCAGATACAGACAATACAACAGGAAATGAGAGATCAGACAAAAGAAATGCAGACAAAGTTAGAAAAATTGGAGAATACACTAGAAGAAAAACTAGAGGAGCAGTCATTAGCATAAAAAAGGAAATAGACGAAGAAATAAACCAGGTTAGAGAAAAGCTTCCACTTAAATTAGACAAGATAACAAAGGAGGGAGTAATCAAATCAGAAGGACCTGTTATCCGAACTCAGAAAACGAAACCCCCTGAATTCGACGGCAAGGTCTCCTGGAATGTCTATCTGCGTCAATTTGAAGCAGCAGCTGCGGCGAACGAATGGTCTGATTGTGAGAAAGCTACTGCTCTGATAGTTGCTCTACGAGGGGAAGTTCTTGACGTCTTACAAGGAGTTCCTGCTGGGCAGAATAACTACGACATTTTAAAACAGCATATGGAAATGAGATATGGGGATAAGCACCTGCAGCAAGTCTACCAAGCACAATTGAAAAATCGTCACCAACAAAGTGGAGAGAATTTACAACATTTTGAGATCGATGTTGCCCGTCTGGTTTGATTGGCTTATTCGACAGCCCCGTCCGAATTCTTAGACCATCTCTCCATCCAAATTTTTACTGATGGTCTAAGAGATTGTGAAACCCAGCAGGCACTGCGACTCGCTAGACCTAAAACTTTGAATGACGCCCTCTCGCATGCACTGGAATTCGAGGCAGCCAAGATGGCATCTGGTAGACCTGTTAAAATTCGTGCCATCAGTGATAACAGCGATAATATGGGAAATGGAGACATAATCAAAACATTGAAGGAGGTCACTGATAAACTCAACCCAAATACCAGACCAAAGAAAGAACAATCTGATAAAATGCTGGAACTGTGGACAGACAGGACATCTAAAGAGACAGTGTAGGGCCCCAGTCGCGGATCAGCAAAAGCGCGGCTCCCAAGCGGCACCTGCACAGGAAAATTAGGGTCAGTCGGCTTGACGGAGCAAAAGCCGGCTGCGTCCTCGTACCATGCCCCATGAGAAGAAGTTACGTTATCACGTCTTCAGGACTCTAATTCCTTGCTAGTAGAAGGCATTATTTTTGGTCGTATGTTCCCTATGGTAAACGACACTGGAGCGACAAGAACTATTGTACAGCCGGATATTATTGGTGATTGGCGTATTAAGAACCCTGCCAAACGTTATATCCTTACAACAGCCAACGGACAACAACTGTCAGCCAAGGGGGAATGCGAGCTTGAAGTAGAATTAGGAGACGTCAAGTTCAAACACACAGCCCTGGTAGCAGATATATCGGACAATGTCATACTCGGACTAAACTTACTACGAGCAAAGGGGGTGAACTTAGATTTGAATGCTGGCACGCTACGGATAATGGGTGAGGAAGTAGTGCTAACGAACACCACTGAGAATAACGCTGTACGGAGACTTGTTGTTGAAGAAGATGTGGTACTACCTGCTCAGACCGAAACCTTGGTCGCCACTGTAATGAATGGGGAAATATGTTGCAGTGTAGGAGTGGTGGAACCCAGTAATCCGGATTTGTTCAATAAATCTATAGTCACCGGCCGTACCCTGATTAAACCTGAGAAAACGACAGTAGTGCGGGTAGTTAACCTGAAAACCTTTCCACAGAAAATTACAAAGGAAACTGAAGTAGGAGTCTGTAAACCTGTTACCATTGTCAGAACACTCAAAGAAATCAACGGAACGGAGAAGAAACCAAATAAGACCAGTCTACCGGAATGTCTAAGGGACATCGTGGATAGGGCCAAGGAAAGATTAACAGAGATGGAGGTGGAACAACTGGAAGAGCTGCTAAGTGAAAATGAAAATGAAAATGTGTCTGCACTTAAACCAGGCGACTTTGGGAGAACCAATGTAGTGAAGCATCGAATCGATACTGGTTCATCATCTATAAAGCAGCCACCACGAGGACTTCCACTAGCCAAGCGAGAAGTTAACAAGATGTGGAAGGAAAAGACAGCGTTTACTACCGGTAGTTCAATGTAATGCCATTTGGTCTATGTAATACCCCTGCCACTTTTGAACGACTGATGGAAACTGTACTTCATGGCCTGCATTGGGAGACCTGCTTGATTTACTTGGACGTGGTGGTGCTGGGACGCTCTTTCCAGGAGCACCTGAAGAACGTGTCCGAAGTGTTCAAAAAGTTGAAAGCAGCAAACCTGAAACTGAACCCAAAGAAGTGTAATCTGTTCCAGAAGGAGGTTAGATACCTAGGGCACATTATTACTCCAAACGGTGTGAAAACAAACCCGGAGAAGACAGAGTGCATAAAGAACTGGCCTGTTCCTAAAGACAAACATGAAGTTCGAAGTTTTCTCGGCCTATGCACGTACTATCGACAATTCGTTCAAAGGATTCTCGGACATTGCCAAGCCTCTTCATAAACTCACAGAAGACAACATTCCATTTGAATGGACTCCGAGATGCCAGCAAGCCTTTGAGACGCTGAAAGAGGCTCTCTGCACTACCCCGATTTTGACATACCCAATACCTGGACAACCATTTATAGTGGACACGGACGCAAGCAACATTGGAATTGGTGGTTCTTTCCCAAGTACAAAATGGCCAAGAGCGAGTAGTGGGCTACTTCAGCAAAGTTCTGTTAAAAGCCGAAAAGAATTACTGTGTGACTCGGAAAGAATTGCTTGCCATCGTCAAGAATCGAGAACACTTTCATAAATACTTGTATGGCCAAGAATTCCTCCTAAGAACGGATCACGCTTGCCCCTTTAAAAACCCTGTAAGACAGATGGCCAGATGGCTGGAACGACTGCAAGAATATCACTTTGTTGTTGAACATCGAGCCGGCAGGAAACATGAAAATGCAGATGCCCTTTCTAGGAGGCCCTGTCCTGTCAACTGCAACCACTGTAGTAGTATTGAAAGGAAAGAGCACACCTCATCAGTTCCTTGCAAGGTGGTAGCAGCCCAACCTGAAGACCGATGGAGTTCAGCGGCGATTCGGGAAGACCAGCAAGCTGACTATGACATCAAGCCTCTATTAGACTGGAAAGAAGCCAACAACCGACCCTCTTGGGCCGAAGTCAGTAGTAAAAGCCCAGCATTAAAGAGCTATTGGGCTCAATGGAATTCCCTGGTGTTGGAAGACGGTGTCCTAAAAAGAGCATGGGAGAACATGATGGAACGGAGGTCAAGAAACAAGTACTACTCCCGAGGTCCCGGGTCAAGGTGCTGCAGGAAGTACATGGAGGTACTGGGGGTGGACATTTCGGTATCAATAGGACTCTACAGAAGATTAGGGAGCGTTTCTACTGGTTGAGCTGTAGGACGGATGTAGAAGATTGGTGCCGAAAATGTGACATATGTGCAGCCAGCAAGGGACCGAAGACCCATTCTCGAGGCAAAATGCGCCAGTACATCGTAGGAGCACCGTTCGAGAGGTTTGCCATTGATATCGCTAGCCCATTTCCGAAAACTCAAAGTGGAAACCGATATCTGCTAGTAGTTATGGACTACTTCAGCAAATGGCCAGAAGTATACCCCTTTCTCAATCAAGAGACCACAACCGTAGCAGAAGCCCTAGTCAACAACCTGTTCTGCAGATTTGGTGTGCCCATGGAACTACATTCAGATCAGGGCAGAAATTTCGAATCAGGTGTGTTCCGAAAGGTCTGTGAGCTTATGGGAATCCGGAAAACCAGGACCACCCCACTGCATCCCCAGTCAGACGGTATGGTAGAACGCTTCAACGCCACACTAGAAACCAATCTGAGGATGTTTGTGAACGAGAACCAGACAGACCGTTCAGCTGTCCATGAAACTACTGGGAAGACTCCCGCAAGGATCATCTTTGGAAGAGAGCTTCGCCTTCCCGCAGATTTGGTATTTGGTCGTCCTGCGGAACAGCCCACAGAGCCAGACACTTATACCCATGAGCTAGAACGAAGACTAGCAGCCGTACACGACCAAGTCAAATCTCGAATGCGTCTAGAGAGCGATCGCATGAAGACTCGATACGACGTCCGGGCCAATACAGTCGGATTTCAACAAGGTGACCTGGTGTAGCTGTACAACCCCACGCGGAAGAAAGGAAAATCGCCTAAACTACAGAACCGTTGGGAGGGCCCCTACACCGTCATTAAAAGAATCAATGATGTCTACCGGATACAGAGGGCTCCCAGGAGTAAGATGAAGGTCGTCCATCTGGAGCGTCTGTCCCCGTATAGAGGTGTATCCGATCGGGACGATCGGTCCTAAGGAGGGGACAGTGTCACGGAATTTGCCCCACTCACACCCAAATCGACGACTGTGGTATCGTGAAATGCGAAATTGCCCCGATCGCCGTTACGCGATTCCGGTAAACAAATAAATAATGCCGGGGTATCGAGGCGCAACTGGAGAATAGACGAGAAGCGTTTGAGTCGTTCGGGAAATGAATCTAGAGATGCTAGAATATACCTGGAATATTCGTTGGGTCTATAAAAGAAGAATAACGGTCGAGTTAGTTAGTCTTGTATTACAGTATCGAATTGGAGTGTTTAGAGCGAGTTGTAATTAGTAATCAGTAGTGTACCAAGTAGTTAATAAAGTTAAGTAATTAATTAACGGATTGTTTTTCTGGCAGAAGAAAAAGGCGGATTGGGAAATCCGTGACAATATATAAGAAAATAAGTAAAAACTTATTTTTCTTTTCTAGAGTTAGCCCTTACTTAACTGTTCAATCATCTGTATTGGTCTATAAAACGATTATGCAGCACTCTGTGGGTGTGTCTAGTTATGAGGGAATTAGTATTCATAGTATATTATGTATCTTGTATGTTTTTTATATATACAGGGTGATTTTAAATAAAGTAGCAAAAATGAATTCCTTAGGTGAAAATAAACCGATTTAACCTAACATACCTATATCCCAAGTCGCATAATAAAAAAGATACAGGGTGTCAAAGGTGACGTCACTAGTAGAGGGCGCAACCTATGACACATCATGTTTCTTGTAAATAGCAGAACTTTTTTGCTGCTTAGTGTATCCATCTGACTATTGAAACAATCGATTCTCCTACCTGTTATATCTGAAAAAGGTAGAAGTCGTTAGGAGTAACAGTTTTCGAAATAATCCTATTTAAATTATTCAGTGCACCAATTGAAAACTGTTATCGTTTCAGGTAAACTGAAATTTCATTGTTTTGTCATGCAAAATGTGTGTGCCTTGAGTCCAATTTACACACACGCAACAACCGCATGGACAGACGTCAAAATGTAAAGTGACAGAAACTGTCAAAGCAAGTATGACTATTTTTGTAGGAATTTTATTATAAATACGTAACACCACGAAGTATATTGAATCTGCGTACGTATTTGCAATAATGCTAATTTTGTTAAGAAAAAATGGGATTTAGAGATTATTAGCTGTTCGCGTACGCTGAGCTTTATTCGGCATGAATACTCGGAAAATATGTGAAACATTGTTTCTTTAATTGTATAATACGACTATTCTCGGAAATAATAAAAGCGATAAAGAACACGAGCAGAAAACTAAATTTATGAACACGTCGCGCACTTGACTCGCTGCTTTACCACAGAGGTCCTCTGTGGCTTTACTGTTTACTGTGAATATTGCTAAAGAGCGCAGGCGCAGACGCAGACCCCGAGAGTCTCGAGACCCGAACGATATGTAAACTTAACCTACTTAGAGTTTCAAATAATGAATAAAGCCTCTTCAACAAGTGGTAAAAATGTTTTAAAGCTAAGAAACAATCATAGATAAAAATGTAATGGATTCCTTGAGTTGAAGCTTCAGTTCCAGTATTACAAAAATATATCTGTTATAAAAACTACTCCACATCATATGTGAGTAAAATTTCGAGCCATATACCTAGGTGTGCTAAAAATTACATTCATACAGTAAAATGCTTGATAGTACGAGATGTGTAAGTACTAAGTATAATGGGAACTGAGAGGAAAGACGAAGGAAACATATCAGTATACTTAGTAGGTAATTATAACTTGCATATTATTTTTCGCCTTTTTACATTGAATATACGAGTTGTAGTTTCTTGTACTTATGTTTCATATTAGCTACTTCATTTCAAAGAACTGTAGGGTTAAATTTATAAGAAATAGCCCAGTTACGCAAAGGCTAGGATTATCTTTACCTAATTAGTTTCAGATGGAGAAGCTATTGGGGGCTTACTTTCAAGAACAGAGATGGGGAAACATATTTCAGTATTTGTAGGAGAACAGAATGAATATAAACATATTCATTTCACCTTGTGGTGTACAGAAATTAAAAATGTCTACGAAAATGTTTCGTCTCACTTCTAGGTAGGAACCTAGAAAACAAAGCGCTGTTATGGAAGCAGGTTGACATACACAATTACGAGGAATATTTTTCTAGAACACATGAGACTTTACGTTTTGCCATAAATAAGAACATACCTAACTTTCTGTACTTGGTTTAATTATTTAATAAACTTAAAGTTCATGGAATGTGTAAGTTAACGAGTGAATTAAATAAAAAATATAAATAATGCAAGTATGACGGAAATTAAAGTTTATTAAATTGTTATTGTTTGTATTTATTATACACTACAGCAAATATTCCTTGTGTTTAATAATTCTATAACAAAATTAACATGTCTAAAACATAAATATCAGTGAGAACTGTTAATATTCAGTTCTTAAATAAGGTATAATTTTAAGCATGAAATGATAATATCCTTTGAAAAGTATTCTACGAGGAACACATTTTCAAGACTAAATGAATGATTTTTTATATTTTATTTTAGTTATTATTCAGTTGTAACCAGCATAATTTCAATTAAAAAGTAATACGTACCTACAGTGGTTTATTTTTTTTATTAGTGACTAAATTGATTAACTTGACCCTTCATCTTTAAGTATTCATTATTTCTTAAGCATCTGTGTTTAATAATTCAGGTATAATAAAAAAAGACAAATACAAATTTTAATTTATTAACAATAAATTAAAAGTATCTAAGTACTTACATACATTTAATCAATTGTATGTTAAACAGTTGTTCTGTATTCTAATTTACAGAGCACCGTTCAATCTAAGGGATGGTCATGCATGTATGATTAGAAACGAATCTTGTCATTTCATTGTTCGATACCTTATTACGTTACGTTGTGTATATTATAACAACAGTTAGCTTTTATCAATTTTAAGATATTCTAACAAGATGTTTTCGTAGTGTACATAGAATTATGAAATTAGTTTTTCTTAATTTTATTTGTTTAGAAATTTCAAATCCCATGACATCCAGCAACTGAATTTAATGTCTTATAGAAGCCTCTTCAAAGTGAGTTAGGGGCTTCTTTATAACCACCATTCCATGTTTATAATTAATTCTAAGAAAATGTCTGTGTGATATTTTTCGTTTATTCTTTTTGGTTTTCAGTCTAGTAAATATTCCGGTGATTCTTCCTAGAAAAAAACCAGTTGCTTTATTTTAGTTTTGTATCATATAAAATACCTACAGAAATGGTAGTAGCTACATTGTTTACTCTTTTACAGATGTAGATTCTTTCTTAAACATACTTTATCCACCAGAAAGTGCTGAAAATATGTGAACACAAACATCAATCATTTCTAGGTTATGCTTTAGTGATATTTCTTTGATTTCTTTTGTGAGGCAAGTTCAGTTCAAGGACAAACACACAAAAAACACATATATTCTGTGACAAACACGTTCACATTATAATCAAAACGATTTTAGGACTCGTTTTGTTCGAATTTATTTGTTGCTAAATAAGTAATCAATAATTATTACAGCAGTTGGAAAAGAGGAATATTCTTCAGGTACTTACACAATTTTGTAAATTATTTTGTGATAAAAATACGGGTACCTAATTATTATGTACACTATAGTAACATATAAAAAAAACAATTTACTGAAGTTTTATTACATTATAATGGAACAATTTAAAAATATCCACAGATATTTTACACAATATTCACGCTATAACCCTAGCTGTAGCGGTAGACTGCGCCGGCACAGCGACCCCAATACTCCAAAAGCTTCACTCAAGTGTAAATTTTTATCGACAGGTTTCAATAATACCATTGTGCATACGTAAATTACATTACATTATTAAGCGTCCCTTATGTCGAATAAAATACTTTAGGCCATTAATATTTGACCATTCAATGACAATTCATAGTTCTGACGTTTAACGATGTTAGTTTCTTCTGTGTAAGTCTGGCTCAAGGCTATGCACGTTTTACATGACAAAACAATGAAATTTGGGTACTTTTTGGAGGCGTTTTTTTATGTTAAATTTTGAAATTTTTGAATGTTTATCAGAATGTGTTCATAATTAAGTATATTTCAATTTAAACATAGGTTTTAGCAGGGCTGACAACCAAAAAATCAAAATTAAATCGATTTCTTGGAAAATGAAACACCCTGTATAAGAATTGATGTTTTCACCAGATTCTACGCGCCATCTAGTGTCTATATACCAAATTTCGTCGCACTGGCTATGATGGTTTCTGAGATATTCGCACTGAAAGTCTTAGAGGGAACACCCGGTATATATACAGGGTGTCCGGAAAATATGCGCACAAACTTCGGGAACCTAATCTACTGATAAAAATAGCCGTATAAGCTTATGTAACACATTTTCGAATTCTCAATAATAACGAAGTTATGGCCTGTCAAAAAAATTTTTTTTAATTTTTATTTCTGACATAACTTTTTTTGTAGTAAACCGATTTTCTTCAAATTCGGTACAGTTGTTATACGCATTAAAGTGGACCGTAAACATGAAAAAGAATTCAAAATAAAAAACCACAACACCTTTAAACCTCCAATCCATGTAAGAATTCTGGTCAAATTTTTTTTATTTATAATTATTTTCTAATTTTGATATGCCAAAATAAAATCCCATTAAATATCCTATAAAAAAGGTACTCTTGTTTCAATTCACTAAAAGTAACCGTTTTCGAGAAAAATGCCATTGAAGTTTTCATGAGATCACGTAGGACTACAAAAAAATACAAAGCGTGCTTTGGAATCGAAAACAGGATTTATTTAATACGTAACTATACTCGCGACAAGAATTCAGACGACTTACGTCATACGAACAAATGAATAATTCATTATATTTCCATCAAAATATTTATGAAACTGCAACTGATAGTAACTATATACTACACTAAAAGTTTGCATTATATTTTGCACTAAATTGCAAAAAATGATTGTTTTTAACGCGACCAAATATCGAAAATTACGTTGACAATAAAAACAAATGTGTAACGTCAGTCGTGACGTAAGACGTCTGAATTCTTGACCCGAGTATAATAAAAAAATATTTACAAAAGACTTTCAAAGTGGTTCCCTGCTACTTCTATACATAAATTAATTCTTCGTAAAAATGACTGGCGGGTTCGAAAAAATATTCCGCGCTTCTGTTTAATAATATTACAACTTTCGATTATTTTTTCTCTTAATTCCACAATGTTGTTTATTGGTCCGTTATAAACAAGCGTCTTGAGGTACCCCCAGAAAAAGAAATCCATGGGATTAAGATCTGGTGATCAGGAATAAAAATTAAAAAAATTTTTTTTGACAGGCTATAACTTCGTTATTATTGAGAATTCGAATAAGTTGTACATAACCTTATATGACTATTTTTATATCTAGATTAGGCTCCCGAAGTTTGTGCGCATATTTTCCGGACACCCTGTATATATACAGGGTGAATCTTAAATAAGTACAAATATTTTAACCAGAAGTATAGTTTTGTGTGTAGAACACATAATTAATAGTTTTTTTTACAAAAAAATCAGAAATAAAAAAGTGAAATTTTAAATAAATTTCGTAATTTTTCAGTAGAAAACTTGTTGAGGACCACTGGCCTAGACCGACCCTTCATACTTTTATGAGTCATAGTGCTGCAGACTGAACGTGTGGTTCACAGTGTTGCCAGTATTACACAAATGTCTTTGCTTCAAGGAAGAAAAAAATCTCAACTTTTAGCGAATTTTGTCAAGTATAACATTTTATATTATTTTTTATTATCAAACTGTCATTGACTGTCATGACAGATTATCGGAAGCCCAAGTCAAACTTGTTAACCCCACATAATGCATGAAAATAGCAATAAAATTTGCTAAAAGTTGACATTTTTTCCATTTTAAATAAAAAACGCGTGCATAGTTTTTCGTTATTCTTCATAAAATAACTTAAGGAAATTGTGTTTTGTGTCCCTTTCTAACAGTGTACAATGACATTTAACTTGTGAAATGTGGATTACTGATTAAATAGTTAATTTTTTAACAAACAGGTAAGCTTGTGTGCACGTTTATGTATAATTTTTGAACATTGGACATAGTAATATCACGTAATATCTTCCTAAATATTTTACGGTAGTATTGAACTTGCGGAAATTCATTTTTAATCGTTGAAGTATAGTAAGGTTAGTTCAGATGTTAAAATTTATGTTAATATTGCTGCGTATCATACTACATACCCAATTTTACTGTACTTATGCTTAAAACAAGTATTTTTAAAATAGAACTATTACGTTAAAGGAAACGTAATATTTATATTGGAGGAGATATGGCAACCTCGCAACAAATCATATGTTTCATTACGTTGTTGGATGAAAAATCAGCCAGCGGTCCTCAAAATGTGGGTATTTAAAAAAAAAATAATATCTCCGTAAATATTAGAAATTTTTAAAAATGGCTTTCACTAGACTGATTTAAATGACGAACTACACCAGCAGTTAAAATATTTGTACTTATTTAAGATTCACCCTGTATATATATAAAGTATTTTTTTTGTGTACATATAAATTTGTTTCCAATTTGGTACATCTTTGCAACTATGAAGTTATTTAGTTTAATACAATTGTATTCAATATTGTATATTAGGATGTTCTATTTAATAAAGGTTTTCTTTCTTTCTTTCTAAATAATTAGTTGGCTTCTTAATTACTAACGTATTTAAATCACACTTTATCCGATGTAAGATAGGTTAATGTCAAAAATATTTGTAAATAAAATATCTACATAAAATGCATATCTGTCATTTCTGTATTTGTGAAAACAACCATTTTTGTTGTATTAACTTACTATTGAATCCCAACGTACTCCGCAATCTAACACATCACCACAGATAAATTAATATACAGATAGCGCCTGAGCATATTAAAAAGTGTTAACAGCTTTGGACTATTACTATTGAAAACGGAGGATTACATTCAGCTTGAAGTTTTTATTTCAGATTCTAATAAAAAATTTGCGCAAACTACGTATATTTCCGTTTCATTAGTATTCAACTTTTTATTTAATATGTATAATATAGCAAAAAAGATTCAACATTTTTGGCAGTAACTAATATTTTTTATAAACAGTTATTTTATAGTAAGCATGTAAAGATTGCAATAAATTCATTTAAAATTCGGTAAATAGTAGATGTTTTAACTCTTTCATGTAACTGGGTGTACAAGGTGTCCCAAAAAACATGGGATCAAATTTATTCTTTAATATGGGAACAGCATTTTTTTGTTTCATCGATATCAGCATATATTTCTGATTAACAAAATTTTACTGTTTTCATTTTGAAATAAAAAAAAATTGTTATCATTAAAATTTATTCATAATTCATTTTTAATTAAATTTTGGTAATTTTGTTCAAATTGACGTGAATTACCGTGCACGGTAACGGAACAAAATATGTACCGGGTGTTCCGGTTTGTTTGGAACAAATTGAAACGATAGACAGAATAAGCGATTTTAAGAGAAAAACTTTATATGAACATCTTCTCGATAAATAGCGGAGTTACGGAAGGCTAAAGTTTCAAAAAAATAAATTTATTTTGTTTGTTACCAAGTCCGTATTACACACAGCGCGTTCAAATTTGATACAGGTACTGTTCAACTAGTCTCGGATATTATACATATCATTTTTTAAAATCGTTATACAGGGTGTCATTTTCTCAAGGATATGCTATCATGAAACCCTTCAGAAATTTTTTCATGTACCTCCCTGGTAAAGTTTGAAATGTTTTTTTACTCTCTTGATTCATTATCTAAATTTCGTCTCACTTGATACACGAAAATTAACTTTTTACAACAAAATTTAGAAGAATACGTTCAAAAGTCAAGACGAAATTTAGACAATGAATCAAGCGAATAAAAAACGTTTCTGTCGCATTGTGATTATTTCGGATAGTTCGTAGTCCTTTCATTTAAGCTTAAGTCTTACTTTCCTTCATTAAAGATAATGCATGAAAATTAATTACCGAAACTTTACAGGAACAGGGTAACTAAAATTTTATATTTGAGAGACAAATGTATCAAAAGATGTAAAAATAAATCTTTGGATCGTGACGTTTCCTAGGAAAGCAAGGCTATATACTTTTCTCAAAACTGGAATATTTCACAATGATTATTGCTAAATTTTAAAATGTTTTGCTGCCTAGATGTCATCGGCTGTTAAGATAGATCCTAGCCTATGTAGTCTAGCAGCGCATCTTGTTTCTATGGCATTTACCCATAATCAAACTTTTCAGCATTTGTATATTGATCCGTAATACGTTTTTTTTAAATACCTACAAACCTGATTACCTACTACTATACTTTACTGTTTATTTGACAATTGTACATAATATGACGTGGCAAACCTACTAGATGTCAGATAATACCAAAGTTTACGGAATAAATATAAGTTGGTTCACTCTCTGTCGGCACTGTTTTCAGAAAAAAGTCGTGCCGCCACACGTGCATACTGTCGCAAAAAACGGCCATTTATGAACGATTTAAAAAAGTATATAGATTGCAACTGGGAATTGTTTGCACAATTTAAACATTTAAAAAACTGGGATGTTTGTATGTTAAGGGTGATCCAAATGTGTGATGTAAGACATATTTCAAGATTAATATACTAATATCTTTATTAGTTATCATATAACAGAATATTATAGTATATGATTTATAGTTTGAGGCAAAAAATAGAGTCATTTATTATTATTATTATTTAACTGGAAAATTAAAATTCGGAATGTACTATCGTTTGCAATATTAATGATACTCACTAAAATGAATTTTGCGATTTCTTTTGAACTTCTGGCGTATTCATATTGAAATCTGCTTTAAATTTTTAACATTAGTTATTAGTTGTTTCACTTACCAAGAGACATTTAATGAAATTTCTATGCAGAGCTTCCAGAAGTTCAAAAACTGTTTTGAGAGAGTGTCATTATTATTGCAAACGATTGTACCAGTCCAAAGGCACTAAAAACTCATTCAACTCAGGCTGAAAAAGCAGTTGCACAAAGAAATTGTTATATACCCAGGAACGTGTTTTTCGATTTCTGGATCACCATCAGCTTGTGACAGCCACCACTTACTGTAAATTTTTTGTGTGAATGTGATTTTGTGTTACGCCGCTGCCTTGGCCGTACAACGGCAAGTTTTGTTTTATTTCGCACTCAAAATTTAAACTTTTCCCGGAGGGTTGTCGAACTTTAACCTGGAAAAATGCAGACAACTCTATATATTCTGAAAATGAGCTTTCGATTAGTATATATTTTGTTTCATTAAACAGCCGGTGAAGTTGTACTCCAACAATATAGCCATTAATGTTTAAACAACGAATGTTGAGAACCTCCTAAGGTGTGACAACTCTATATATTTTTACTTATCAGGTTGCCAATTTCCAAATTGGTACATTATTTATTTAATTAAGACTAATTTGTAGTTCACCTCCATAATTAATATTTTTAATGCATAATTAATGCCTCTAGGACCCGGCTTTAATTATTATCCAACCTAGCAAATTCGTGTTAGCATGTATATGAAACACATGTTTAAATGCAATTCTCTCTATTAACATTTGGGTGAAAGTACTTTACAGTGGGATTTTCGAACGACGAACATGTCCGACGGATAAATTAGATACAAGCATTCGTATGTGAATATTGTCATTAGGCATTTTTTTTTCTAAACTTTAAAATTCGTTGTATTAATATTTGGGTGAATTATGCATAAAATGTAATCGCGTATGCCATTAAATAATGTGAAATTAACGTACAATTTTTCCAAAAAACAATTTAGATATGGATACATATACATCTCTTTTAACTTCACATCGTTAATATCTAAATTATTATTTCGATAAATAATGTTTATTTTAATATTAACTGGATCTAGACATATTTACTTTCATTTTGTCAATAAATGATAATACAGTGAAATTTTTTAATTATGTATCTGACGAAAATATTTACCACAATTCAATATCCATTTACTGCATAATAATATTTAATTTTCAGGAAACCTAAACATTTTTAATTTGGATGTTGCTTTTTGATTCTCCACAGTTTTTGTACATACATTAATTCCCCGACATGATGATGAAAAAAAATTAATATTTATGCATCTAACTTGTGAATCTAGTGAGACTGAGCGAGCTCTAGGGTTGGGCAGTGGGCAAGACTGAGCTGGGCGCTGGGCTGGATGGAGCTGCCCGGCGACTGGACTAGGGGGTATGTGCCTGATATGTGTAGTTTGTGTAGTGTGTACGATAACGCTGAGCCGGCCGAGCTAGATGTGACAACAATGTTAATGGGTTGCTAAGATACGTATACACACTGCTAGTTGATATGACTCCGCCGAATTTAAACTTTGGCTAAATGTGATCACTGCGAACATCTGTTGACGACACAAGAAACTAAATCGTCGCTCTATCTCAGGCGCTATCTGTATAGCTAATTTATCTGTGACATCACACAATGAAAGGCAAATTATGTGGTAAACCACTATCAAAATGTTAAAATAGTACAAACCATTTGCTATGTGTCAAAGCAACAATGGAAACATCCGGAAATTGATAGCAGCCAACTACAGTTTTTCCTAATAATGAGTGTAGTAAAACTGCCTCTTCCCGACGTGCAATACTTTACATTCTATTTTTTAACGTCGAAACAGTTAATTTTATCAAAAAAAGAGAGAAAAAAGTTTCTAAATGAATCGGCTTAACCTAATTTATTTTTTTCTACGTCGTTAAGGAAGTTTTTTGAAAGTATAGTTAAAAAAACTGAAAGGGGTAGTTTATTTCAACCCTTTCCAATTATTTTCAAAAAGTAAAAAAATATGTCACAAGTGTCTTTTGATGATGGTAACACTTCCACAAAATTTTACCATTCCCACGCTTTTCGTCTCCGAGAAAAACAATAAAAACACTCTTTTTTCCGCCATCTCTGCAACGCGATATCTCCCTAATGGTTGACTTGTGACCTAACGTTTATATAACAAACTACCTTTTATTTTCAACAAGGATTCACCGCCTGAAATTTTTCGCCTTTGTTTTGAAATACCTCGTATATACACCTGCCTGTATATACAGGGTGTTTCAGTTTGATATGTCACAAACACGTGAGCATATTTTGGGAATAAAAATAAGAATAAAAGTCTGGTAAACTTTTGTTCTAACTTCCTTCGTTATGAAGATACAGGGGGCTGAATTTTTTCTATAAATTAAAATTTTCTTTCATAGCTTTTAAACGGATTAAGATATTGTTATCAAATTTGGAGTACTGTGTAAGCCGAGGATATTGCATTTGCTGCCAAAATATGGCTCTTTAAAATTAAGCAGTGCCGTAGATACAGGGTGAGTCTGTCACTTTGTCACGCCACTGGTTAAATTAAAAAAAGGGATCATTTCATAATTTTACAATTCATTTTCATGCGACAATGTTTCTGAATTCAGTATGCCGTGAAAACAAAATCCAATTTATTATGTAGTTTTGAATGTGACAGTTAATGTTTATGATAAACAGTGTTTATGCAGTTTATGCTTTAATTGTTATAACAGTAATATTTTAAGTTAATAGTTAGCAATATTTTAAGTTTCAATTATACGGATTACTGTGGTTTTTCAATAATGGCGCAGGTTACATTCACAAATGAAGAGTATGCAGATATGCATTTGATGTATGATGCAGCCTGGGGTAATGCTGTTGAAACTAGACGATTATACGCAGAAAACTTTCGTGGGAGAAGAATTCCTGACCGAAGGGTATTTCAAGCAGTTGACGCGCGTTTAAGGGAAAGAGGAATTCGTATAGGGGCTATTGAGAGACCGCGACCTCGACAACCAAATTTTGAGGATCAGATTCTTCAAATGGTGGAAAGGGAACCAACGACAAGCACCAGAAAAATCAGCTCTGAACTGGGCGTAAGTCATACAACGGTCTGACGCACAATTCGTAATCAATAGCTGTATCCATTTCATTTTCAAAAGGTGCAAGCGTTGACTCCAGCAGATTATCCACCTTGACAAAAAGTTTGTCGCTAGCTGCTGCACCGTTGTGCAGAAAAGCCTAACTTTGTAGCACACATATTACATACTGATGAAGCCAGTTTTGCAAGAGATGGCATAATGAACTCACACAACATGCATTACTGTGCTGACGAGAACCCTAATTGGACTGTCGCTGGTACGCATCAACAGCAGTTCTTGCTAAATATCTGGTGTGGTATTATTGGCAATATTTTAATTGGGCCACGTTTTGCCAAACCGGCCAAGCCTATAGGCACCTTTTAGAGGAAATCCTATCAGGATTGTTGGAAGAGGTTCCACTTACAACAAGAGTATTGATTTGGTTTATGCAGGACGGAGCACCTGCCCACTTCAGTTTAGCTGCCAGGAATTATTTGCAGAACACCTATCCAAATAGGTGGATAGCTCGAGGGGGTCATGTAGCTTGGCCAGCAAGGTCGCCTGATCTGAACCCCCTTGGCTTCTTTTTGTGGTGTCACTTAAAAAGTTTGGTATACGAAACAGAGGTTCAAAGTATTGAAGATCTACAGCTTCGCATACAAAATAGTTGTAGAGCAATTTTAAATACCCCAGGGATTTTCGAACGAGTTCGGAGATCGTTATTATGTCGAGCTGAAGCGTGCATCCTAGTTCAAGGACGACACTTCGAACAATTATTGTAAATTTGTATTAGATAGGGGTCTAATATTTAATAATAATAAATTATATTGAAACAAGTTTTGATTTTATCTGACATGAAGTTTTCTTATAATAATTTTGATCATATGTATATTATCTTAATTAAATAAAAAGGACAAATCGTTAACCTACTTAGCAAATGTCGTAAGTCCACTTCTTATTCAGATTGAGATTTTGGTGGCATCTAGCTGGCAGTGCATGGGCCTATCATACTGAAAAGTCAGATGTCTACTTTAGTTGCAAAAAGCGCGCGAAAGCATCAAAACGCATATGTCGAATCTCCACTGCATTTGATTCAAGGGCAGAAATAGTCGTCCAAGTCCACTAGTTACTTAGTAGTTTGCACACGTGTTTATATTGCTCCACAATAAATATCCCATTTTGGAGAAAAAAGTAATCTGTTGTAAAAGCAAATGTTAAATATGGTTTAGGTAAGTACATATGTTATATTTAGCATTAAAATATTTCAAAATACTTTGACCAAATCTGAGAATTGTCGTATATAATTTTGCCAGGGACATACGACATTTTCTATAGACAGATTTAGTGTCCTCTTGGAGTTACGATATTTGCAAATCATAACTATTAAAAAATTGTGTTTTTACAATATTCACAAAAATATTGTGATATAATTTCTTACTGTGGCAATCAATTTACAAAACAATTTTTGTTTTAGATTATATTTAAAGATGGAAAACTTGAAAAATTATAGTAAGAGAACAAGAGCAATCTTTGAAAACCTGGCCAAAGCAAGTCAAACAAAACCGAATTTAAAGGAAAACAAGCAAGCAAACTATAAAAATTCTGCTATATCAAAGTCCAAAGAGGGTATTAATTCTGTTGTGCTGGAATGAGCACAAAATCAGACAAATCCTGTTATCCTGTCTCAACAAATTCTTGTACCTGCAATGCCCACTTCCTCGGAGTCACTTTTACTTTTTGATATACCTGAAGTAACAAATAATGTCGAATTAACCTGCAATAGGTATGACGTTTTAAGCTTCAATGATGAATTTGAAAACTGTGAAAAGGACTTGAATATACATTCACCTGAACCAAGTACTGCTAATAATAGTACCATTATTACGTTTTCAGAAAATATTGATAAGGAAAATGGTATTATTAAAAGTCTTCATATTGATACCAACGAACCCAATTATACTGATAGGATACAAACACAAGGGTATTATAAAATAAGTACCGAAATTACAGAAAACACAGAAGAAGAAAATATTGATGCCATCAATTTACGCTATCTTCAGAACATACAGGTACATCCTACTACCTCTGAAGATGTTTCAAATAATGGTATCGCAGCTGAAGAAGATTCCAGTAATCGTACCGATCCAGATTATACCGAAGAAATTAAATTTTCAGAGTCCAGTTACAGTAGTGAGAATGGTGACACATTCGAAGAAGTGGGTATTTTCAAAGATAAAGAAGTAAAAAGAAATAAAAGACGTAATGTGGACAAAGCAAAGTGGACTATTAATGTTAACAAGAGAAAGCGAGAACGAAGAGAAGATTATTATGACAAGAAAAAAATTTACGAAATTTGGAATTACCAAATAAAAAGGGAAAAGAGGCTAATGAAAGAAGCATGTGAATAAGGAAACTCGAACGCAAATATTTAATTATTTCTGGTCAAAACTAAGTTGGGATCAACGTAAGAAATATGTAAACATTTTGGTCGAAAAAGAGAACACAAAACGACAGCGAAATAGAACAGATGAAACTAAATCAAGAAGACAGTTTAGTTGGATTTATTATTTAAAGACACAAAATGAACAAAAATTTAGAGTATGTAAAAAAATGTTTCTAAACACCCTAGGAATAAATGAAATATCAGTAATCGAATGGAAAAACATACAGAATAGAGAAGTCAATGTAAGAATAAATGCTGATGAAGATGGACTTTCAGATAATACCACTGACTAAAATAGGAACATGAATCTTTAGAGACCTTCCAAAACTTGAATCCCATTATTGTAGAGCCCAATCATCCAAACTTTATCTAGAACCAAACTGGGAGTCAAAGGCAGCTCTCTATAGGTTTTATAAATCTTGTTCTGAACGTGGAAATGTAAGACCTGTGTCGCAAAAGGTTTTTGATTTAGTTTTGCCGACAAGAATCTCAGTCTTTTTAAACCCAAAAAAGATGAATGTGATACATGTATCGCATTTAAAACTAACAACTTGCAGAAAGAAGAGTATGCTCTGCATGAAATAAAAAAAATGAAGCAAGAGAGGCTTTTAAAAAAGATAAACAATCTAACAGCAAAGTTTACTGTATGGATATGCAAGCAGTATTATTGTCCCCAAAATCTAATGTATCATCCTTATACTTTAAGATGAAATTAATGGTACATAATTTTACTATTTATGAATTAAAAACAAATGATGGCTTTTGTTTCATATGGCATGAGGGGTCGGGGGGAGTCACATCAAATGAGTATACATCTATAATTACAAATTTCCTGAGAGAACATGTTGTAGAAGACCTTACAGAAGGACAAACGATCATTTTGTATAGTGATGGATGCACGTCACAGAACAGAAACAATACTCTTCCAAATGCTCTTTTAACCCTATCCGCCGAACATAAAATTACTATCGAACAAAAATATTTAGAAAAAGGACATACACAAATGGAGGCAGATTCAATACATTCACTTATTCAAAGAAAATTAAAAAATGCAACCATTAACGTACCAGCTGAATACATTAAAATCTGCCAAAATGCACGAAGGAATCCTAGTCCTTATAAGGTCGAATATTTAGGACATGAGTTTTTCAAAGATTTTAGTAAATTAAAACGACTGAGTTCGATTCATCCTGGCTTCAAAGTAGGGGATCCAGTCGTAACTGACCTGCGGTGCCTAAAGTATAACCAAGATGGAAGTTCAGTACAAACTAAGACACACTGATGAATCTACCGATTTAGTACAAAGAAAAACTGGACTACCACAAGTTCTTACCTCAAGTCCTTACCTCAATTAACAAGAAACCAATACCAATTAAAAAAGAAAAGTGGAATCACTAAAATCAAGTATTCCAAAAGATTTTCATTGTTTTTATGATAATTTGTCATATCACTAATTGTTAGTTAGAAGCACTTAGAAGTACCAAAAGCAAAGTTTTTATTTTTGTCATAAACATTCTTAAGTTGGCGTCAGACTTAATTATTAGACATGATTCCACTTTTACAGTAATACCTACCAGAAGTATATGAAATAGTTAGTTAGCAAAATACCCGTCACAATTTATTCAACTTCTATCGTCTGACGGCAGCTTTAGGTTTTAGGTAGTTTTTGTGATTCCTTGTATGCAATTCAAATAAATAATTATCGCAAATCACCGATTTTTATTTCTTTTGACTGTTTTTTTAAAAGAATATGTCGGAAGTCCTCAATATTTAAACAGAAAAAGTCGTAAGTCCATAAAAAGAAAAATTTCTGATATTTTCTAAAAAAATTTATTTTAATTATATTCATGTTCTTGCAAAATAACGTTGTCTGCAAAATTGTTAGTTACTTTTAATTATTGAGAGTGAACAGCAGTTTTTTCTACTTCCTATAAAATTTGGTCAAGCGGACTTACGACTTTTGCAAAGTAGGTTAACGAAATAATGTGTTAAGTACTAACTTCTTCTTAAGATTATGGCAATAGGATACATAAATTATTACTGCGCCAGAAATTTTCAAAATTTAGCAAAATATCATATTGCTTATTGTAGGTAGTTAATATGTTCAATAGCAGTTAACAATCGAATAGCACAATTTTGCTCCACATAAACATTTCAATTTGTGGCCAAACTATGAGAGACACCAAAAAAATGAAAGAGACCATTTTTATTAGAAATCAATTGTAAAATTTTGAAATGATCACTTTTTTTAATTTAACCAGTGGCGTCACATATTTATTTTGCCCAAAGTCACAGACTCACCCTGTATCTACGCCACTGCTTAATTTTAAAGAGCCATATTTTGGCAGTAAATGCAATATCCTTGGCTTACACAGTACCCCAAATTTGATAACAATATCTTAATCCGTTTAAAAGTTTTGAAAGACAATTTTAATTTATAGAAAAAAAGTTTAACCAGACTTTTATTCTTATTTTTATTCCCAAAATATGCTCACATGTTTGTGACATATCAAACTGAAATACCCTGTATATATATATATATATATATATATATATATATATATATATATATATATATATATATATATATATAAAATTCTTAATCAATGGTTTAACCGCAAATTTGAACAAAATATCTAAAAAATTTATTATATGACTTACGAATAATGGGAACTGAAGCAAGGGACCCTGATATTTTGATATTTCAATCATAAATCAAGTATGCAGTTATTATTATCACTTTTGATCTGAGAAAAAAATAAGAGAGACATTCACCATCAGGCATTGCTAATGTGATGCCCTCTATGGCTAAATCTACTAACTAACTCTAGAAGTGGCTAAGGCACAAGGCCAATTGCTCAGTGACATGTTGATGTCAGTATTATTTTTTCCCTCACACAATATCAAAATTAAAGACAAAAAAAAAACATCACAATTAATTACAACAATGGCTAAATTAATACAACTATGGCCAAACCTGATTTAATACATAAATTACGATTCCTTTAAAATTTACTTCTCTATAAAACTTGATGACAATTGGTTGAGCGGTACACAAGTTACTACAAAAAAATAAAAAAATTAATTCCAACTTTGACACCCTTGATCTTTTCCACAGCAACATTTTACTAAGACAAAAATAATTTAACAAATACTCAACTCAACTACTAGTTAATGACAATCAATTATTGTTAGTATTACTAACACTAAAATATTTACAGAAAACAGCATGCTCCATTATTCAGCCTCTCTATACATGTAACCGTAAAAAGTGTTCTATCAGCTTTAAAAATATATATATTATATTTGAGTGTTAATGTATCGATCATATCTTTTTACCTTCAAACAAATTATCCGTCGCTCTTTACGCCAAACATCTTTACTTACTGTAGTTGAAAGAAATTAAACATTTCTTATAAGCCTATTACTTAACCCAACACCTAGAAAACACCATTATATTTTCTTGTGCGAATGACTCTACATCGTGTCAGTGAAAAGAAGTGTTAGTGACGTGTCCTTTGACAAGGAAGCTGGATAAAAGAGACAGAAGGTTGTTGAACCACAAAGAAAATTGGAGGAAACACAGACGGAAATATAGTTTCTTGAGATACTGATTCAGGTAGCAATCAATTTTTTATACTGGATTTTACACAGCAGAAGGCCAAGTGGCTCAACAAATCTTTATAATTCAAAATTCTGCAATTTTTTGAGCCGTGGTATACATCAGAGGGTAGTTTTTTTTTTATTCACGGGCAAGCCCACTTAAGTAACAGTATAAAAAATGTAGAATAGTGCAAACAGTCATACTTAAAATAATAAAACAAATAGTTAAAACAAGTGAAATACAATTCAATATACAATCATACAAAACCAGAATACAACAAAATACAGTAAACAAAAAACATACATATACTATACTAAAACAATTACTAGGAAAAAATGACAAATTGAGAAATTTGGGAAAAATGAATACAGAAATATAAGTAAATATTAGACAAATGTTAACTCAAACATCAAACCTGTGTGCTTAGAAGACACATTTTTAACCTATCTAACGATGCATCAAATATAACAAATATATACATCAGTAACTGCATTTACCATTCTAAGCATTCTAGGTATACAGCTATTTAGAGTGACATTCATTCTACAGAAAGGTACATGAAACAGATGCAATTGCCTAGTATAGTGATTAGGTACAAGGAGCTTAATTTTCGATAACAGTTCAAAACAATTACATCTGCCATTTATGATAAAAGTAGCAAAAGATCTCTGTATTTCCTTGTGACAGATAGACACTGCATCTTTAAATATTCTTCGATGGAATTGTAATCCCAGTTAATATGTAACTATATATCTTAAGACTGCTTTACATTTATGCAATTCTTATTGCATGCAAAGAAATATCGCATGCACATTAAAGTTAAAATTAATGACCGACGCAATTTTCAGTCCATTGCACGAATATAGAGTCTGCTCTAATTTGATTGCATTGCACGTGAAATTCTGGTCCCTTTTCTGGTAACATTCAGTTTTGCCATCCTACACAAAAGGAACTAACAGCGAGGAATTAAAGAAAAAGTGAATTAACCTCAATTAACCATAATAATTTTCTTTTTCATTTCATCCATTGAAACTCTAGGTTGATTGAAACTTCACACCACAGTATACAACATCAGTATGTTTTGATGGTTTTGCAGCAGACCAGCAGATCGAAATCATTTTGATTTTACTAATTTGGCAATGGGCAACATATTGCATAAATGTAAAACAAATGACACCTTGCAATATTGCATGAAAGATTTTGCTGCAAAATAGTTTTCATAGCATTGCATGCTCCATTGCCTAAATGTAAAGCGGCCTTAAGAAAATTATTTTTAACCGAATTAATTTTTTGGATATTTGTTACATAATGCGGGGACCATACACAGGAACAATATTCCAAATCAGTTCTCACCAAGATGCAGTATAGAGCTTTGATGGCAAAAGTATCGGTAAAATCACAAGTTAGCCACTTGACAAAATCCAACATCTTCAATGAGTTTGCTGTGACAGCAGAAATGTGTTGATTAAAATTAAGAGCAGTATCAAAAATAACACCAAGATCTTTAATTTGATGAACAACGTCTAATATCTGTCCACTAATATTATAATCAAACAATATAGGCTGTCGAGTACGATCAAAACTAATTTTATGACATTTCTCAGCATTTAAATCCATATCATTATACGTGCACCAGTTTACCAGGTTATTTAAGTCAGATTGCAATTGGAAAGCATTGGTAATACTATTAACAACTTTAAATAATTTTAGATCATCAGCAAATAATAAGGTGTTACTGTGAGTAAAATAGGAAGTAATGTCGTTTATAAATAATTTAAATAAAAGAGGTCCTAGGTGAGAGCCCTGAGGAACATCGGAAGTAACAGAAATATAATTAGAATAAAGATGATTTACCCTATCTGTGTTCTATTTACTAGATAGTTGGCAAGCCATTTCAACAGTATACCACGCAGCCCAAAATTTTCCAATGACGATTCACTCTGTCAAAAGCCTTGGAAAAATCAGAATCCACCTCTTTCTCCAAGGCTTCCTACAGAAAGGTAACATAAGAGACCAGGTTCAGTTCAGTAGACTTGCCAGTACAAAAACTAAAGTGTTCTGGAATAATAATACTAGAGCAGTCATAGTTAAGGTAGTCAGTTATTATGCTCTCAAAAAGCTTGGGATTCATACTAATTATTGATATGGGTCGATAATTTTTTATATTTGATTTGTCTCCAGATTTATAGATGGGTGTAATATAAGAAAGTTTCCAGCAGTCAGGAAAAACTTCTATATCGAGTGATTTGTTGAAAATATAAAACAATGGATGAGACAACACAAAGCTACAATTCCTAAGTAACACTGGAGGAATATCATCAGGACCTGGTCCCTTTCTGTCTAATTCTGACATTCTGACAACTTCTCATAAATTTTAGAAATTGGAATGTGATAAGAGGAAACATCTATTTCCGTCTGAATGTGATTTTCATGTATATCTATGTTGTGACTGGTATATACTGAGGAAAAATACTTGGCAAAGAGATTGGCAATTTGAACACCAGAATAAACAACATCATCATCTAAGTGCATTTTGCCTGGAATAACATTATTTTCTTTCTTACTTTTGACAAATTTCCAAAATGCTTTAATATTACTCCTAATAGAAATTTCAGTTGAACTTATGTAGTTACAATAGCACTCAGAGGATAAAGTTTTACATGCAGATCTCAATTGACTAAATACAGCATAACTAGAGGAGAATTGGAACTCTTATAGATATTATGAGCAATCCTTTTATCTTTAATTAATTTTTTAAGTTGTGGTGCATACCAGCAAGGATTTTTTTTATAAATGTTTTCCTTAAGGACGGCGTTTTAGTGGTTGGAAATCGCCCAAAGAAAATCCACTCAGGATGTGGCGGTTCCAATTGGCGTAAAGCCGAACTAGAGCAAGATACACTTTCGCGTAAAAATCGGTGTTATAGATTTCTTTACTCGGTAGGTTCACGCACCTTTTCATCCATATGATCAGAGGCGTATTAAGCAAAATCAGCCTAAAGTACAGAAACAGCAAAACAATATCAGTATCTGCACAGAATATAGTCATAACATACCAGAGTGTTTCTATAAGGTTCGATGGGATAAATAATATACAATAAATTTTTGTTCCAGGAAAAAGTAACACATTATTGAAACAAATTTTTAGATATATTATTTTTCCGATAATTACCTATATTATTACTAAGAATGTCGATTTATTTAATAACTGAGAGGTAGATCCTGTATGTCGAAAAGCGGTTAGACAAAATACTTGCAACAGTTTTGTTGGTTTTTATCTTTTAATATATAAGTACATATTTAACTTTATTTGTAGTAAAATATTTAACCAAAAGAAATCTATAAAGTACGGCTACTGTAAAGACATGGAAAATCGTTTAATACAATAATGATACCTGAAGTAAATTAAAAATTTTCCCAATATTACGTATATACGAGTATTTGTATATCTATCAAATACAACTGAAAAAGTTATACGGTAGGTAGTGAAGCACTCAGTCGTACACCGTACCGAAATTTACAGAATTATTTCAGCGCGACGTCTTTGAAAAAGCCAGGTCAAAGTGCAACCGTCAAACAGTCCGAGGACTGGTTTATACGAGGTGACCCAGTAATGAATTCTGTTTCTGGCGTTACGAGGGTAAATTGACAAGGATCGATGAAATTAAAAAACAAATGAATTTTTGTAACTATTTTCCGTAATATGACTTTATTAAAGAAACTGGATACCTACCCATTAAAATTGGTTAAATAATTTTATTTCGTTGGAATAATTACATATGTGTATCAAGTCTCGAAATATTTGTTGACGTAATTTTTCCAAAAAATAACATAGAACTTCTTAAATATATATTAATACAGTAAGACATAGTAACGTAACTACCAGCAAGTTTGTAATATATTTTTTTTATATAAATTTTTAAGAATATTAAGTTTTGCAACAACATGTTTTAATACATATTATGTATATATTTATGATTTTAAAGTAAAATAAATACATACATATGTATATAGTGAAATGAAATAGTCGAAAGGAAAGTTAGTACATGGGTGGTGATATATTATCTTTAAAAATTCACTTTTTAATTGTTAGCCAAATGACTTGTCACAAATTATTAAACATGTCAAGAAAAGCATCCTCCATTGCTATTATGTAATGCAGAATATTTCTAGAGCCACCAAATGATTTTTTTGTCTTAATACATACACGATTTATTCAAAGGTTATTTGTTTTCATTTTAATTCTCATGCGTAATAATATATATATACAGTTTCTTATAAAGAAATGATACGGATTTCTGTTTTGCTAACTCACCTATAATTTTTATAGTTAGAGAAGGAACGGCAAATTTATATTTGTATTATTAGTTTCTAACTCTGATCTGCAGAAATATCACCATATTTATGTGTTTCTCTAAAGCATAAAGCATTATTTCTGTAAGAAAGTTCTTATACAAATATTTGCTGAAAATTTACCTTTTTACAGGAGAAAAATCTGAGTCGTAAACTATGTTTTAGAATTTATTATTATATTGTGTTTACCTCTTTTCATCGGAAAATGGTCCCCATGGAACCTATCGTATGCAGTAAAAAACCCATCCGCAGGTTAACGATGTTTGGAAATTATTAAACAAAATAAGTTCACTATGAATTGTTTGAGATACTCTATAAATTCACAACAATTTGCGGCGCGTAACAACCTATTCAGTATCGTGATTTAGGTAATCCGGTCCCGAAGGTCAATACAGACATAAATGGGTCGTGTGTCAAATGTATGTACACGCACTAGATGGTCAAAGCAGTCGCAAGATTGCTTATTGTTAATAAGTGTGCGCTTGAAAAAAGAAATTATTTTAATAGATTTTCATATAGTTATTCGACTACCATCACATTATTTGACATTTATTTATCTACAAAACATTCTTCATTGTCATAAACTAACATTGAAATAAAACAGTAAAAAAAAAACCTTTGAGACTTTTAAATTAGATAAATATTTATACGGTCGCACTGACTTTTACAGTATTTGCCTATTTCTTCAAGATTTTCAAACACAAAACAGGAAAAAATGATAAAACATAATAATAACATAATCTATTAATTTAAAATCGTTCCAAGTCGTTCTATAACTAGAGGTAAATTGTTAAGAAGGTAATGTGACAAATAACAACGATACATGCTTACTTAGTTTATCAAATAAGTCCGTTGCGTTGTGATGATAAAATTTCTGATTTAGCTGCCAGAATGTTCAGTTGCTAATCGATTTAATCTTACCACTAAAATGTAAGGTGAAAATTACTTAGTGTTCATACACAATTTTATTGAAAATTCTTTGTTTCCTTATTAAATATCATACGATTTCTGCTTCATTCAAAGCGGAATATTTTTTTTATAAAAGAATGAAGTATGTACGCTTCTGGTCTTTTTCATTTCATTTACATGAAGGTTTGTATAAAAAATATGGCATGCATACGTATAAAAAATATCCAATACATTGTAAATTGGTACCGTTACAATTAGCGCAAATTTAATATTCATTTACTTTTTTAGAATTCTGATATTATAGTAAACAAACCGCCAGAAATTAGTTTGCTTTAAAATTGCCAACATAAAAATAAAATGCCATTATTACTATTGAATAAATTTAACTTAATTTTAAAATCCATCGGGCGATCCACTGCGTATAGAGCCATAAATATGAATCGCGCCCTAAACCGAAGATCGCTATTCAGTTTCTGGAAACAACAACTTATCGAGACGGCAACAGTGATGGAAAGAATGTACTTCATGCTTAGCTTAGAGCTTTATTATACTGTGTAATTTAAAATATGAAATAAATGATTAATTTTTAGTGCTAATAGTAACGTACATTCCTATATTACATTAAGCTCAGTTACGTCAATTTTTCATCAAATAATATTAACTAGAAAGGTACAGCAAGGTTGCTGCCCGACCTTGGCTGACTTTTATTGACAATAATTTTTAAAAGTAGCTGGCATTTCATTTTAAAAAGATGTAAAATTCTGTCAATTTTGTGATTTTTTCATGTTTGGTTACTTTAACCCCCTGTATTGCAAATGTTGAATCGGGTTATCTTCATTTGATGCTGAAATTTGACAAACATTTTTTTAATTCGTGACATTTAAGAATTTTTAGAAATTCGTTTGATTTTTCAAACACTCTGTACTTTTTTCGTTAGTGTTCTACTAGATCTTTGTTAAGTTTTAAAAAAAAAATGTTTAAATTCCATAAACTGAGAAATTTTAGATATTGGCTTTGTTTCTCTAAACACCCTGTATTTTTTCGTTAATTAGTGTTCTAACAGACCCTTGTCAAAAATTTCATCAAACATTTCTGTTAAATTTCATAATTTTTGTGGGATTTTAGAGATTGGTTCCATTTTTGTAAACACTCTGTATTTTTTCGTTAATCAGTGTTCTAACAGATTCTTGCTAAAAGTTTAATAAAAAATGTTGGTTAAAATTCGTAATTTTTAGGGATTTTAGAGATTGGTTCGGTTTCTTCTAAACACCCTGTATTTTTTCGTTAATTAGTGTTCTGAAAGACCCTTCTCAAAAATTTCATCAATAATTTTGGTTAATTCCCATAAATTTTGAGGGTTTTTAGAGATTGATTCGGGTTTTTAAACACTCTGTATTTTTTCGTAAATTAATGTTCTAACAGATCCTTGTTATAAGTTTCATCAAAAAGTTTAATTAAATTTCGTAATTTTTGAAGGATTTTAAATATTGGTTCAGTTATTTCTAAGCACCCTGTATTTTTTCGTTACTTAGTGTTCTAACAGACCCTTGTTAAAAGTTTAATAAAAAATGTTGGTCAAATTTCTTAATTTTTAGGGTTTTTAGAGATTGATTCGGGTTTTTAAACACTCTGTATTTTTTCGTAAATTAATGTTCTAACAGATCCTTGTTATAAGTTTCATCAAAAAGTTTAATTAAATTTCATAATTTTTAAGGGATTTTAAATATTGGTTCGGTTATTTCTAAGCACCCTGTATTTTTTCGTTAATTAGTGTTCTCTTGTTAAAAGTTTAATAAAAAATGTTGGTCAAATTTCTTAATTTTTAGGGATTTTAGAGATTGGTTCGTTTTTTCTAAACA
Source organism: Monochamus alternatus (assembly GCA_037114965.1). NCBI lineage: Eukaryota > Metazoa > Arthropoda > Insecta > Coleoptera > Cerambycidae > Monochamus > Monochamus alternatus. The sequence continues at coordinate 37,893,611 of CM073428.1, forward strand.
CCCTGTATTTTTTCGTGAATTAGTGTTCTAACAGATACTTGTTAAAAGTTTACTCAAAATTGTTGATCAAATTTCGTAATTTTTAGGAATTTTAGAGATTGGTTCGGTTTTTCTAAACACCCTGTATTTTTTCGATAATTAGTGTTCTAACAGATCCTTGTTAAAAGTTTAATGAAAAACCTTGGTCTAATTTCGTAATTTTTAGGGATTGGTTCGGCTATTTCTAAACACCCTGCATTTTTTCGTTAATTAGTGTTCTAACAGACCCTTGTTAAAAGTTTAATAAAAAATGTTGGTCAAATTTCTTAATTTTGAGGGATTTTAGAGATTGGTTTGTTTTTTCTAAACACCCTGTATTTTTTCGTGAATTAGTGTTCTAACAGATACTTGTTAAAAGTTTACTCAAAAATGTTGATCAAATTTCGTAATTTTTAGGAATTTTAGAGACTGGTTCGGTTTTCTAAAGACCCTGTATTTTTTCGATAATTAGTGTTCTAACAGATCCTTGTTAAAAGTTTAATGAAAAACCTTGGTCTAAATTCGTAATTTTTAGGGATTTTAGGGATTGGTTCGGCTATTTCTAAACACCCTGTATTTTTTAGTTAATTAGTGTACCAACAGACCCTTGTTAAAAGTTCCATAAAAAAATTTGTTTAAATTCCATAAATTTTTAAGGTAGTTTTTTCGTTAATTTGGCTTGTACTAGACCCCTGTTTTATCAAAAAATTTCTTTTAATATAGTAATTGAAAAAACATTACTATTTCGTTGTGATTTGCATGTCGCTATACTTGCTGCTATCTCCTCCATAATGTTCAACATCAATAATGATACTTTCTGAATTTTGTATAACAATTTGTGTGTGATTTGCTAGGTACTAGTACTACTGCTAATAAGCATTAAAAAGCTAGTCCGACCCTGACGTATAAAAAAAATACTCAAGTGCCAATACCCTACAGACCGTAACTAACGGCATCTTTTCGATAGTGTCCCAACTAAAACATGCTGAAATTAATTCACGTCCTTTAATTTTTGGTGAAGAAACGTGCTAGAAAACAGATTTACCTATTCAAAGACCGTGAATTGCACCTTTTTGCCTTGTTGTAATTACTGTGAAAAATACTCAATAATTTATATCAGTTCAAATGTTAACGTCTTTTAAAAAGTATTCTGCCGGTTGTGACAGTGATTATAATACCGCATACGATTTTTTCAGTGCATAATTGCCCTATAAAGTTCTGAAACGTAACAATGAAACATAGGAGGCGAAAACATGGTTTTCTTCCCATTTCCTAATGACTTACCAGCCTATAAAATATGTCACACCCTGGAGAAAACTTGTATGATTGGCACAGTGAAGAGATATTTTTTCTAACTTGCTTAGATTTTTCTATGACTGCGACAAGAAACACCTATAAATTCGTTGAAAATTGCACACAAAAACGCCGCCCTTAATGGCACAAACCTATTGCTGCATACACAACATTATAAAAATTATCAAGCATAACACCAAATTCCCTGTTACAAAGAAGAGAATTCCAATCAACCATTTCAAGGTACTGACGACTAGTTAGACGTGTTAGTGTCTCAATGAATCTGTATGATTCAAAATTATGCTGGTTTTTAGGCCGAGGTATACAGTAGAGGCCACTTATATAAGTTGCCCAACGAATCTTTACGATTCAACATTCTGCTGGTGGAAGTAGAGCCTGAAATTAGTCGTCAAAAAAATTCATACAAAAATAAAGTATTGTAAAATTTAGTTTTTTGAAAACCTTGTTTCTGCTGTTTTTAGGCCTGGGAGAGGGCATTTATATGTGGCCCAACGAGTTTTTATGATTTAAAATTCTTCTGTTTTTTTAGGTCAGGATATACAGCACAGGGCACTTATATAAGTGATCCAACAAATCTTTATAATTCAAAATGCTGCTGTTTTTTAGGAAGGAGTGTGCAGCATTTAGACATTTAAGTAGCTCAACAAATCTTTACGATTCAAAAGTTTTTGCTGACTTTTAAACCAGGATATCCAACAATATAGAGCAATTATATAAACAGCCCACAAATTATTTATCTTTCTAGTTTTGTTGATTTTGTTATTGACGAACCTCAGATTTTGATTGCGCAAACAGCGGAGAAACCACTGCCATAAGACCACCATAAGACTTAATGAGAATTTTTTTGGGTTAGACCATCAAAAACAGGCTCAGGGAATACAAATATCTTCAAAAGCTTCAAACACAAATTGCGACCGGCTTAATCGCCCTATACAGATCAATTTACTCGTCCTTTCAGACAAATCGAAAGTCTCTCTGTGTGTAAAATTTGGCACATTCAGCTTGAATTTTCAGGTTGTGTCATCAGATTTCATTACACTGTAGATTTATGATTAATCCAAAGTTGTTATTAACTCAAAAGAATCCGGGTTATTATGATCAGGCCATATAATAGCTTCTCTAAAAGGGTGCCATATCTACGAGTAAATGTGTTAATTCCCAAGGCGAATTTTTGTCATCCTACTTTTTTTTTATTCCAGAATCATCTCGTATTGGTGTTGGAAAGGGGGGGCTAGGGGGCTAAGCCTCTCCCAACGTAGGACCTAGCCCCTCCCAAAGATTTCAATTTAAATTTCACCAAGCAGAAATATAATTTCGAATTTTATATAACAATAAGGACATTTTAAGCCACTTGATTCGCTTTAAGAGAAACATTAAAGCGTTTAAATAATAGGTACATCCGTACTTAAAAAATATCGATTCTTAATAATAAAGTGTTTATTTTACAAACAAATACAAGCCGGCAACTGTGCATAGAATATTATTGTTACTGCACATGAACACAATAACTGATTATGTTGTTTGAACCGAGAGCGCATTGCTCTGATGCCACACCATGTCATACAACGTCAGAAGGATCTGACACCGTGTATTCTTATGTATTTTCATATATTGCGTGTCTGACGCTACACCACGCTACGCCATGCGACGTGTTCTGCAAAGAAAAATAGAAAACTTATACTCATTTGGATGTTCTTTTTATCTACCTAGTGTACATAAGTAGATACATCTTGTTATATTGTTTGCAGCGAGAAAAATTATTAATCGAAAAGTCATTGATGGATATACAATATATAGTACAACTACAAAAACAACAGTTGGAAAGTGATAGTAAACCAAAAAATGTAAATACATTTGATTTAGTCGTAAGGTCATTAACCTCTAACTTTAACACAATTATTGAGGAAATAAAAAAAATGTGTTAATTTGGCTGGTTTGGGCATTAGGGTGAACAATACAAAGTCTATTAAGGGTGGTGTGCTTATAAAGTGTGAAAATCAGATGTCCAGAGACAAACTAAAATATGAACTGGAACATAAAATGCGCGATAAAATAAATGTATCCCACTCTAACAAATTAAACCCGCGATTAATTATATATGGTGTCTCAAAAACTCAACCAATTGATCAAATTCTTGAGGAGATTTTATCGTATAATGAGGATATTGGTGATAGAGTCCGCAGATCTGATATTAAGGTAATTACAAAGTTGAATTACAAAATGAGCAGCAATGTCGTGATTGAAGTATCTCCAGTGCTGAGACAATCTATCCTGCAGGGTTCTCAGCAATTTTTCAAAACCAAATTCCCTGACATTTCCAGGTTTTCCCTGACATAGTTTTTTAAAATTCCCTGACAGAGAAATATGTATAAACAAACACAACAAAAACCAATAAAAATAGATTTTACTACTGAGCAAACGGCTATACAAAAAACAGCTATAAGCTGCTTTTTGCGATGAAATGTATTCAAATCGGTTCAAATGACTATATTTTTGCATTGAATCAGTAACGCCACACAGGTCACTTTTTAAACCGTGTTTAAAACATTCACTGAGCCCGGTTTGAACTCTTTAGATGCTTTGCTATTGGTCTATGCAACAGTTGCTAGATAGAGATTTCAAAATCGGTGTGATTTAAATTTTCGGATTTTATGTGTAAAATGATTGATACTTTTATACTTATCTTGTTTATTTAAAAAGGAATTGGTTGTGGTTTATTGTATGTACTCTACTCTACAAATTTTAACGTATTTGTAGACATTTTAAATTACATTACAAAAGAATACTCCAATTACTTTTATCTCCAAATCTCATTAAACCTGTCACGAACATGTAAGTAATTATTTGTTTTTGGTTTGCAGTTGCTAAAATCAATTCCATGTTTTTGTTGCAGATCTCACATTTTCAAAATATATATACAAAAACATGAACAGGAAATATATTGATAATAATTTTAACCACTAATAATCGTTCTATTTTAATTCAAATCTAGTGTAGCTTTGTTATAAATAAATTGTATAAACAATAATCAAAAAGTGTGAGTGTGATGTTACAGAGAAACAAATATTTGATGACGTTTTGAAACTATACATTTTCTTGGTGCCTTACATAAGCAACGTCACCATTGAATACGTTATGAAACAGGCAATGAATATGGTTCGTCACAAAAAAAAATAGCTATACACTCCAGATATATCCGTTTCTTTACATCAATCTGTGGGTATGTGTGATTAAAGCAAACAGAAATAGGCAACTGGGTGCGTTCATTAAATAAATAATTTAGACACGGCATGAGTAGCGTTCAGAAATTTTCCCTGACGACAATAAAAATTCCCTGATTTTTGACAATTATTGGCACTTTCCCGGACGTTTTCCTGCCAAAGTTCAAATTCCCTGACATTTCCAGGTTTTTCAGATTTTCCCTGATGCTGAGAACCCTGTCCTGAGCAGGGGTTTTTTATACCTTGATTGGAGGAAACACAACGTTGAAGACTATGTGATGGTTCTACAGTGTTTTAGGTGTTGCGTGTTCGGGCACAAGGGTAGATATTGTAAAAAAGCTGATCCTGTGTGTTCTTTATGTGCAGATAACTATGAAAAGAAATATTGTGCTTCTAACATTCGTAAATGTATTAATTGCTTTAATTTTAATTCCCTTAGAAAAAATAAAAATAATGTCTGCGATTAACATGAAGCTACTGATGCTAATCGCTGTACTTTGTATCTGAATAGAGTAGAATTAATTATGGGTAATGAAACTAAATTAGTATATATTAAATTTGGTATATTTGAATGTATGTTCTCATACACTTAATATTGTAGACGTATCGGATATTATTACAAGAAATAAATTAGATGTTTTCTCAATTACTGAGATGTGGCTGGTTTCTGTTGTTCCTTCCGAGGCTGTTGGTATTCCTGGGTTTAATTTAATTCGTCATGATCGCGCTAATGGTAGAGGGGGTCGAGTTGCTGCATACATTAGTAACTCATTTTTTGTGTGAAATTTTGCCCATTGATATTGATGACTTTGGTTGTGTTGAACACTTGTGGCTGAGAATAAAAAATAATGTCGAGACTTTTATATTAGGTATCCTTTATAGACCTCCACATTGTAATGTACCACAATTTATAAATTACATTGACAATATAATGTCATACATAACACCTTCATACAATACTATTATACTGGCAGGCGATATTAATATCAATATGTTAAATTTAAATAATAATTTAAGTCAATGTCTGGATGCTTACGGATTTTCTCAGTTAGTTAATGAGCCAACGCATTTTACGTCGCACTCTGCTACTTTAATTGATCCCATTTTTATTAACTATGCTGCTTTCATTAACTCACTGAATGTTATTAACGTAGATCACATTTCTAAACCTCGTTTAATAGTGTATGAGATTATGTATAAAACTTTCAAAATTAACCAAAAAATGCACACCTATAGCGCTTTCAAATATTTTGATCCTGTCTTATTTCAAAATGACCTCATAAATATTACGTGGGATGATATTTTATATTTAGCCAATATAGATGAAAAAGTAAGTCTTTTCACAACTAATATTGTTCAGTTATTTGATAGGCATTCACCTTTTAAAAATGCACGTATGAACAAACCGTATACTTCGTGGCAGAACGAGATAAAGCTTTTTCAAACTTCAGGCATAATAAAACTAAAAATAATTGGACTCATAACGAATTACGTAATTTTACTGTTGCTTCGATACGCAGAGAAAAGAAAGCATACTTAAACATGATGGAACAACTGTCTTCATTTGACCATTCGAGGGCATTACGAAAATTAAATATTATTCCTCAGAATCTTTCCAATTCTATACCGGAAGCATTGAACAATAGTACTGAGCTGAACAAATATTTTCTTTCTGTTTTTGATGACACACCTGAAAGTGACTTAACGCTTGACTTTTATAATAATAACAAATTTAGGAATGATGTGTCTTTCTTTTGGACTTGTAGAACCAGAAGAGATTTTAAAAATTGTAAACAATATGAATTCATTCTCTTCAGGTTGTGATGGTATTTCATTACATGTGATTAAATTATGCCTACCTACGTTACTTATTTATATTATCCATGTTATAAATTGCTGTTTAGAAATTAGCTACTTTCCATCAGCATGGAAGCAATCCCTTGTATGTCCAATTCCTAAGATTAATGCTCCAGCTGCATACAAAGACTTACGATCTATCTGTCTCTTACCAGTACTTAGTAAAATTTTGGAGAGTTGTCTATTTGCAGCTCGAAAAATACTTGTCTGCACACCATATTCTACCTGATCATCAATTCGGTTTCCAATCTGGTCATAGCACTACTGCGGCTTTATTGAATTTTTCCAATATCATTGTGCGTGCAACTGACTCCAGTCAAGCGGTTATCTTATTACTTCTTGACTACTCAAAAGCATTTGATTTAGTCATCATAAATTACTACTTTCTAAGTTGAGATACTGTGGTTGTGATGAAATTACTATAAACTTTTTTAATTTATATTTAAGTGATCGTACTCAGAAGGTGAAATCAAGCAGCGGATTATCTACTGCTGGGCATGTAAAATCAGGGATACCCCAAGGATCTATCTTAGAGCCCCTTTTATTTATTATTTATACAATGGACTTGAAAAGTCAACTTATATATTCTAACTTACAGTGTTATGCAGATGATACTCAATTGATCTATAATTCTATTTCGTCATCCAGTCCGAGGACATTACTTTTGTTTACCATGTAGTTCGCCTGTTCCGAACTTCCAGCCACGACATTTTAAAGACCAAGGCAACGCGTCCCCACTCTTTCCCCCGATCCGTCCGGACTGCCACGGTCCCTTGACCGACGCAGAGCTCATTCGCCTTTTCGTGCTTCTGGCACAGCTTAAATAACAATCAGCTCACAGACTCGTATGACCGGGAACGTCTCGCGCAGATATTCACGCATGCCGCCATTTGGGGATACAACACTGCAGGGACGTGTGGTTGCAAATTATGCCCTTATAGCCATACCGTTCGACGACTGCGTTATTGGCGCACGAGTGCTGTATTTTGTGATTTGTTGATTTTCTTGTATTTTATACTGTTATGTTATTTTATTTTTAAACAATTTCAAGTAAAACAAATTTATATTTCGTATGTTAGAAAAATTGCAGTTAAAACACTTTCTAAATTGGGACAACTATTTTTAATCCGGTCCTGACATGTATCCCGAGCGAGAGAGAGACAACACGCTTCAAGGACAAATTTTCAGGTTTTAATACTTCAAAGGTGCCGCCGTAGTCTGTGAGCTGATTGTTATTTAAGCTGTGCTTCTGGCGTGCGCTCGACTAGTTCTGAGACGGTGCGGCATGACACGTAGGTAGGTACAGCTAACATATTTAACGTAAATCCTCTTTCAGCAATGGGAAAATCTAAAAACGGCAACGCTCGCGTAGTCGAAGCCCTAGTGGCGACAACATATCACGAAAAGAGCTATCTAAAAGAATAAAACGTTTAGAGCAGCTGTTGGCGGAGAAAACCACAGAGGTCGATGTCAGGCTTCACGCTAAGCGCTGATCGCCGGAATGCAGCCGCAGAAGCCGCTCTCGCTCTAGCCTTCGCGCGTCGTCTCGAAGGTCGTCATCTCGTGACCACCGGAGGAAGCACAGGAGCGGAGATAATTCTAGTTTTTTAGGGGTCTCTTTAGACGCCCGTAGAATAACTTCTTCAAGTTTAGTCAGGCCGTCAGCTTCTTTAAGCAGGCTAGGAACCTCGTTAGGTTCCCCCGATGTTGGGCATTCCAGAGGATGTCCAGTTAACAAAAAACCTTTCTCATATTTTAGGGGACGATGTAACAGACAATCTATTCAATCAAAAACTGAGTACACACTGATCTAATATCAGCCACTGAAGAGTTAAACAGGTCAATTCTGTTTTTAAATAAATTATTATTTGTGTTACACATGATATACATTGGGGAATTGGAGAGTAAGTTGGTCCTTGGTGTCTTAAGGTAAAACAGTGCATCGTTCCTCGTGTCCACTCTAGGAACATGGAAACTTAAAGTTTCTAATAAAGTAGGATAATCAATTAAATTGTTAATCAACTTAAAAAGGAAGATTTGGGAGTGCATAACAGACCTGTTTTCAAGACTATGTACGCCATGCCGCCTTAGTAACATATTGTGATCAGTGCCAATTTCCGGATAAAAGCCATCGAGTTTAAAAGACATATACTTCAAAAATTTTCTCTGGATGTTCTCCAGCTTATTAATAGCATTTGAATAATGTGGACTCCAAACTGTTCTAGCGTATTCTAACTTAGGAAGAACAAAAGCGCGATATAAACTAAGTAACATACGACGGTCGGTAAAAGAACGTGAATTTCTAATAACAAATCCCAAGCTTCTGGAACATTCGGCTGTTAATTGGTTAATATGTTCTGTAAAGCTCAGATTCGAAGTAAAAAGCACACCTAGGTCTCTGATCTCAGTAACTCTAGATAATAATTGTTATTCAGAAAATTAACTTTCCGAGTAAATGTCATAACATGGCATTTACTAATATTAAGGGGAAGATTGTTATCCATACACCAAGTATTTATGCTATCTAGCAAAGTCTGCAATTTTTGGGCATCGCAATATGAATAAATTTTAGTAAATATCTTCATATCGTCAGCGTACATGAGACAGTTAACATCATGTGACTGAAATATATCGTTGATGAAAATTACAAAGAGCAAGGGTCCTAAACAGGATCCTTGAGGAACCCCTGACGATGATAAAAACTTTGGAGATCTGAGACTGCGAATTTCTACAAACTGCGTGCGCAATGAAAGATAAGATTTAAGTAGTCTAAGCAAGTTATCTGGAAACCCCATAGTTCCCAGTTTATCCATCAAGATTACGTGATCAAGTCTATCAAACGCTTTACTAAAGTCCGTATACACAACGTCTACTTGAAGACCCACGTCCAAGGCTTCGCTAAGATATTCAGTGAAACAGAGAAGATTAGTTGTAGTCGACCGAGTTGTCATAAAACCATGTTGTGCAAAGCCAATTTGTCTGTGAATATTATAGTAAATTGTGCTGTGGAGTATTATTTCAAAGACTTTTGAGAAATTACAAATTATGGCTATCGGTCTATAATTATCAACAATATTTGATTTACCCTTTTTATGAATGGGACAAATCTTGGAAATCTTCCAGGTGTCGGGATATACACAAGGTTTCAATGATAGATTCAATAATATTGTTAAGGGAGCTGCTAGAACATAAGCACAATCACGCACAAGAAAAGAGGGAATATGATCTGGTCCAGAAGTCAACTTAGACTTGAGCTTTTTCATTGCAGATACTACTTCTGACTCTGAAATATTCTTGAGCAGAAACACGTTTTCATGAGGACATAATGTATTGTTATCTGATGAAGCAGATGGAAGAAAGTCAGATTTAAAAAAATCAGCAAACGTATTAACAATATCCTGAGGATCCTGAATTTCTCTGTTTTGGTAGGACATAGACATAGGTACGGACTAATGGCTTTTCATACCGTTAACAAATGACCAGAACTTTTTTGGATCTTTTGATATATATTTCTTTGGATATCCAACAGAAAACTCCGATGAGAAATTGCAATATCACGTTTAGCTTTGGCACGCAGATCAGAAAATCTTTTGTAAACGTCAGGATTTTTAGATTTAATGAATTGTTTATGCAATTGAAGCTTTTTCTCAAATCGGAAATTATATTTTTAGAAAACCACGGCGGATATTTTCTAGACCTAGGAGAAACTTTAGGCACATACATGTCAAAGATTGTATATAAAGACTTGTAGAACTCTTCACAAGCCAAATTACAGTCAGAAAACTCATTTAGGAAAGACCAATCAACCAAACTCAATTGCTCGTAAAGTAGGGGAAAGTTTGCATACTTAAAATTATAAACAGGTTCATTGCATATAAACCCCTTACTATGCTTAACTGATCTAAATAAACAAATAAGTAGAGCCAAATGCAGATCATCAGGGGGTACCAAATTCTCATCGCAGGCTTCAACTTCACAAAAACTACTTCCAAAAACAAAGTCCAGTAACTTATTTTGAATATTTAAGATTGAGTTATATTGTTGGAGGTTATAAAAAGCAACAAAGTTTTTTTAGCGATAGTGGAATGTTGTCATCAGAATTATAACCAGGTATGTTAAAATCACCCAATAAATATATGTCGCCCTGAGCAACATCCTCTAGAGACTCTAAAGTATTCCAGCAATTGATCATAATGGCTAAGTTCTGCACGCGGAAGAATATATAGGACAATAATATGAGTAGTAGGTATAATACTTTTGATTGTGACCCCAACGATATCTATAGAAGGTAAAATCTGTCGAATGAATGAAAGTTTCAACTCAACGCAGCAAAAAGAACTTTTAACGGCTATGGAAGCTCCACCACCTTTTGTTAGGCCCAAAGCAGAGAGGTTACGGTCGGCATGAAATACTGTATATTCAGAGTCAAAAAGTTCAGAGTCTAGGCAGCTAGGCTGTAACCAAGTCTCAGTGAGACATATTATATCAAATTCACTACTGCAGGCGTTATTATAAAAATGTGCTGTCTTTGAGTCTTTAATATTTAATCTATCTCTAAGAACCAATTGTTTTCCAGAACGATGGAAAATCTCAAAAATATGTCCAATATTTAAATCGGGTTCTCCAAATGACATATCTAACTATAGATCAATAACACTGCTGTCAAATTTGGCGAAGGCTTTTGAAATGTGTATTTACAACTGTTTATTTTCACAAGTAAAAGGTTTAATTGCAAATGAACAACATGGATTCATAACTAATCGATCAACCGTTACAAATTTAATGTCATTTACTCAGTTCACTAGTAATGCTTTGGGTAATAAACTTCAGGTGGACACTCTCTATACAGATTTTTCGAAGGCTTTCGACAAATTGGACCATAATTTATTGCTTAAAAAAGTGTATCAATTTGGCTTTAATGCATCTTTAATTGTTTTTTTCTCATCTTATCTAAATGACAGGGTACAATATGTAGAGTACAGGGGATATAAATCCCATAATTACATTGCCACCAGTGGCGCCCCACAAGGCAGTAACTTAGCCCCACTCCTATTCTCTATGTACATCAATGATATAATTAGCTGTATCAGTAGTGAAAAACTACTTTTTGCAGATGATGTCAAAATTTTTGGATTAATACATACAATTGAGGATTGTCACATATTACAGCAAGAGTTAAATTACAAAATTGGTGCATTCATAATAAACTTTCATTAAATATTAACAAGGTCAAATATATGACATTTACTAAAAAAACACATTAGTGGCCGCTTGTACAGCTATTAACTATAGATGGTTGTATTAAAACAATTTCAAAAGAGTAAGTTTTAGCCAAGTCAAAAACTACAATAGCACCGCCACCCAGCAATAAATATACTAAGAACGGTGTTTTTGTATGAAAATATTTACCCATATGGCTAAATAAATAAGATGCATTTAAAAGATAGAATGAGAGGAATTGCGTGTATGAGTGCCATCTCACAGTCATTTGGAAAAACACTGCTACGTAAGAAAAATAAGTATACAGAAAACTGTTTCACAATTTTAATTAAAAAAGCAACGTTGGTAATATAATTTGTAGAGTTCCCTGTAAACAATATAAAATAAAAAATATGAGGTTAGAATATGGAAATTATTTTCTTGCAATGTGAAAAAGGTAAGTTATCGCGCTAGTTCATTCTGATAATTGTTTTCTGTTTTAGACTAAAATTTAATGTAATGCTCACATAATTTAATTATAAATAGTGCAGTAACTGCAAAAATATATATTATTCATATATCTCAGATACTTCTTACAAAAATAAAAGCTTTTTCAGAGTTACTGCAGACAGGGAACTGTTTTGGGTAGAATCAGTTCGCAAATTATGTAAACCAGATTTTAACCTTATGAATAAAAATTGTTTTTTTTGTGTGAAGACCACTTTGAATTAAAATGTTTTAAGAATAGTAAGAAGAATAGTCTCAACAAAATTGCTGGGCCAACAATATTTTGTGAATCAAATACTGGTTTGTCATTCCTTAATTCTCTTAATAGTAATATTTGCGTGCAAACTATTCAACACTCAATTAAACCGTTTGTTAATGAAGCATATGTCAAACATCAATTTCAGATGATTTTTCAGAACCACCATTTAAAAAGTCAAAATACACTTATTCCAAATTGTCATCTGTAAATACCACTGGGAGTACTAGTACTTTTATTACTGATATTGTGTCGGATGAAGCAGAATCAAATACTGGTTGTGTAAGTACTTCACCTAATACTTTTGTCGAAACTGCACTTTTAAGTCGAATATTAGACAACAAAAAACACTTTTAAAATCTCTCAATGTCACAACTTTCAAAAGAAAATAAAAAAATCAATTATTTAGACCGTAAAAAAAAATCAGATTATAAAAATAAAAACAAAATTATTAAAATGTAGAAATAATTTGTCCAATGTTCGTAATATTGTCAACAAAGAGGATCTTAGAGAGATCGTTTACAGCTGGATATATATTTTAATTATTTTAAATTAATAACATTTTGTCGTACATACGAATATTAAATTATTTTATTGAACCAAAATTATAAACATATTTACAATCGATAGTGTGTCAATGTTACACGAGTGAAATTCAAAACAATTGAAAGTGTCAAGTTGCAAAGGTTACTATCAAACCAAACTATGTTTATCCTTCTTGCTCTCTCTAAGAACCAAGCGATAGACTTGCTGGCTGTTCCCATTGTTTCAATAGGGAGTATAATTCTGATGTACTCAGCATTTTCCAAATGTGTATAAATACTATTGAAACTGGACTAATGTGAGTTAGTCCATGGCCAAAGGGCGGTGGTTAGTCGTTGGCTGGCTCTGATCTATAGAAGAGATACTCCCCAGGGCAAAGGTCCACTTTATTGTAAGTATGGTTGTTGTTATGGTTTTAATAAATATGTATTTTTATTAAAAGGTTGAGTTTGTTTACCTCTCGCAGAAGCCAAGCGAGTACCCCAAGAATATAAAAGATGTATTATTTTTATATGTTTAAAGGTGGTGCGGGACTGTCACTCTTTTCGTGCATTTGGGGGAAGCATCAAACTTCCCTGCTACAGAGTCACACACTTTTCGTGACAATATCACTTATTCAAATTTCTTCACAAATTTATCTCATCGTCTAGATCCTATTGGAGTAAAATTTATTGAATCACAAATTAAAAACAGTAAAGAGAGATGTTCTGTATATAACTCAGAAAATAAAGCACTTGCTTTAGCTATTTATAAACGGGTTCCAAGGTGCTATCGGTTTTTACAAAAATGTTTCATACTAATAAATCTTCCATAAGGAAATATTTAGGCCAGATACCTTTAGAAGTAGGAATCAAGTTTTATGTAAATTATCAGAACCTGTAAAGAAAGTGTGTTGAAGAGATTCGGTCTGTTGTTTAGCATTGGATGAAATAGCATTGTCTCCTGGATTAAATTATGATATGCCTAAAGTAATTGGATATGTAGAGCTTGGTTCTCTGGGTAGGCGAAATGAGGTAGCAAATCACGTGTTAGTGTTTATGGTGCAAAGTATTAGTAAGCACTGAGAAGCAACCTATTGCATATTATTTTACTAAAGATGTGGTAAAAATACAGAATTTAAAATTTTTGTTTCTGAAAATAATTGATAATAACTTTGTAAATTTGGAACTATGAAACTGCATTTTAAGTTAAAGACTGCTTAAGGAGCCCCTTACCTTCAAATAGTATTAGGCGGTGAGATACAAGGCAGGCCAAGACATAAGATGTAAGGGAAGTCGGACGGTTGCAGTGTGCTTAGCGGAACGATCGACTTGACTTGCATCTAGCGTGACCCCTGAATGACGGCGTTTAATAGATTAAAATCATTTTCCAAAGACTATCGAGACTGAAAAATCCTACTGCATAGAGATAATAAAACTGCCATAACCTGCATATAATACACACATCTTGACACGATTTGTAGAAAAATGTGGCCATAGGGTGAGAAAAGAAACAGTGACATTTTTGCCTCTTACATAAGATCTAAGGAAAATAAAATTTCAGATTCGGAATTTCATTCCTTAAAAAAGAATCGGAATAGGTGCTCTTTGTCTAGAAGTATTCTAGATTTTTACGCCTTTTCCTTATTTTCCACTATTTCCAAACGTTTAGGTAAAATTTTAAATTGTTGTGCTAGAATGGTCAACTCAGCCATGGTATTCAGTTTTTAATAAATTGATTGTAGAAGAAACGTTTACTTTCAGCTAGTAGATCCTTAGTCTTATATCCATTTAGATTATCGCACTCAAACCACCGTCACCTTACCCTGGTGGTTATAGGGAAGTTATTAGCCTTGCATTCGGATTGAAAGGAATACCAGACGAAGAACTTCCATATGTTCCGACATCAATATAAGAGGAAACTTCGTTTTTTATAATTTAAAAAAAATCTTTTATAGATAAAGGTCATTCGTATAAAGTTATTAATACATATAGATTGCCTTTATTCTTTATTATAGACTGTCCTGATAAGCAAAATCCTTACTTAAATGGGTTTTCAGAGATATTTATAATGCCAAACCTCTTACACCTTTATTAAAATTTTTAAAACAAACAATCTATTGGCAGCCCTGTTTTTAAAAACTCTAAATACAAAATGATAATGCGCATGATCTTAACTTAGGCTCACATGTTACAAATTAGCTCTTTGATCAAACTGAAGATTTTTTTTTATATATTTTTAGGTAGTAACAATATTGTGTTAAACTACTTGCTCTGATAGGTATTGTAGGAGAATTGATTTATATTAATTTAAAATATCTTTATAATAAATTAAAAAAAAAAAAAACAAAACTGAAGAATATTGTAATTAAAAATGACTGAATTGAAACTCTTATCCCAAATAAAATAAAATAAAAACATTCAATAAGAATAATCTTCAACTGGTACTTTATTTTCCATTTTTCAAAGAGAACCTCAGCTGTGTGATGCATCAACTATGTCACTAATTAAAAGTAACAGGATTTCTAAGGTCATATTTAAAAAACACACAAGACGGCTTCTCAAACGATAAGGAGATGGCTTAAAAAAATGTGTTAAAATTAAGTGGAATTGATAGAAATATATATATTCACGGGTTACCTGCCAGACCATGTTACCTTTACGGCATCAAGGTTAAGTATTAACATTGAAATTATTTGGAAGGGAGCCCGCTGCACAACAATTTGCAACCATTAAAAAATGTTAATTAAACTAGTGAGCGTTTGCACTACCTTTGCGAAAGCAATATTGTTTCTAGGGAATAAGGTAGTCTGTATTATTACTATAAATTGTATTTTGTTATTTCTGTATTTTTGTATCATTCTGAAGGGTTTATGGACAGGACAGCTGTTATTTTTACGTGAAGTTGTTATATTTCTTATTATTATAGATTGCATATCTTGTATTTTCAACAGCTACAGTAAGTAAATGTATTCGTAGTAAAAAGAGCAATGGATAATAATTAGGTTGGTCGACTTACCTGGAGGAAGGACAATCGTAATTATCCTAGTTCATACGCCAAACACCTTTACGGCCAGCTGCAAAAACCCTGCCCTTGGCAATCTTTTCACAAACCACTTGCGACAATATAGTGGCGTTTTCTAAGTGTTGAGTTAAGCAACAGGCTGATAAGAAATGTTTAATTTCTTTCAACTTGTGTGTCATAAAACAGGCATCAAACAGTATGAGTAAGTAAAGATGTTCGGTGTATGAGCTAGGATAATTATGATTGTCCTTCCTTGAGGTAAGCCGACCAATCTAATAATTATATAAATGTTACAAAAAGTACGCCATTGAAAAAACCATAAATTAACCTAAAAAAAAATATAAGAACTCCAACTAATTAGGGTTATCAAAGAAATCAGATAAACTGTATACAAAGTATTGCTATAGATTGTTTAAGGAAATTCTTAGATTGAGTTAAAATAAATTATTTATTAAAAGTGAATATAGAAAATAAAATTTAGTAGAAGCCTGCATTGTAGATTATTTAACAAACTAGTGATCTTCTAGGAATACTCGTATGATATAATTTTAACATGGATACTTGTTGGTTACCTTGAATTTTGGATATTCATTCATTAATATAGTCACCATTCCAACATATGGAAGAAATCCACGTGCTCTTCCCACAACATCCCTTTTCGTTAGCCACAACTGCCCTGGTGCATATAATCCTCTATCGTCTACACTATTATTGTCACCCTTGGTTAAAAATTTAACAGTTCCATTTTTCCTAAAACAGATTTTATTATAATAGCCAAAAATTCAATATGTTTTAAACCAACAGGCATAGGTTTTATATTTTGTGTACATATGGGATTGTCAGGGATTCTTACAATAAAAATAATATTTATCTAAGCTTGCACAGGGTAAGATGTTTCAGTTAGCTGCTAGAGCAAGTCGAATTTGGAAAATATTTGTTTAAATTATATAGTATACACGTCACTGTTTGATATAGTAACCGAGGTACTTGCATTTACAGCAATGTAAAAATACCCTCACACTTAAACAAATATAACCAAATATCTTTTCCTGGTGATTTTGTTACACCTGTTCTTGTTTTATCATCAAAATAGAAACTTTTCAAAATTTCATTGTGAATAATTTGATTTATTTGATAGTTTGAAATTTCTTAGCTCCACAAAATATTTATTTCATTTTCATTCATTCATCAAAATTATTATAGCAATTACATCAACATTGCATGGAAAATGTATGTTTTGTTAATGACTAATAAAATGATTAATTATTTATATAAAAAACGATGCTACTAAAAAAAAGAAATACAAATGAAAAATTTTAAAAGAACCGTTATCTGTGTGATAAAATATGAGCAAAAGTAATGTCCCCTGCAAAAAATGAGGAATCTACTTAAGGTTTTCCTCATTTCTTTAAATATAATTACCTCGAATAAAACATTTTAAAATTATAAGCTTTTCCCATAGAAGCCCTTCTGTCACTTCCATAACTATAGAGGAGGGTAAGAAGAGCATTGACCACCAATAAATTAGCTACACAAACAGATAGCGCATGGAGTGGAGCTGTACTAAGCAGGAAAGTGCTTGTTTAAAATTTAGCTATTTTTTAATAAATCTCTCAAACACGTCAATTTTTGCATATTAGTAAAATATTATTAAAATTAATTATTTACTATACAGAGTGAGATTCAGCAAAATCTCCCCAGGGTCATTATGGTGATCCATGTATTGGTATCTCGAGAACTATAAGAGATAATGGTTAAATGGGGAAAGTTTTAGGCAATTCTGTTGCTAACTTAATGGCGCTTGCAGACGGATCCTAGTTCTTCAGATTTTTTGAGTTATTATGTAAAAAAGTAAATCTGGCATTTTCGAAAATTGTCTGTAACTTTTCTATTTAGACGAATTTTTAAAATCTGAAAACACTTTTTTCTTTGGAGAAATTTCGCTGTATATTTAGGTTTTCATTACAATGTTTAAGTTGCGAGAAACCATCATCAATTTTCTTTTTTCTTATAGGGGAGCCCAGCGTTTCCATTATTATTCAAGATACGAAAAAAGGTGTAAGAAAAAAAAGTTCTAGAAACTTTTAAAATATTTTTTAAGGCATATATCAAACAAGAAATGTAGATGTAAACCTAACTTATGTTTTTTTAAATGGAACACCTCGTATCTTGCTATTCCATTGGAAATACCATTAAATGAGCTTTTGAAAAATACGTTATAAGTACATGACAATCATTTTTTACGTTTTTCGAAGTATTGCGTAAAAGGTGAGATATAAGTGGTCTGCTTACTTCCTGCTCGGCCTAAGTGGCTCTGCCTAAGCGGCTCGACTTACAGGAAGCGACCTACATTGCAGCAGGTACTTAACGCAGACCTCTTGCCTTGGGCGACGAGCCATTAAATCTATAAATGATACTGCAGGAAACAACTACTCCGCGGACTAATGCCCCGACCGTCATTGAATTACTCCTGCAGTATCTGTGCGAACAGCCAAGAACCCTTGTCGGACACACCACCAGACATAGACCGGTTTCGAGCTAGTTAGCCCTCATTAGTATGCCATAGGTAGATGACCGATAATTGAACTGGCTGTTCTCTATCTCACCTGCACTCAATTTATACGTGAACATTCATATGAAGGAACAGCCAGTTCAATTGTCGGTCATCTACCTATGGCATACTGATGAGGCCTAACTAGCCCGAAATCGGTCTATGTCTGGTTGTGTATCCGACAAGGGTTCTTGGCTGTTCGCACAGATACTGTAGGAGTAATTCAATGACGGTCGGGGCATTAGTCCGCGGAGTAGTTTTTTCCTGCAGTATCATTTACATATTGCGTAAAAATTACAAGAAAGATAGCAATAAAGTCGGCATTTTTCTACTGATTTTTCTCTCTTGTCTTTAGCACTCGTAAGCCGCTGCACGTTGTGCTCCTTGCTGTTGACACATTTGGTTAGTTAATATAAAATAAAATTTCAATAAATTTTCAATGAAGTTGTTCATTTGTTAAAAATGATATTCCTAATTAAAAATGCTTAATTTCATATGTTCCATTTAATATCTTATGGATATTTTACGTATTTATTTAAAAAAGTTATTTTTTTTTATAAACGATAACATGTTTCATGATTTACTATACAGGGTTAACCTTAAATAAGTACAAATATTTTAACCAGCAATATAGTTCTGTGTGTAGAACACATAATTAATAGTTTTTTTTACAAAAAAATCAGAAATAAAAAAGTGAAATTTTAAATAAATTTCGTAATTTTTCTGTAGAAAACTTGTTGAGGATCGCTGGCCAGAGCAACCCTTTCATAATTTTATGAGTCAAAGTGCTGCAGACTGAACGTGTTCACAGTGTTGCTAGTATTATACAAATGTCTTTGCTTCAAGGAAGTTTTAAACTTTATCCTCATAGATGCAAAATTAGCGAATATTCGTTCGAATTATTTGATGGTGGGAAAAAATCTCAACTTTTAGCGAATTTCATCAACTGTAACATTTTATATCATTTTTATTGTCAAACTGTCATTGACTGTCATGACAGATTATCGGAAGTCAAACTTGCTAACCCCACATAATGATGAAAATAGCAATAATATTATTGTTTTGCAAAATTTGCTAAAAGTTGACACTTTTCCATTTTTAAATAAAAAAAACGCTTGAATTTTCACGAATTTTGCGTCCCTGAAAACAAGGCTTAACTAGAATTTTTAGACATGTCAAAGAATGACTGTTCATAAAAAATGTTTATGGCCGCCTCCTACCTTCATTGTTTTATACTCTGAAAACAGGTGCGTTAAGCATAGCATACATTTCAAGTTAAAAAAAAACACGTTTAGTCGGTCTCAGAAAATGCAAAAGTACATTTTAAATATTTTTAATTAAAAAAAAAATAATAATAACATGTCATGTTGGTTGCGGTTATATTTAATTAAGGAAGTATACAAATAGACAACTCTATACACGTGTCCTGTTTTCACAATGAAACACAATTATTATTGGGTATATCTTTAATAGTGGTCAATCAGTTCTTACAATAATACAATACAAATTGTTCTTACATTAGCTGGTTTAATATAAGCCGTGTTCCGGAAGGAACTACTTGCATGTTGGAGCATGTGCCCTTACTAAGGCTAGTAGAACAACCCCTCCTTAAATTTTACAACTAATTTTTAATTTGAAGTCTATTAAGTTTCTTAACAGTACAATTACTTGTTCTTAATCTATCTATTATGTCACTATCTACAATAATTACATTTTCATCTTTCTTACTACTACTACTTATACAAATATTTTCCTCAATCAGTTCAATTGGTTTATTTCACTGAAATGTACAATATGGATTGCGTAAAGTCTATTGCGCATCCAAATAAAGGTACCAAACCTAGGAACAGACAAAAGGAGGCACATGAAAGTCAGCAAAGACATACTTCATTGGTTATGCATGTGGGTGCGAGAGAGACAACCATCTTCACGTACGATATGAATTGTGTTCTAAATTTCCCATTATTTTGTTTGTAAACACGTCATTGGCGTACAGTGTGGTTTCTTCTTTTATCTTGTATCTCGTTAGTGTTATTCTTTGTGTATTTTTGTGGGTGTTATTGTTGGAACATGTCATGTTTTATAAGGGACTGTAAAATTAACCAGTATATAGCACGAAATAATTCTTCATATCCAGAATTCAATTTAATTTCAATTCAGAATCAGCTAAGCCCCTACTGCTCCGCTCTAGAGGCACAAAACAAAATATGGCGCTGATTATAAATAATCCATTCGCGCAGCTTTTAGCGCATTCCAGTCATCATAATATAAAATTACATTTCAGTGGTTTATTTACATTATCAATTTCCATATTGATTTTAGTGCCAAACATAAATGATCTATGATTTGATCATTGATTTGAGTGACATTTCCAGATTTTTTTGGTGGTTTTAGTGTTACTTGGTTAGTCACAAATATTGCTATCCATTTACTACAGGTATCAACTATAATTATCATAAACTTAACTATGAAATAGTTTGAGTTAATTGATATATAAAGGTTCCCAAGCAATCTTAGGAAATTTTCATAGTATTAATTGAGCTTTTGGTGGACTATTTTTGTGAGAATCTTTACAAGGTATTAGCAATATTAGAAATTATTTTTGTACAAAACAAAAGAATTCAAAGCTAGAAAAACTCTTTTTGGTCATCCATCATTTAGAAATTTTATTAGTTGCCTTAATAAAACATCTATTTTTTGTTAATTTTTAATTTGTTTTACATCAATATCTCATTAAAATAGTCTTTAGTTTCATAAATTTAATGGGGTAAAAATAGTCATCGAAGGTTTAGGATTCCAAAAATAATAGCTAAAGTATCTCCAATTAGTGAATATTTCTGTTGTTTTATTAAATGTCTGAGACGCATAGGCAATCGGCCTTTCTGAGTTATCGCTTAACACGTGAAATTACAGCCCCAAGGTAAATTATTGGTTATGATGTACTAATACTTGAAATGAACTCAAAACAATGTGAATGAAAGCTCTGTCTGGTTTTTCTCATAAATTCCAAGAAATATATTTTTTAACAAATTTTATAGGTTGCAAAATAATTAAACTATTTGGTATAAATTTATGATAATACTTAACCAAAAGCCTTTAAGTTGTGTTTGATTAATCGGTACTGGAACATTACTAATCGCTAATATAATCCAAATCTATCAAATTTATGATATAAATAAACTACCGATTCTTTAAAAAATTCAGGTTTACTTAATGAAGTAGTTAAAGTTGTATCAGACAATCTGCATACATTTGTTTCTACATTAAAACCATGTTCATCTTTACTGGTTTCTGTAATAACTATATCTAAAAATACTCATACTCTTCTTAGACAGAAATTTCGAAAGAATACACAATAAACCATAAGGAAGTCTGGTGTACTTAAACAGATCTTTGTGTGTACTTATTACAATCAGTTTACATGAATCGCTATCTAATAAAATTTGTCGATAGGCCTAAGATAGTTTGGTAAATTCCAACCCACCTTGTAACTGACTAAATAGATCTTCTATTTTAGTTAGCAAATAAGAATCAATTTTTAAAATAGTATTTACTGTTACCCCAAATTCTTATAGTTCCATCACATTTAATAATTGGTACTACAGACGTACTCCATTCGTTATAGTCTAGGATTTGAATAATATTAATTCCCTCTAATCTGTCTAATTCCATCTCTGCTTGAACCTTAATTCCGTAAGGAAACAGCTATGCTTTAAAAAATTTGGGTAGAATTGTATCCTCAGTAGCCAGATGTATAGTATCTCTACAAAACACATAATTTAGTCGACAATTCATTTTTATATTGACTGACTACAGTTTAAATAATACATCTCTTCACTTAATCTTACCTCAGATCTTACTAACATCTGGTATATCGTCATCAGTACTGTAATTGTTTTGAAGTGAATGAATACTTAAAACCATAATAAAAATTTGTTCCTAATAAGGGTAGTACACCACCACTCTTCAGCACATTAACATTGATCATCCTGGTAAGTCATCCCACAGTACATTATTGGAATTTTAATGTATCCTAGTGGATAACTAGTTGAGCTAGTAAATCCAATGTCTTCTCAGTAAAATATATTTATATAAACATTGCTTCCAATATTCTTATATTTACATGTATTGGAATTATGAAATCACTTACCATAAATATTAGATGTCTTCCCACTTGTATGTATCTTGTCTTTGCTCCTATTTCTTTTATCGGTATCAACATAACCTCATCGCAATCTCACTGACTGTCAATCCTTAGGCCTAGGTTTTGCTTGCTCCACGTTTCCGCCTACTGCCCGTGATACCTACCTGTCGTAGGCACAGCGCACCATTACTGAAAACTTACCTTTATGGTTTTTCTGACCAGTTTTTTTTATATGCAATAGACACCTTTTTTATATATTTGTGTTTCATCTTCATGAAATCTGTCTCAAGCTGCGCCTTTTGAAAAGCCCATAATAAATCGACCTATTAATAATTCGTCCAGCATATTTCTATATGTACTGGCAACCCACAACACATTTCATTACAAAAAAAATATTTTACTATGCTGGATCTGCCTTCTAAATGTATGCATTTTATAGACATTTTTTCTTGATATTAAACGCATACGTCAAGCTGCATTTTGTTATTTAATATTGTGTGTACCTTTATTTTTAAAATTTGTTTCAGTGATTAAAGTGCGAAGTCACTTCATGGCTCTGGATTCGAAATGGTTAATACTGACTCATTTGGGGTTATGTGGTGAAAATTAAATTTAATGTGTGAAAATCATACCGGTCCGGTTTGGAGTGGGGTAGTCCGTGTTCCCTACATTGCTAATCTGAAATTAGTTTTTTTTTAAATAAAATAAATAGCCGAGTTATAATTAATTTTTTAAACTGCACCCAAATTGCTATACACGCCGCCCCTGTACAGCGTCCGAGATTCACTGCAGAACCATGTCTACGGAGTTGCCAGTTAGTTATTACCAGTCTAGATGTCGGAACTTGTTCCGTCATTTCAGGGGCGCATTCCACGCAGCGCGGCGCGACCGAAGCTGGTATTTTATAATGAATTCAGTACATACGTAGCTTTGATGTAGTGTACTACGTGTTATTTATTTACGTTACGTTCACGAGTACAAGTTAACTGTACACAATGTCACGACGGATACCGTGCAGAAAAACCACAGAAAAATGGATTCACGATTTGTCAGTTAGTATTTAATGGTACAATGTACTCTATGTAATATTTTACTTGACTGCGAGCCACTAGAAATAACAACACCAATTCAATGTAAATACCCATGTTTAACATATTTTTGCATTTATACACCTCAGTCTGATCTAATAAACTGCCAATGATACAAGTTCCGATATCTAGATGTTAAGTAACGGAGATACAAAAAAGAAAAAGCTGCAATGAATAATTTTTTAAAAACGCTTTTTTATAACATTGCGACTTATCACTCATTATACCTACTTTTCTGTCAATTCTGATTAAGTATGGATCCTAAAACCATTTTCGAGTGTTGTAAAAAAGTACGTAATGTAAAAGTACGTAAAAAATACAATTTTTTACTGATCTATTAACTAATTATTATTATCAAATTAATAGTATTGGTAGGTGGATTTTAATACGTTACCTACTTATAATTATTGCCAGTAAAACTTAATGTTTTAAAATAATTTTTGCTGTTTTATAAAATGTACGTAATACAAAATAAGCAAATTATTAATCTTTAAAATGTTTTTTAAAAAAACTATTTCAGTACAAAGGATTTGATACAATTTTTAAGGGTTTTATCAATGTCCCTTCAATAACCGTGACATTGACCTAGTTTATAAAATAAAAATATTGCATAAATACTGCACACATGAAACCAGACTAGATCGTTTTTTATAAAAAATATACAGATACGAGAGAGAGAAAGCAAGTTATCTGCGTGATTTTTTTACTGAAATCGAATTAGAATTTGTTTAATGCAGGGTTGTATTTTGGCAAGTTTAATTTCGTAATAATTTAAAGTGGTATTTTGTGGAATGTGTTATTCTGTGCAAGTGTATAATAATTTTATAAAGGTCAGTTTTCATTACCAAGAATGTGTGGTATTATGAAAAAAATATGTATACAAATTAAGAAAGAGTTAATACGAGAGCTAATATGTCTAAAGCTTCCTTTTTTATCAAAATTAAACGGCGGCTGCAAGAAAACGATATCAGATAGACACGTACCGCATAAAAAAATGTCTGTAAGATTAGTTTAACATTTAAGAGATTATGGGAGTTATGAACGCCAATACTCTAATGATGAGTAAAAACAAACTCGGAAAGTAATAATCTTGAATCAAATATTTTAAATGTCATAGAAGAAAACTCTAAGTAAGTAAAAAGTATTAAGTACCTATGTATTTATTTATTATTGAGTTTTCTGTTAGTTGACTTGTTTCTGTTTTATGGTGTGTTATCCGTAAAAGAATACATTTTTTATTTTTTGTTTATATGGAATAATAAAGCGAACATCCACTACAAATAAATGTATGTGTCAAAAAGCAGTGTCTCACGAGTGGCGTGGGCCTTTTACTTCTTTTCCCATCTTCCACTTCAATAATTAAATATGGCAACAATGTTGGTGACGCTGCAACTAGATATGCTCAGCGCTTGTCTGCCTAGTGGCGTACTATAAAAATTGCGAAAAGGTAACAAAAAAAAAATCAGTTTTTGTGACAGAATTTAAGAAAACGAACTTGTGATATGTGTTTGTAAAGGTCACGGGTACCTCCCCTCCAAACCGGACCCCCCTTCAAAGTTACACCCTGTATATATATATATATATACCGGGTGTTCCCTCTAAGACTTTCAGTGCGAATATCTCAGAAACCATAATAGCCAGTGCGACGAAATTTGGTATACAGACACTAGATGGCGCGTAGAATCTGATGATAACATCAGTTCTTATACAGGGTGTTCCATTTTACAAGAAATCTATCTAATTTTGATTTTTTTGGTTGTCAGTTCTGCTAAAACTTATGTTTAAATTGAAATATACTTAAGTATGAACACATTCTGATAAATAAACATTCACAAATTTCAATATTTAACATAAAAAAACGCCTCCAAAAAGTACCCAAATTTCATTGTTTTGTCATGTAAAACGTGCATGGCCTTGAGCCAGATTTACACAGAAGAAACTAAATTCGCTATACGTCAAAACTATGAATTGTCAAATATTAATGGCATAACGTATTTTACTGAACATAAGGAACGCTAAATAATGTATTTAATGCAATTTAAGTATGCACAATGGTGTTATTGAGACTTGTCGATAAAAATGAGTTAAGGCATTTGTAGTATTGGGGTTGCTGTGCCGGCGCAGTCTACTGCTACAGCTAGGGTTACAGCGTGAATATCTGTGGATATTTTTAAATTATTCCATTATAATGTAATAAAACTTCAGTAAATCGTTTTTTTATGTTACTACAGTGTACATAATAATTAGGTAGGTACCCGTATTTTTTATCACAAAATAATTTACAGAAGTGTATAAGTACCTAAAGAATATCACTGTTTTCCAACTGCTGTAATAATTATTGATTACTTATTTAGCAACAAATAAATTCAAACAAAACCATTTCTAAAACTTTTAATTATAATGTGAACGTGTTTGTCGTTGAAAGTCAGATCTGAACCTACCCTAGCCCCACAAAATGAAATATTATGAACGCATGACCTAGAAATGATATATCCACATATTTCAGCACTTCTTTCTGATGGATAAAATATGTTTAAGAAGAACTCTACATCTGTAAAATAGTAAACAATGAACTACAATTTCTGTTATTTCATGACACAGACCTAAAATAAAGCAACTGGTTTTTGCTAGGAAGAATCACCTGCAAATGTACTATACCCAGTAGGTACCTATCAAATAGTCATTTAAAGCTAGATAATAATTTGTAATTAGGAATTGCTTTTATCTTTCAGTTATGTGTGTGTAGTGCTACAAATTACATTCAAACAGACACCAGAAAGAATAAGCGAAAAATATTACGGACATTTTCTTGGAAATAATTCTAAACATGCAATGATGGATAATATTATAAAGAAGTCTCTAACTCACTTTCTTTGAAGAGTATTCCATAAGACATTAAATTCAGGTGTCTGTCGTGGGTTTTAAAATTTCTAAACAAATAAAATTAAGAAAAATAAAGTAATTTCATAATCTATGTACAGTATGAAAACATCTCGTTAGAATATCTTAAAAATGTTGAAAGCTAACTGTTGTTATAATATACCCAACATAACGTAATAAGGTAGGTATCGAACAATGAAATGGCAAGATTTGTTTCTAATCATACATGCATGACCATCCCTCAGATTGAACGTTGCTCTGTAAAAGAAATTAGAATTCAGAACAAGTGTTTAATATAAAATCAGATGTAATAATGTATATTTATTTTATTGTTAATTAATCAAGCATCACATAGTCATTTAAAGCTAGACACTAATTTGTAATGTGACGCCCTTTTTTTCTCTTTTCTCTCTTTTCCCTCTCTCTAGAATCTTTCGCGTATCCCGATTGCGAACGACTTTGTAATTTTCGTAGCGCCGGATATGACGTCACCAGCGTCCGGTTCGGCCGTCAGATTTGTGACGCACCTTCTCGGACTAAATTATATTGTGCTGCGGTGTTCGGCGGCGGTAAGTGACGTCACGGAGACGCAATTCAGGATATCTTTTCGGTCAGTCTCGAGCGCCAGTTTCTCTATGTTTAACGTGGGAGAAACTCCACGTGAACTCACCCTCGATTAGAGTAAGTACTCGGGCAGCTACAGTGAAGAAAGTTAAATTCCAGGGGTCTGTTGTATTTCTTTTATTCCCAGAGAACAACAAAACTAATTTTATCGGTGTAGTGATAGTTTTACTTTTCAAATAAACAGAATTGTCAGTGTAGAACGGAAAAAATCTATTTAAGTTCTTTTTTGTTAGATCGGAATTTTATCAAAGTTACTGATATGAATGAATACGACACATTCTTTCTTTAACAAATTTATTTGATGAAATGGAAATAAATAATAACCAGTTAAATAGTAATAAAGACTATATGAATTTGTCTTTAAATCGGATGCATAATTTACAATTAAAATAAATAAACGGTCCTAAAATCAAAATGCTAGCTAAATATATTTTCTTACAATTTTCAAACAAAATATAAAACGGTCTGTTTCGGTGCTGAAAGAAAATATAAATTATCTACGAAATACCCTTAAAGTAAAACATACGGCATGAAATACTTTATTGGCAGAAAATCTTTACAAACAAAATACGGACTTAACTATAAACTTATACCTAGAGGACGGTTCCAGCGAGGTTCTGAAAATAAAAACAAAATGTATCGATTTAGCAAAAATCTACTCTGAATTTATTTCGGCCCTGTAAATGCGAATAGAAAGCATTAGTTAAAAGCGGTTTTAAATTAACTGTAGCCAAGGAGAAAGCGCAAGCAGTGCAGAGTAACAATATACAGCAATTGTTAATAACAAAACAAGTAAGCGAATAAATGGGAGGGTTTTGGTCTAACGGAAAATAACGCAGTTTTCGGATGTCTATCCGGAAGGATAGAAATGAGTGCACGCGGTGTATCTCCCTTGATAGCGGTGTTGTGCACAGCCAAACCACCTCGGTGAGAACAACCCTGTACAACTTAGTCACCAACGACCCCTTAGTGCGGTGTTGTTCACAGCCAAACACTTCGGTGTACGTTCGGTGTACCAAAACGGCGTTATTAGTCGTCGGCGGTGTTGTCCACAGCCAAACCGACAACGAAAACGTCGTAGGGCTCACTGGCGTTTATCACTCGCCGGCGGTGTTGTTCACAGCCAAACCGGATGAGGACAACGTCGTGAAACGGCAGACAGTCGACGGCTCGGTCAGGTAGCGGTGTTGTGCACAGTCAAACTACCTTGTCCGTCAAAAGTACAAGCCAGCCCGTATGAGTTCAAAACACCCAAACGGCGTGAAAAGGATAGGATTCAGAGGAAGGTAGATTGCTTACTTATTTCCTGGGCACTGCTGGGCTCTGCGGCTTCTCCTGGCTCGGTTGGTTTTCTTGGGCTGATCGGGAGAACTTCTGGATTGGTTCTTCGAGAGATGTTTTCCAACAACTCTGCCTTTTGCCTTTCGGTTCCTCACTTTTGTTAACTTACTCCCCACCTGACAACCACAGGTCACGGTGGGAGATGCGCGTGCGGTGCGTGATTTCGGAGTAGGGCATCGACGGTTTAGTAAAAATTAGTGCCTATGGATAAAAAATTCGAGCGCTCGCTGGACTTAATTTAACAAAATAAAATATTATTGCCGGAAAATAAATTTACATTAGGGATGAACCCGGGTGGTTCATTACAGTAATTATTATTTTTATCTTTCAGGTATGTGTGTAGTGCCACAAATAACATTGAAACAAAACGATTCGTAAAATAGGACACCAAACAGAATGAACGAAAAATATCATACAGACATTTTGTTAGAATTAATTTTATACATGAAATGATGGATAATATAAAGAAGTCCCCTAACTCACATACCTACATTGTGGCTTATTTTTTAATTAGTAACTAAATTGAATAACTTGACCCTTCATCTCTAAGTATTAATCAATATAATAAGTATTATTTCTGAAACATTTCTGTTTAATAATTTGGGTAGAATAAAAAACAACAAATACAGACTTTAATTTATTAACAATAAAATAAAATTACATTAAGTATCTACATTATTACATCTGGTTTTATATTAAACAGTTATTCTGTATTCTAATTTCTTTTACAGAGCAACGTTCAATCTCAGGGATGGTCATGCATGTACGATTAGAAACAAATCTTGCCAATTAATTGTTCGATACCTACCTTTCAACATTTTTAAGATATTCTAACGAGATGTTTTCATACTGTACATAGATTATGAAATTAGTTTATTTTTCTTAATTTTATTCATTTAGAAATTTTAAAACCCACGACAGACAACTGAATTTAATGTCTTATAGAATACTCTTCAAAGAAAGTGAGTTAGAGACTTCTTTATAACATTATCTATCATTCCATGTTTAGAATTATTTCCAAGAAAATGTCCGTAATATTTTTCGCTTATTCTTTCTGGTGTCTGTTTTAATGTAATTTGTGGCACTGCACACATATAACTGAAAGATAAAAACAATAATTACAAATTATTATCTAGCTTTCTTAAATTACTATTTGATAGGTACCTACTGGGTATGGTACATTTGCAGGTGATTCTTCCTAGCAAAAACCAGTTGCTTTATTTTAGTTCTGTATCATGAAATAACAGAAATTGTAGTTCATTGTTTACTATTTTACAAATGTAGAGTTCTTCTTAAACATATTTTATCCATCAGAAAGAAGTGCTGAAATATGTGGATACAAGAATCATTCATTTCTAGGTTATGCTTTCGTAACATTTCTTTTGTGGGGCTGGGGTAGGTTCAGATCTGACTTTCAACGACAAACACGTTCACATTATAATAAAAAAGTTTTAGGAATCGTTTTGTTCGAATTTATTTGTTGCTAATTAAGTAATCAATAAATACAGCAGTTGGAAAAGAGGGATATTCTTTAGGTACTTACACAATTTTGTAAATTATTTTGTGATAAAAAATACGGGTACCTAATTATTATGTACACTGTAGTAACATAAAAAAACAAGTTACTGAAGTTTTATTACATTATAATGGAACAATTTAAAAATATCCAGATATTTTACACAATACTCACGCTGTAACCCTTGCTGTAGCGGTAGACTGCGCCGGCACAGCAACCCCAATGCTCCAAAAGGCTCAACTTAAGTCTAAATTTTTATCGACAAGTCTCAATAACACCATTGTGCATACGTAAATTGCATTAAATACACTATTTAGCGTTATTTATGTAAAATAAAATACTTTATGCCATTAATATTTGACAATTCATAGTTTTGACGTTCACCGATGTTAGTTTCTTCTGTGTAAGTCTGGCTCATGGCTATACACATTTTACATGACAAAACAATGAAATTTGGGTACTTTTTGGAGGCATTTTTTTATGTTAAATTTTGAAATTTTTATTGTGTATTTATCAGAATGTGTTCATAATTAAGTATATTTCAATTTAAACATAAGTTTTAGCAGGGCTGACAACCAAAAAATCAAAATTAAATCGATTTCTTGGAAAATAGAACACCCTGTATAAGAATTGATGTTATCATCAGATTCTACGCGCCATCTAGTGTCTGTATACCAAATTTCGTCGCACTGGCTATGATGGTTTCTGAGATATTCGCACTGAAAGTCTTAGAGGGAACACCCGGTATAAAAAGGGGAAAATCAACCAAGCCGACCCTCTTTCTCGTATAAAAATTAATCCTATTGAAATAAGTTCAATACGAAATGATACAAGTTCGATGATAGCTCAAGTAGACGAATCAGACTTAGACAAACTTCTCGAAATTTCTCTTGAAGATATTCTTAAAGATTTTGAACAATTGCCTGAAAGCCATCCTGAAACTAATGCACAAACTATCCATACGTCTCGTTCTAATCCTATCCTAGAAATCAAATATATAGATGTCTTAAACCTCTTCAATCATCAATTTATAATTTTAGAAAATGAATCAAACAAATTAAATACGCATTATTCCGAAAAAACTTTTCCCGGTAAAACAAACCATGTTATAAAATTAGTTAACAGATAATCAAACGATGAAATTCTTTAAATTCCTCCGAACATTTATAAAAGCTAATTCCACCAAGCATGCCCTTTTATTAGAACACTACAAAATAATCTCCCTTCTAGATATAAATTCGTTATCTGTAAAAAACAACAACAAAAAAATTAAATATAACCAGGAGGCAAAAACATACCATCGTGGAGTAACGACAACTCATCAAGCTCTTTTACGAAAATATTATTGGCCTCATATGTTTGAGCATATCCGAGAATATTGTCACGGAATTTGCCCCACTCACACCCAAACCGACGACTGTGGTATTGCGAAATGCTAAGATTGCCTCGATCGCCCCTACACGATTCTGTTAAACAAACAAAAAGCCGTGGATCGAGACGGGACTGGAAACATGGGGAATCGACGAGAAGTATTCGAGTCGTACGGGAAAATGGATCTAGAGATACTAGAAAATACCTGGAATATTCGTTGGGTCTATAAAAGAAAAAAACGGCCGAGTTAGTTAGTCTTGTATTACAGTTTGAATTGAAGTGTTTAGTTGAGTTCTAATTAGTGTTCAGTAGTGTACTGAGTATAGTTAATAAAGAAGTAACTAATTAACGGATTGTTTTTCTGGCAGTAGAGATATTCGGATTAGGAAATCCGTGACAATATATTTCTAAATGTCAAACATGTATTACCATGAAAACCGATCGCCATCCACCAAGCCCGAAATTTCAACATACATACACTCCTTCTTTTCCGTTTGAACTCCTAAATATAGATACACTTTCGATTAATAATCAGAATATTATTACTATCATTGATGTTTTTTCTAAATATGCACATGCTTATCCTGTTGACGCAATAAGTGGAGTTAACATACAACGTAGTCTTTTAAAATTTATCGAAAGTCATGGTTACCCGTATAAAATCCTGGTAGGTTCTGGCGTAGAGTTTAATAACATTATGATTAAAGATTTTTGTAATCTACACAAAATATCTCTCCAATTCACTTCCATACAAGGACATACTACAAACGGAAATATTGAAAAGTTTCATTCCACCTTGCTTGACTTAGTAAGATGCATAAAAACTGAGCAACCAAATGCACCAATTGATTACATAATATCTTTGGCAGTAATTTCTTATAACCATACGATACATACGACAACCAAGGAGTCTCCTATAAATATTACTTGCGGCGACAGTAGGCCCGACGCCTTTGATATAAATGAACAGATTATTACATCTGACTATATTGAAAAACATAGAAATATCATGAAATTCATGTATAACCAAATTAAACAAAATATCGAAACAAGAAAGGACTAAACTATAACTAAATGAATCTCGCAGAGAACTCGATACTTTTGAAGCTGACGAAAATGTCTATATTAAAAATTCAAATCGTAATAAATTGTCTCCCCCATATACAAAAGAATTAACATCTAAAGATTTAGGACTCACTGTAGAAATATTCAAACGATCCGGACATCAAGGTGATAAATATCACAAAGCTTTTATAAAACGTAAACCTAAACGAAGAAAACGGAAAATTGATAATCCTCTTTCCATTTCAGGACACGGCCTCCCAACTGAAGATCCTGATCCTCCTGACGATAACATTCCCCTTAGCCAACTTTTTAAAAATCGAAACTATCGAAAATCCCATTCTAATCAGTCGGTTAAGTAAGGAAACTCGTGTTTTCTTCCATTGCCACGATTTCATCCAGGTCATTGACTTAACCAAAATCAAAAACCAAACGGCGACAAATCTCGCTCAACATAACATTATACACAATTTCTTTCTACCATTAAAAAATATTAAACCTACACTAACTCAGTTGTATGCTATTTATGACCGCAAGGAAATAATCGAATTAGCTAACCTACACTCTTACTATAATTTATTTTTAATTTCAGTAACTATTCTTGAATATAAAATTATAGTGAAATTGTCAGTACCACTTTTCTTTCCCGAGCATTATAATATTTAGCATGTTATGTATCCCTATTAATGACCAAACTATTATTCCTTTCCAACCTTACCTACATGCAAATTTGGATACTCAACAGCACCTATGGACAGCTCAACCATGTCCATATATCGAAGAATACAATCTATGTAAAGGAACTTTTGAACTTCAACATGATCAATGCCCTTCAACAAATGTTAAGCTACAAACTACACTATTAGAACAACTCATGGACAATCAAGTACTGATTATCCCACATCATGAGGAATTAGTTCATGAACAATGTCGTGTAAAACAAACCTATTCTGTAAATCAACCATCTCTAGTGACTATAAACTCATGTGATGTAATTACCCAAGTCCATTTACCAACAATTAATTTGGAACCCTCCAGTGACCCCACCATTCATCTTCACGAGATGGACCTACACGACTTTCAGCAACTACAACGTCTAACAAAGAGTTTAAAACCTGTGCATCTTAGTGACTAGTGAAAATATGAAATCAAGAAATGTTATCTTGTATATTTTTCTATTTGTTATAATTGTATTTTGTACCTTATTATTATACTACCGATGTCTTCATAAGAAAATACATATCTGTTACAGAAAGAATCCGTCAGCTCCTTCTGCAGCTGCAAGAATTCCACTTAGGGAGGGAATTGTAGTATAAACCTCTTTTTGATTTTATTTTTCCACCTTGTATGGATTATTAATATAACATGTAATGTAATATCAGCATTCCTGTAATATCATCTTTTTATATATAACAGCAAATGCTGACTGTGAATAACTAAATACTATTTAAACTAGGACGCTTCATTTACAGGGCAGTGTAGTATTTGCTCGCAATCTGTAACTTGATGCTAATAAATTGTCACCGAATTATTCATCTTATTGTTTTACTGCTGTACCTACAACTTTACTCCTGTATATTATTGGATATTTGGATACTACTCAAAATTCCAAGCATATTTTAAAAAGCATATCCTATACCTATCTTCAACTGTTTCTGAGAAATAGTTTTTGAAACATGTCAAATTATCATATACATTGAAACGGAATAAAAGACAAATTCCACTAGAATTTCTCCGGAGGAGAAATCGGCTAGTGAAAGACGCTTTATGTTTCACTAAATCTTTGTCATTAGTTTCTTATACCCAAAAAAAATAAATAAAGTTGTCATACTTATCTCTTTAATGCATCATACGCGTATAAAAGACACCAATGAGGAGAGTGGGAAACCAAAATTTATTTCATTCTATAACCTAACAAAGGGCGGAGTGGATGCGATGGATGAAATATGTGCAAAATATACTTGTAGTCGCCGCACACAACGTTGGACTATGGTAAGTTTTTATAAATGATGCATATTTGTAGCGCTAATTATTTTATTGTATTCATCTTATTCTGACAATAAAGAAATCGATCCAACTTTGTAAAACAATTGACAAGTCAATTAGTACTTGATCATATACTTCAAACAGTGGAAAATCCATATGTTAATAAAGAAGACAATTCAAGACAATCATTCAACAGATTTTCAACTTATCCACATCTGTCGAAGAAGAGAAGTCAGATGCTAAAAAATATTACTATATTTGCCCATCTAAGATACATAGAAAAACATCTTACCTAGGTATTAAATATAAAAAACCTATTTGTTAGCAGTGTTCAAGAAAATGCTGTATCAATTGTTGCAACCGTGACAATTCCGATAACTGACTTGATCTTATATATACCAGTGTTTATAACTGTATCACAATATTTGACGATTTTATAAAAAATGTACAATTTTTATGAGTAGGAATCTGAGAGATCTAAGGTCAGTCTAAATGTTTGGGAAAAGGCGCTTAGCAGTTAAGGGTTAATTTTAATAAATTTTGTATTGCCAACAATATGTCTAAATTTGAAAGTGAAGTGGTATATCTATAGCCTAAAGAAAACATTTTTTTATAGAAATAATATATAAAATTTTTAATTTTTAGAAGTAAACGTGGTACATACTTTTCATGAAGTTTTAATACTCGATGAACAATTGGAATATCTCTCCCATCTACTTTAAACACAACAATTTCACCAACTCTTACAGGTTCTTCCGGATAATTTGTTAAAAATAGTAAATCACCTCTATGAAAAGCTGGTTCCATACTACCTGATAAAACCACAACTATAGGACTTTCACTTCCTGTGACAACCATTAAGCCTTTCCATATCATAAGTGCTGAAGAAACTATCATACCAAAACTGAGAAGTTGATAGAGAAACTAAAAAAAAAAAAATATAATAAAGATAGCAATAGTTTGTAATAGTATTTTTTTATAAATATTTTAATATACAAGGGCATCATTTGTGATAGTTAATAAAGTATAGGACCCACACAGTATTTTAAAGTATCATTTCTAGATCCACATATAACTTGAAAACACAGACTAAACCGAAATAGAGCTACTTTGCAAAATATCTTTTAACAGAAATAAACTAGGAGTTATTGACATTGAGATCTCAAAAAAGGTTTCACATATTTGCAAAATGTTTGTTGATACAAATTTTCCAAAAATTTTTATTTTAAAGTTAGTATTATGAAATTTAAGAAATAACATGTTTGTATCAAATTTAAATTAACTACAAAGAAAAATTAATTTTATAAAAAAAGCATTACTTCTCTATCACTATTTTGACAGTTCAAGATCAGCCACTTGTATGGCTTTTTTTGTATATTTATTGAAAACTCCTTATGAAAATTCTCTATATAAGCATTTTGTTACAAAACTTAAATTTTCACCAACTTTAATTCTTTGTATAAATTATATATAATATGTTATAGCTTTATCACCTAACAAAATAGTACCTAGTTATGTACTTCAAATATTTATAATTTTATTTTTTTTAATTATAAAATTGTATTCCAACATTTTAAAATATTTAAATAAGACAACATTAAACACATAATGTAATTTTTATATTTAAACTGTTAACAGTTGATGTCTTGGTTTAGTAAACCTTTACTTTAGTTTAATATCTACAAAAAATCTTTTAGATGGCAGAAGTAGAAATTTTCACTAAATCATTTATGATAGTTTACATAAGGCATTAAAAATTGACATTATCTATACATTTAATTATATATTGTTAATATGAAAATTTTCTGTACTAAAATGAAAATAATAATAAATTTAAAGTAATAAGCTTTATTTTTTTCTGTTATTTACATTTGAGGTTATTCAACAGAACATAATAATAGAACGCAGTATTCCAATGGAACCACCTACAATCTCACGAAATTTAAAAAATTTCCAAAAAAATGTCTAGTAATAATCAGTTGTCTTTTAGTCATAATTGTTTATAAAAAATAGTTTTGTTCGTATAGTTCACAACTGGTTGCCAACTAATACTGCGCGCACATAGTAAATCACGAATCGGTCGTGAATCATATGCTCTACGAAATATGTTTTGTGACGAACAGTTTTGTTAGTCAACTGCCAGAAATTGTAGAATCTTCTAAGAAACCGTAGGAAATTTAATTGAAATTTTCTATGAAGTAAATTTAAACTCTTGTGCGCTTAAAAATTTAATAATGAATAGCAAGTAGAAATTAGGTTCTAGATAAATGTCAAAAATATGTTTTTCCCACAATATTTTCCATAACCTTACGAAAATGTTCAAAAAATTTAATGGCACTGTAAGCACCCATAATTTCAATATAGTTCCAATTTTTGTTTCCCAATATCAATTCTTGAAGTTATTCGTCACTTGATATAGACAAGTTTCGTGTTTAGAAGATGTAGTAAAACAAGTGAAATATTGAAGAGGCTTAGCTTACCTAACTTACACAGATGACAAAATTTATTTAAAAAAGTCGAATGAAAACAGTGGCGAAGCGTGAAATTTTTTCATGAGTAGACATTGAGAGTAAAAAATTCAAATTGGGCAGAAAATTGAATAATTTTTTACTTAAAATTAATAAATAATAAAAATGTTTATTATGCACTGTCTACAAAATAGAAATATATTAAAAGTTAAATATATTAAATAAAAAGAAAAACAGACAAATTGCACAGAATAAAACATTTAAAAATATACAAATATATAACATGAGATTTTCATTTTTTTTTAAAAGCAATTCAAGTTGACGAGTTTTAATCGTAACAAAATGTTCAATGTTTGTTAAATTTAAGTCTAGCAGCTTTTGGGATTTTTTTAAATTCAACTTTTTGTCTAAAGATAGAGAAGAAAACACTTATCTTTAATGTAAACAATTGGATTTTCTATATCTGTCATACTATATTTCATTTCTATATTACTAACATAAAATCAAATAAAAAATAGAAACATTACGCACGGGGAGTATTGCGGCTATTTCGGTTGATATGAACTATGAATTTGTAGACAGCAAGATAATACTTCGCTCGTCGACTACGGTGAGAAATGAATAGTTCTCTTTTTCACCCGTTTATTCAGAGATATAATCTAAAACATTGAATTGGTTACGCGGTGACGATTCGCGGTGCAGTCGCCTACCGCTGGTCACGGGAAAGACAAATTCAGACCCAGCTATTAATTAACGTCGCATCACTCTCGTTGGTCTTTAATATATACTGTAACAAATCCTCAACAGGCAACCCTGCCTACGCGTAGTCCCGTCGACAAGTGGAAAGCGGTTCAGTAGCACAGAATACTTCAGCACGGGTAGCCAACTCGTATAGTAAAACAGGTAACAATCGTCTATGCAATATTCCTTCTCAAATCAGTAACCCCACCAACCAAAATCAGTGCTACCGACTACCGGTAGAATGATATAAGGATGTTTTAAGCATTTATAGCCTTTTTTCTCATTATTTATGAAAAGTTTTAGAGCTAACATATTGTAAAATTCAATATTCTTCATTATTTTGTATATAAAGGGTTATCCAAGTGCACCTTGAGAAAAAAATTAAAAAAAAACACTTAAAATTGAGATTGCGATAAAAGTTTTATTTCATTTTAAAGTGTGGGTAATGCCATTATGTGTGAAATATAATATATTTAAATGTCCTCCACGGGACCCTCTGCAGGACTCAATTCTCTTGAGGTAATTTTGTATCACTATTTGGCACATTTCAGGCAATATTTCGGCCATAACTTGACGAATATTGTCTTTCAATGCGTCAATCGTTAGAGGATTGTTGGCATAAACGCGATCTTTTGCATAGCCCTACAAGAAGAAGTCCAACGGTGTCAGGTCACAGGACCTTGGTGACCAATGCACATCAGCCAATCTCGAAATTACTTGTTCTGGAAACTTTTCTTGTAACAAAGCCCGATTAGCTCGT
Source organism: Monochamus alternatus (assembly GCA_037114965.1). Classification (NCBI taxonomy): domain Eukaryota; kingdom Metazoa; phylum Arthropoda; class Insecta; order Coleoptera; family Cerambycidae; genus Monochamus; species Monochamus alternatus. Next base: position 37,932,061 of record CM073428.1, read on the forward strand.
GTTGTGTGACTTGTGGCTCCGTCTTGTTGGAACCATTTATCGGCCAGATCCATACCTTCAATTTCATGCCAAAAAAAGTCAGTTAACATACGGCCATATCGTTCGGAGCTGAAGGTAACGGGTGCTTCTTGATCGTCCTCAAAAAAATAAGGGCCAATGACACCACCAGACCATAGTGCACACTTCAACAATTGAATGTGGATTTTCGGAGCCCGACAGTTTTGTTTATTAACATAACCACCGAGCGAGAAATGGGCCTCATCGCTGAAGAAAATGTTGTTTGAAAAATCCTCATTTAAAGCTTGTTGTTCCAGCACCCAATTGGCATATGTTCGCCGCTGTCCATGGTCTGCAGGCTTCAGTTCTTGTGTGACTTGGATTTTGTACAAATAGAGATGCAAATCCCAATGCAAAATACGCCATGCCGAGCCGTAAGATAAACCCAATTGCTGCGCGCGCCGTGGAATTGACAAATTTGGTCAGTCATACTTGCACTAACAGCAGCGATATTTTCGAGAGAGCGTGCATTCCGACGGTCACCAAACCATTCTGTACAAATTTATTCACTACATTATGTGGCCACGGCAGAAACACCATTTTTTTAGAACATTTTAACAATTTTTACATGTTGTGCTGTCGTAAAACGATCCATATTCTACAATGGCAACCAGTCAACTAAACAACAACCCGTTTTGACAATGCGTATCCTTGGCCACTCTCAATTGTCACGCGTTTATTTTCTCAAGGTGCACTTGAATAACCCTTTATGTTTTGATTATTCGAAATTTCTTTTTACCTAAATACGTAGGTATACCGACAAAGTTTCAAAATCGAAATAACTATAGCTGTTTTTTTCCGACGAATTGTGTTCAACCCGGTTCAAAACATTATATTTTTCCGTTGAAACAAAGACGTCACACACGTCGCTGTTTAAACCGTGTTTAAAACGTCGATTGAGTCCGGTTGGAACTCTTTAGACGTTTTGCTATTGGTCTCTGCAGCAATTGCCTAAAAAGTGTGAGAGAGAGAGAGAGAGATTTGAAACTCGGTGTGATTTAAATTTTTAAATTAATATTTAAAATAGTTGTTATTTTGATACTTCTTATTCTTGTTTATTTAAAAAGGAGTTGGTTGTAGACTGTTGTATGTATACTCGCGACAAGAATTCAGACGACTTACGTCATACGAACAAATGAATAATTCATTATATTTTCATCAAAATATTTAAGAAACTGCAAGTAATAGTAATAAAACTATATACTACACTAAAAGTTTGCATTATATTTTGCACTAAATTGCAAAAAATGATTGTTTTTAACGCGACCAAATATCGAAAATTACGTTGACAATATAAACAAATGTGTAACGTCAGTCGTGACGTAAGACGTCTGAATTCTTGACGCGAGTATACCTCTGCAAATTTAAACATATTAAGCATCCTGAATTACATAATCCAAAAGCATAATCCAATTACTTTTCTATCTAAATTTCATAAACCTGTCACTCATATAAACATATTAGGTATTTGTTTTTGGTTTGCAGTTGCTAAAATTAATTTGTTTTTTTTTGCAAATTTCACACGTTTTCAAAATATATGAACAAAAAGATGCGGAAATTATAGGTACTGTTAATAATTTCTACCACTAATAATCATTCTATTTTAATCCAAATCTAGTGTAGACAATAGTGTAAACAATAATCAAAAAATGTGAGGGTGATATCAAAGAAAAACAAATATTTGATGATGTTACGTTTTGAAACTATACATTTTCTTGGTGCAATACATTAGTGACGTCACCATTGAATACGTTTTGAAACAGTCGATGATACGGTTCGTCACAAAAAACAGCTTATGTCATAGCGAGATAGAAATTTAAATTTAACCCAACTTTTTAGTCACTTAAAATATTTTTATTCTTATTTTATCATAGCAGTTTATCACTATCCAAGTGGTTAATTAAAAAAATATATCCTTTTGAACATTTGAAAAAGTAGAAAATTTTAGTGGAAATGTGAGTATGTGCTAGTAAAAGTACTTACCTACTTTTTTATACAAAATTATAATCTTTAATAAATGCTTCATCAGATTAATTTGTTATTATATTTCAGGAAGAGGAGTTTCAATAATGATATTTGTTAATATACATGGTGATTACTTTGATTCGTTTAGTTTAGAGGTTATTTCTTTGTCGATCAGATCATCCCAAAGAAATATTTATGAAAACATTCAAGACAAATGAAATATATTCTTTGTCCTTTGGATTTATAAGTAATGCAATGCCTGAAGTGTTTCTATTGATTCCATTATTTATTAGATTAGATTTTTGGCTTCTCAATCATATGAACCCGAAACCCGAATGAAGATTTAAGAAGACATTCGAGACAAATATGTTCTTTATTAAACCCCCATAACGATTTTCGGTTCGCCTTTTTTGATTGTGTCAGGAAAAGCCACGGAGATGACGTTTAGGGTCAGGTTCTGGTGCACTAGGTGTTCGGGGAGTCGTTTCCGACGTGAAATTCGGATTCAACGCCCCACAAAACGCCCCTATTATGATTTCCAGGTGGTTTTTGGCACTCTTCTCTGGAAAATTCTCGGAGATGACGTCCGCGTCCAGGTTCCGGCGCACCAGGTGCTCGTGGGGTGTTCGTCGATGCCAGATTTGGATTCAGCGACCCAAAAAAACCCCGGGCGCCGAGTTTCTGCTCTTTCCCGCGTGATTTGTGGGAGAATCCCACGGAGATGACGTTCAACGGCGTTCCTGAGCTCTAGGTGTTTGGGGGGTCAATTTGAACATCATATTCGTGATCAGCGACCTCGAAAACCACCGAGTACCCGATCTGGGCCAGTTCTGACACTTATTTACCAAGTTTTGACATCTTCCAAGAGCCTCTCAAATAATGCATTTTTGGCTGCAGCAATTCAATTTCCGATTTGTCAGAAATTCCATGTCGCCACATTTTTTACAAATAATTTTTGGAAGAGAATGCACAAAACCGCATTCCGATCCGTCCACCACTACTAGTTTTAGAACTTTTTTTAGTTCATTGCCTCGACTATAAATGAATTACAATTTATGTTTTTAAAAATATACATTTTTATTCAATTTTTTCTTGTGATTTTATATAACTTGCCATTTCTAGTTACTTGTAAATTGTGTATGATTTTAAATATTGTGTCGCATTAAAAAAGTAAATATGTACAAATAGAATATTCGAAGTTCCCGCGGTCATTTTTAGTTCATCAATCTGACTATTCAAGTAGATGGCGTTACGCTGTCACAGTTGTTGCCAACCGTTAATAGGGATATTGGGTGTCTTCTTCTTTATATTTTGTAGTGTTCAGTAGTTCAGTAGACTTCAGACTTTCAGTGTGAACGTATCACTTGTTTTACTTCTACCCATACTTTTTTTGTTCATATTTGTTTTACTGTAGCCAATACTACAATACAACATATACATACATAGCCATTTTAAGGGCAACGGAAAATTTCTTCCCGAAATCTAAGTGGACAGTCTTGTAGGGCTTTCCAAGACGAGCATTCCCCCATAAAAAAGTCTGGCAAAATCTCAATCTCGTGTTCCGTAGGGTCATTTTTGTGCGAAAAATCTAGTTTTTTCCATGCAAACCCATTTTTGGAGTCAAGTTCCGCGAAAATGAAGAGCCAAATCGAAAACTGAAAAAGAGGGATCGATAGGGAATTTTATGACGAACATTCTAAAAAAAATCACCTCAAAGGGCCCAACAGTAATTTGAGTAGCACAGTGGCGTTTTGCGCCACTGTGCGGCGCCTGTTTACACCTATCTCTTGAATTTTATGTGATTTTTACAATTATATATACAGGCTGTATCACATAAGAGGGCCACTCCCATGTATCTCGCTTAATATGCGAGGCACATCAAAAATCTTTAATTGTTTTTTGTTGCATTTTTGGAGGCCTTTATGCTCGTAAAAACAAATTTGAGATCCATGGCCAACTTTGTGAGTAATAACAAAAAAACCTGTAAAGTGCCCAAACTTTAAGGCTGTCTAACTTTTTTATTTTAAGAGATAGAGAAAACTTATTGGTAATAAATTTTTATTGCAAAATTGATACCTTCCACCTGATATATCCAGATTTTTTAAATATCGTATGTGGTTCGCTGTGCCCTCAAGGCGGATAATTTTTTTTTTTTATTGAGCAGGCTGTGGCCACAAAAAATTGCCTATTTCTTCGTCTTTCATGCAATATACTATATGTTGCCCTTATCTTTCGTATTTATTACATTTTTTTTTAATTTTAGTTAAAAAAAATGTAGGTACCTAAATATTTTCGTGTTGCTCAAGATAATGTAGAACCTGTTTTAAAGACGCCAATTGCAAAAAAATAATAAACATAAGGTACTTTTTTATGCAAAATACAGATTTTCTTATAATATTATTTTATTACATTGTCAGTGTCAAAATAATTTTAAAGACCCAATTGCTTCTAATGTGAAAACCAATAAAATAATATTGTAAGAAAATCTGTATTTTGCATAAAAAAGTACATTCTGTTTATTATTTTTGCAATGTAATAAATACAAAAGATAAGGGCAACATGTAGTATATTGCATGAAAGATGAAAAAACAGGCAATTTTTTGTGGCCATAGCCTGCTTCAATAAAAATTTTTTTTATCCATCTAGAGGGCGCAGCGAACCACATAGGATATTTCAAAAATCTGTTAAAATCAGGTGGAAGGTATCAATTTTGCAATACAAATTTATTACCAATAAGTTTTCTCTATCTCTTAAAATAAAATAGTTAGACAGCCTTAAAGTTTGGGCACTTTACAGGGTTTTTTGTTATTACTCATAAAGTTGGCCATGGATCTCAATGTGTTTACGAGCATAAAGGCCTCCAAAAATGCAACAAAAAACAATTAAAGATTTTTGACGTGTCTCGCATATTAAGCGAGATACATGGGAGTGGCCCTCTTATGTGATACAGCCTGTATATATTATTATATAATATGTGGTAAAATTCAGTAATTTATGTACCATTTCTTTTTATTTGTCTATACATATAATACATATAATAATTAACTTAATATTTTATGTAATATAAATTAACTTCATAATGCGTAAATTATATTTTTCACAAGAATATATACTTATGAATAGAAAAGAAACAACCACACAAAAATAAATTCTTCATCACTGTTCTGCTGCCTACAGTAATCAATTATTATTTAATAAGGAAGTGAATTAATTTTAGAAGTTTATAAATACACATTTTTTATTTTTCTAGTATTTAGCTTTTCAGCAGTGCAATCAAATAAAAGTATTGTGAGATTCTATAGAAATAATTGTCATTTAATAACTGATTATTTAGCTATGTAATGTTGAATAGTTCAAAAATTAAATTGACAAAAGTGGACAATGCAAATTTACACGAAAAATTATTATTAATTTATAGCTGTTTTATTGATTTATTTACTGACAGTTCAAATATTTTTGTAAAGAATATACAGTGTTCCGGCCGTGATGTAGGGGGTCCCAAAATATTGCAATTTAACCAAATATATTTATATATAAAATTGCATAGTTTTATTACTGTCAAATTTTAAAGACTACTACTTATTTTTTTATCTCTTCTAATAACCACTATTAAAACCTTACTTTAATTAATGCATATTTTCTTGAGAAGTTTTTTTAAATTTAACGAGTAAAAATATTTTAAATTAAATTCTACGCAGGATATTATCATTCTTTTAAAATTCAAACAATGGAAAGAAAGTTTGGTATAATTTTAGGGTAACTCACTGTCAATAAACACCTTGTAGTGTTTCAATTTACTTGAACTCATAGTCAAAGAAGGCCAATAACAAACGTAAATCATGTTTTTGAATGAAAATGTAAAATAAGGAGCACAAATAGTACCGATGAATCTACAGCTAAAAGAACTCGTTTGCATAAAAATGGACTTAGTAAAATGTTCAAAGACTTTCAGTGCGAATATTTCAGCTACTATTGCAGGCAGTGGGACGAAGTTTGTTATACTGGCACTAGATGGCGTGTAGATTTCGATGATGGCATTAGTTTTTATACAGGGTGTTCAGTTTTGCGATTTAAGTTAGATTTTTTGGTAGTCAATCGGTAAAATTTGTATTTAAATTAAAATATTCTTAATTATAAACACATTCTAATAAAAAAAAGTCCCGAAAAAATTTAATTTTATTAAAAAAAAAATGCCTATGAAAAGTACCCATTGTTTTGTCATGCAAAATGTGTATAGCCTTGAGTCCAATTTACACACACGCAACCGCTTGGATAGACGTCAAAACGTAAAGTGACAGGAACTGTCAAAGCAAGTATGACTATTTTTGTAGGAATTTTATTATAAATACGCAACACCACGAGGTACATTGAATCTGCGTACGTATTTGCAATAATGCTAGTTTTGTTTAAAAAAATGGAATTCATACATTCATACAGTAAAAAGCTTCATAGTACGAGATGTGTAAGTACTAAGTATAACGATTAATAAGAACTGAGAGGAAAGACGAAGGAAAAATATCAGTGTACTTAGTAGGTAATTATAACTTGCATATTATTTTTCGCCTTTTTACATTAAATATACGAATTGTAGTTTTCTTGTACTTATGTTTCATATTAGCTACTTCATTTCAAAAAACTTTGGGGTCAAATTTATAAGAAATAGCCCAGTTACGCAAAGACTAGTATTATCTTTACCTAATTAGTTTCAGATGAAGAAGTTATTGGGGACTTACTTTCAAGAATAGAGATGAGGAGACATATTTCAATATTTGTAGGAGAACAGAATGAATATAAACATATTTATTTCACCTTGTGGTGTGCAGAAATTAAAAATGTCTATGAAAATGTTTCGTCTCACCTCTAGGTAGGAATCTAGAAAACAAAGTGCTGTTATGGAAGCAGGTTGACATACACAATTACGTTAATCATTGATTAAAAGATTCGATAAAATACTGAAGATGCCAGATGCCAAGATTAGTTTATATTCGTGTGACAGATAGATGACAGACGAGGAAAATTTTGCTAGAACACATTAGACTTTACGTTTTGCCATACCTAACTTTCTGTACTTTGTTTAATTATTTAATAAAATTAAAGTTCATAGAATGTGCAAGTTAACGAGTGAATTAAATAAAAAAAAATGTAAAAATGCAAGTTTGACGGAAATTAAAGTTTATTAAATTGTTATTGTTTGTATTATTATACACTACAGCAAATATTCCTTGTGTTTAATAATTCTATAACAAAATTAACATGTCTAATGGCCGGTTTCTCAACATTTGGCGCAATCCATTCGATAACTATCAAGTACATAAATTTATCAGACCGATAACTTTATATTGGTTTCTGAACGCATGCCTTCCAAATTTTGTTGAATACATAACAGTTAAATGGATATCTTAATATCTCCAATAATCATAGAGGGAGTTAGCAAATGCGCAAGTGTTTGCAGATGCCATTTATGGAAGTAAGACACTTCCAAAACAGTAAATCATATAAAGAACAAAGTAAATTACTGGCGCCGTTCGGCAACATGCCGCTCTTGCACGTAACCAGCCTTAAAGTTAAACAAATAGTAGACTGACGAAATATATTCCTAACATATGTATTACTAATGGCCGTATTCACCGAAGGGCAATAAGCTAAGCTTAAGATTTAAGCTTGGCTTATAGCCCTTATATTTATGCAGCGCAAGTAAGAATGGCTTTAAGCGCGCTTAAATTTAAGCGGTCAATTTTGGCGGCTTAAATCGATTAAGCTTGGCTTATAGTTAATCTAACCTGAACAAACAAAAGTAAACCAGACGTCAGAAACGTGAGTTTGTACTTTGTAAGATTTATTTTGATAAGTTTGTTATAGTTCGTGGATATATCTTGTTATTTAAAATGCTGGAGATTGAAGATGAACTATTCTTTGAAGATGACAATGACATCTTAGATATAATAAATTTTGGATTTCCACGGAGAGTTTTTATAAGGCCAAATTATTTTGAAGATATCCCTGATATGGCATTTTTTCGAAGATTTAGGTTAACTAAACAAACAACTCTATATGTATTGGAATTGATAGAAGATATATTAGAATTTGAAAATGATCTGTAAGCTTTTATCATAATACAAAAAATAATAAAAATAATGTAAAACTTCTTTTAGGAATAATAGTGTATCTCCAATTAATCAGTTGTTGACTGCATTAATGTTTTATGCAAATGGTGGCCATCAAATAAATATAGGAGACTTTATGCATATGGATCAAAGCACAGTGTCAAGAGTGATAAAGAAAGTCTCACGAGCTATTGCTAGCCTTCGTAATCAATTTATCACAATGCCTGCCACCCATGAGGAAAAAATTGCTTGTCAGAACAATTTTTATAGATTAGCACGTTTTCCACGTGTAATCGGTTGTATTGATGGTACACACATAAAACTTCAATCACCAGGTAAATAAAAGGGTACATATGTGCTAAATATCAAGTCGGGGACAGTTGTCTGAAGATATTTTTATTCAAAAGCATTTGATATATTTCAGGTGGAGAAGATGGAGAAATATATAGGAACAGAAAATCCTATTTTTCTATCAATGTACAGGTCGTATCTGGTAGTGACCTAAAAATATATAATATTGTGTCGAGGTGGCCTGGATCGGCACACGATGCTACTATCTTTAATAGTAGTAGACTTAGAACCAGGTTTGAGGCTGGGGAATTTCAAAATGGCATTCTTCTTGGTTAGTATTTTTACATACTAAACAGAAAATGGGTAATATTGGTATATCCTATATTTTTTAGGTGACAGTGGATACCCTTTAAAACCCTATTTGCTAACACCGTTAGCAAATCCTGTAACACGGGTTCAACAGCTTTATAATGAATCTCATATCCGTACCAGAAATAGTGTTGAGAGAACAATCGGTGTCTGGAAGAGGCGATTTCCCTGCTTGTCCTACGGTTTGCGTTGCAAGTTGGAAACTAGCTTAGTGATAATAGTTGCAACAGCAGTACTTCACAACATTTCTCGAACAATGCATGAAGAAGTTCCTCCAGCCCCAGTAGACATAAATATAGAAGAATTAGAGTACTTAATTGAACAAGGTGACATTCCTGCCATTAATCCACAGGAAAATTTAGTACATGATTTTAGAAATGATATGTTAAATAACTATTTTGCTAATTTATAAGAAATAAAAGTAAATTAATATAACAAGTTTTATTTTTGATATTTGCGAAATGACAAGACTTAAATATAAAATATGTTACATGCAAAAATATATGGGGTGTTCTATTTAAAATACAAGAATTCAACACCAAATTTAGTTCTACTTCAGTATATCTATATATCTTTTTTCAATGAATTTTTGAATATCCACACTCACTCCGAGACTTCGGACAGGGATGACTTCAATTGTGCTTCTAAAATTTTTACCTCAAGGCAACGTTTTTTTATAATTAATGCATGTTCTTCATCTATATGTTTCAATTGTTTGTCGATAAGTAAAATTCTTTTATCCAACAAAATGTCATATTTCTTTGCTACATCCGATGAAGTCAAACTTTTTACAATAGTTGTAGGTCTTCTGCGGTTTTTTGGGGTACCTTGAGGTATCTGAAATCAAAATACAATTTTAGTTACGTACTATACATACAAAAAATGAGAGGCTAAAATTATTGAAAATAAAAAAATCATAACAATATTTTATTAAACATTTGGAAAATTATTTGAGTTAAATATATTTACAAATGCAAGCCGTGACATCCTATATTATTTACTACTTGCTCAATATTTATAAATACATAAATATTTTACTGAAAAATTAACTGACCTTTTCTTGATTTTCAGGTCCTTTTTTCTCCACCGGTGTAAATATTAATGCAGGGTTAATGGGCTCTTGTAATTTATTTCCATTATATTTTTTCCAGTTCTCATTGCTGTTGGTCAATATACCAGTAAACTGATTGAAACTACCAATTTCCTAAAATTAATCATTTTATTCTCTTTTTTTTTCACAAAAAACAAAATAATGAACTATTCAACTTACCGCAACTGGTTGTTCTTCTATATTTAAATTATCCTCAGTTAGATTCTGCATTTCATTTTCTACGATAACCTCTACCTCATTACATTCAGTCATCTGATTATTGATATTAATGGGAGATTCATCTGCGTCATCATCAAATGGGTTTTGAAGTCCGATTAATGTTTTCTTGTTCATAATAGATAACAAGAGTTCATCTACTTCATTAGTTTTTATTTTCTTAGAAGGGGGACCTCCACCAGTTAGTATAACTTCCTTCTTCTCTTCAGCTAGTGCTTTTTTTAACTCCTTTTTCCTATTTTCGTAGCATTTTTTTAGAGAGACTAGTGATCTAGGTATACTACTCGATGAAGTAGCATTGAATTCATACGTGATTTCATGCCACGCTTTTTCTTTTTTCTCCCCGGATACTCGATCAGTTTTTTTATCTTCCAGTATTGAAGAATATTTGCCAGCAATTATCCGCATCAAATGCAATTTTTCTGAAGGCATAAAGTTTGGCACTCTTATTTTTGATTTCTCGGTCATTTTGTAAACAAGACAGCAAAAAACTCAAACTCTTCTTTATATTTTGTGACTCAAACACAAATTTTATAGTTATTTGTTGTTAACGATGTCACGTGACAGTTGACATTGCACAGATTTCTATTGAACTGAAATATCTGTTAAAATAAAAAAACCCTAGGAAAGCTGCTGCCTTGCCAAATGTATTAAAAGCTTAACTGAGCCTGGCTTACTGGGCATCGGCGCATAACAAGAATATTTAAGCAACGCTTAATTTTTAAACCGAGTTTTCGTAAGCTCAGCTTAAGGTGTAGTACGGCGAATACGGGCATAAAAACTAACAATTCGTATTGAAGAAAGGTATTATTATATTAATGATTCGATTGGATCCAGGCCTTGACTCGTTTACGGAATATAAACATACTAGAAGCAGACTTAATATTATCTGGAATATTATTATAAATTTTACAAGCATTGTAAGTAAAAGATCGCTCGAACAAAGCTGTACTATGTTTAGGTACAGAATACAAACCACGATGTCGAGTAGACATATCATGAATATCACAACCTCTAATCAACTTATTAAACAGATACCTGGGTAGACACATATTACTTATTTTATACACAAGACATGAAATGTGGTAAATAAATCTATCATCTAAATTTAGCCAATTAGAGCGCGGAAAAACGGAAGATAAATGATCAAATTTTCGCATATTAAAGGAATATCTTATACAACTGTTTTGTATTTTTTGTAGAGTACATTTGTCATTACAAGTTAAGGCTGGCCAGTACACAATGTCACAGTAAGCTAGATGTGATAAAATTAATGCATCGCAAAGATGCAATTTTATAGTATCATTTAAAAATTCCTTATGCATATATAATATTTTCAATATGCTATATGACTTTTGAACCAAATTATTTACGTGATTAGTAAATCTCAAATTATTGTCAATCGTAAGTCCTAAATTTTTACAACAATTAACTGGCTTTAAAATTTGATCATTTATTTTTAAAACAAAGTTAGGATCAACCATTAAACTTAGCTTGTTTTTACCGAAAATTAAAAGTTCTGTTTTCTTTTCATTTAATACTAATCTATGAGAACTGGCAACCAGAACGATATTCTTTAAATCCATGTTAATAAGATTAGCTGCAACTAAAGCATCTTCCCAGTAAATGAAAAATAAAGCTGAGTATCGTCAGCGTACTGATGAATTCTGCAATGATTTAAGTATGTGTGAAAATCTGCGGTATAAATAGAGAAGAGTAATGGACCTAATATACTTCCCTGCGGTACTCCTTGTTTAACATGTCTATACAACGAATATGTGTTACCAAGACAAACCCTTTGACGACGATTTCCAAGATAATTGGTAAAGAAAGAAAGAGCATTATCGCTAAGTCCGAAATATTTCAATTTCTTGACCAGAATGGAATGGTTAATGGTGTCAAACGCTTTACTGAAATCTAACAAAATAAGACATGAGTTATTGTTATTATCTATTTCTCTAAAAATGTCATCGGTGACATCAAGTAAAGCCGTAGTGGTACTATGAAATTCTCGGAAACCCGACTGAAAATAAGGTAAAATATTGTTATCATTAATAAAAACTGTTAACTGATCACGCACGATTCTTTCTAACACCTTTGATAACGTTGGCAAAATGCTAATTGGGCGAAAGTCTGAAAGCGTTTCAGGATTATTCTTTTTAAGACATGGAATCACATTAGAGTCTTTCCAGACTGCAGGAAAAGTTCCAGTTGTTAAGCAAGTATTTAAAATATACGTAAAATGATCACTTAAGAAAGGAAAAACATACAGTAGAATTCTTATGTTAATACTATCACAACCTTTCGCCTGAGTCTTAATACTAAATATAATTTTTTCCACCTGACTAGCAGTAATAGGGTTAAAAACAAATTCATGATTAAAATCATGCAGTCTTGTATTATATTTATTTAACATTTCATCTATATCTGCAGAATCTGAAGGCTGAGGCAAATTGTCCGCTAAAAAATTGTTATATGTGGGGATCCAAATCAGTGACATTAACTTTAGTTTCAGTAACATTCAAATATTTTAAAGTTTTCCAAAAGGTTTTAGGATCTGCTTTAAATTGAAATTGCAGAAACGCTTTCTTTTCCGCCCTAATGGATCTAGTTAACAGAGTCTAGAATTACGTAAATCTTTATATTCATTATATGAAGCTACCGTTTTATGTTTTTTATATTTAACAAAAGCATTCTTTTTTAATTTAATCATAAATTTAATATTAGACGTCAACCAAGGTGCCGGTTTTTTAGTAACTTTGACTGTTTTAAGGGGAGCATGTATATCAAACAGTGATATTAAATTATTGTTCCAAAACACTAACATATCGTCAACATTATTTAAGGTGTACAAGCTATCCCAATTAATTAATGCCAAATCAAATAAAAATAAATTGTAATTAAAATTTGAAAAATCTCTAAAAGTAATAAGCTTAGGAGTCAATTTTTCCTTCTTTATTTTTAAATCGCATTTAACCAAAGAATGCTTAGATACTAGTTCCAGCTCATAGACAAATGAATCTATTACTAGGGAAATATCCGAAATAATCAATAGGTCAATTAAGGTTTCTGAATTACCGACTTTATGTGTAGGTTGCCTAATAAGTTGATGTAAACCATATCTTTCAAGTAAATTAAAAAATCTGTTCACGTTAATATCGTTATTATTTTGTAACAAATTAATATTAAAGTCACCTCCAAATAGGACACAATCATAACTGGGAATAAAATTAATTAAAATATTTTCCAAATGCTCCAAGCACAAGGGGAGGTTAGTTGAAGGTGGTCTGTATAATGTACCCAAACAACAAATCTTACCAGAAATTTTTACACTAATCCAGATACTCTCTAACCCACTGTCAGGTAACTCCGGGCATTCCAGTACTTTATATTTTAAATCTTTTTAAATATAGAAAGCTACACCCCCTTCGCGACTACGACGATCCTTACGAACTAAGTTATAATTATCTATGTTGACTGCATAGTTAGGAAAAGAAGAATTGAGCCATGTCTCAGACAGACCCACAACATCTAACGAGTTATCAGAAACAAACTCCGAAAACGAATCAAAACCTGTACCCATCGAACCAATATTAAAATGAGAAAAATTCAAATACGAATTTACAGGCATACTCTCAAAAGAATATGCAACAATTAACTATTACATAGCAGGGCTCCTACTAATAAATACCTAAATAAATTTAACTTTAGCTAATACAGAAAAAATAAATTGCCTTTAAATAGCACCTAAGAATAGAATTCAATATGAAACATTTCCATAAGTAATTTATAATTCAAAATGCACCTAAATAGAATTTATATAAAATAAACATTCGGCATACAAAAAAAATAAATACAAAAAATACATTGGTAAATTAATACAAAAAGATTTGGAACGAATAGTTATCATTCTAAGAAAAAACAAGCTCTACAAAAACTAAACAGACAGCAAGTATAAACTGATTATAGTTCTACCATATCGTTAAAGTTCTAAGTCGTTCTCGCATGTCACTAAACGACTTTTATTACTTTTGCTACACCACACATAAACATTACCATCCATAGACCATGCTTTATTATTTCCCAATTTCTCCTTTGCCATTTTTAGCAAGTTAAAGCGTCTTTTAGTTAGGTCTTCAAAAATAAATACGGAACTATTTTTCAGCAACTTCCTGGCTTTCAAAATTTCAGAACGTTTAAACTTTCGAACAAAATGCACCATTACAGTTCGTGGCTTATTTTGAGTGGCGTCACTACGAAAAATGGAAATAAAATCTTCATCACAACAAGTTACACCCAGCTTGGAAGCAAATAAATCAATTACATTTTGATACAAGGAAATACCATTTCTTTCTTCAACTAACCCACAAATTCTCAGGCTGTTATTTTTAGTAATTTGTTCTAGGTTATCTATTTTAACATTTAGTAAGGCAATTTCTTTCACATTATCAACTGTTTTATTTATATTGCAAAACTCCTTACCAAGATCGTCAAACTTATCGTGAAAAATTGTAAACTTTTTGTCCATAGCATGATCCATTTTTTCCATAAATTCATTACAAACTTTGCATATTAATTCTTCTGTGGATAACTCAGTATTCATCTTCGTTTTATTTCTAGTACTCATGCTCGCACACCTTTATCAACGTGGTAGGATGAAATAAACAGTTACCAGTTGCAAAACTGCATATATAGCAAAAGAGCAACTCAAATAAAAGCAAATACTTTTTTAAAACACTTTGGTAAACGATATTAGTAATTGTTATACTTTTTTGCCAACTGTATCAGCTCAAAAATCAAAATATTAACCAGAGCGCTGCTACACGTCTACTCACACCGAACCATAAATTCGAAAAAAAACTAATACTGATAGTGAATTTGTTCTGGTACTAGACACTTGAATACTAGTTCTCCTATTAAATCTATCGGTAAATTTACAGTTTCTTTCGTCAAGGTGGCCGTATTTTTCGCCGTAAAATGATCAAATTTGTCATGTTTTTTAGATACTGAAATCTTGAAAAATAAAACACGTAAAACAAAAGTAATATTAAAAATAAAATTACTGATGTTTTGTTTATCCACTTTTACTATATAAATTCTCTTCAAATAATAACTTTTAAAATGCATTTGTATGACACACATTATTTCGCTATTCTAACCCCACATTTTAACAATTATTTTCACATACTTATAAACAAAAGTGAATAATCTTATATGCAGAACTATGTAAATTTATGTTATAACAATGTTTACATCTATAGTTGAATTTAAAAAAATACGTAGTTTGAAAGATTTCAGTACCTAAAAATTGGCTGGATAGATCGCTTTCTGACGTTATATATTGATTTTACTTCGGTACCTTTGAATATTCGCCAGTGGCATGAGATAAGACTGTTGTTATTTGCTAACCTCTCTATTATTCAGTTCTTAAATGTCTAAAATTACTTGTATTTGCAGAAAACACTATTTCAAGAATACGGCACCCTTAAATGAAACCTCGTTGTATTTTTCATACCATTTTTCTTTTTCACGATAACGTCTTGGCCGTTCAAGATATCTGACTATATTTAAATATTCTTCATCTGATGAGACAGACGAATCAGAATTTTCCATTGCAGTTATCGTCACGAAAATATAAAAAAGTTGGGTTAAGCCTTACAATAAAGCTGTAAACAAGCAACAGCTAAATCGCTGCGCTAATGTTTATTGGACATATATTTTCCCATTTTTCTTTGGATATGTGTTCGATAACTTATGCAATAGATAAGTATTATCGAATGGTTCAGAAACCGAATTCATGGGATATCTCCAGTTTATGGAATGGATAAGTTTATTAATAGATATCTACCAGTTGAGAAACCGGCCATAAAACATGAATATCAGTGAGAACTGTTAATATTCAGTTCTTAAATAAGGTAGGTATAATTTTAAACATGGAATGATAGATAATATAAAAAACTCACTTTGAAAAGTATTCTACAAGGAACACATTTTCAAAAATGTTACACAAGACTAAATGAATGATTTTTTGTATTTTATTTTAGTTATTATTCAGTTGTAATCAGCATAATTTCAATTAAAAAGTAATACGTACCTACAGTGGTTTATTTTTTTATTAGTGGCTAAATTGATTAACTTGACCCTTCATCTTTAAGTATTCATTATTTCTTAAGCATTTCTGTTTAATAATTCAGGTAGAATAAAAAAAGACAAATACAAATTTTAATTTATTAATAATAAAATAAAATTACAATAAATTAAAAGTATCTAAGTAACAGTTAGCTTTCATCATTTTTAAGATATTCTAATAAGATGTTTTCGTAGTGTACATAGAATTATGAAATTGTTTAGAAATTTTAAATCCCACGACAGACAATTGAATTTAATGTCTTATAGAATCCCCTTCCAAGTGAGTTAGGGGCTTCTTTATAACCACCATTCCATGTTTATAATTAATTCTAAAAAATGTCTGTGTGATATTTTTCGTTTATTCTTTTTGGTGCCCTATATTATGAATTGTTTGAATATAATTTTTGGTAATACACACACATACCTGAAAGATAGTAAATATTCAGGTGATTCTTCCTGGAAAAAAACAGTTGCTTTATTTTAGTTCTGTATCATATAAAATACAGAAATTGTAGTACATTGTTTACTATTTTACAGATGTAGATTCTTTCTTAAACATACTTTATCCATCAGAAACATAAATACAGTGCTGAAATATGTGTGAACACAATAAACAAACATCAATCATTTCTAGGTTATGCTTTAGTGATATTTCTTTTGTGAGGCAAGTTCAGTTGTGATTCAGTTCAAGGACAAACACGTTCACTTTATAATCAAAACAATTTTAGGAGTCGTCTCGTTCGATTTTATTTGTTGCTAAATAAGTAATCAATAATTATTACAGCTGATGGAAAAAAGGAATATTCTTTAGGTACTTCGCACTTACACACTTTTGTAAATTATTTTGTGATAAAAAATATGGGTCCCTAAATATTATGTACACTGCAGTAACATAAAAAGAACAATTTGCTGAAGTTATATTACATTATAATGGAACAACGGGGCTGTAACGGAAGACTACGCCGGCATAGCGACCTCAATGCTCCAAAAAGTCTCAACTAAGTCTAAATTTGTATCGACAAATCTCAATAACACCATTGTGCATACGTAAATTACTTCAATACATTATTTACCGTTATTTATGTGCAATAAAATATTTTATGGCATTAATATTTGACAATTCAATGACAATTCATAGTTTTGACGTTTAGCGATGTTAGTTTCTTCTGTGTAAGCCTGACTCAAGGCTATACACATTTTACATGACAAAACAATTAAATTTGGGTATTTTTTGCAGGTGTTTTTTTATGTTAAATCAATTTAAACATAAGTTTTAGCGAGGTTGACTACCAAAATATCAAAATTAAATCGATTTCCTGAAAAATTTAACACTCTTTATAAGAACTGATGTTATTATCAGATTCTACGCGCCATATACAGGGTGAATCTTAAATAAGTACAAATATTTTAACCAGCAGTATAGTTTTGTGTGTAGAACACATAATTAATAGTTTTTTTACAAAAAAATCAGAAATAAAAAAGTGAAATTTTAAATAAATTTCGTAATTTCTCAGTAGAAAACTTGTTGAGGACCGCTGGCCTAGACCGACCCTTCATACTTTTATGAGTCATAGTGCTGCAGACTGAACGTGTGGTTCACAGTGTTGTCAGTATTACACAAATGTCTGCTTCAAGGAAGAAAAAATCTCAACTTTTAGCGAATTTTGTCAAGTGTAACATTTTATATTATTTTTTATTATCAAACTGTCATTGACTGTCATGACAGATTATCGGAAGCCCAAGTCAAACTTGTTAACCCCACATAATGCATGAAAATAGCAATAAAATTTGCTAAAAGTTGACATTTTTTCCATTTTAAATAAAAAACGCGTGCATAGTTTTTCGTTATTCTTCATAAAATAACTTAAGGAAATTGTGTTTTTTGTCCCTTTCTAACAGTGTACAATGACATTTAACTTGTGAAATGTGGATTACTGATTAAATAGTTAATTTTTTAACAAGCAGGTAAGCTTGTGTGCACGTTTATGTATAATTTTTGAACATTGGACATAGTAATATCACGTAATATCTTCCTAAATATTTTACGGTAGTATTGAACTTGCGGAAATTCATTTTTAATCGTTGAAGTATAGTAAGGTTAGTTCAGATGTTAAAATTTATGTTAATATTGCTGGGTACCATACTACATACCCAATTTTACTGTACTTATGCTTAAAATAAGTATTTTTAAAATAGAACTATTACGTTAAAGGAAACGTAATATTTATATTGGAGGAGATATGGCAACCTCGCAACAAATCATATGTTTCATTACGTTGTTGGATGAAAAATCAGCCAGCGGTCCTCAAAATGTGGGTATTTTTTTAAAAAATTAATATCTCCGTAAATATTAGAAATTTTAAAAAATGGCTTTCACTAGACTGATTTAAATGACGAACTACACCAGCAGTTAAAATATTTGTACTTATTTAAGATTCACCCTGTATATATCGGGTGTTCCCTCTAAGACTTTCAGTGCGGATATCTCAGAAACCAGCATAGCTAGTGCGACGAAATTTGGTATACATACACTAGATGGCGCGTAGAATCTGATGATAACATCAATTCTTATAAAGGGTGTTCCATTTTCCAAGAAATCGATTTAATTTTGATTTTTTGGTAGTCAGCCCTGCTAAAACTTATGTTTAAATTGAAATATACTTAATTATGAACACATTTTGATAAATAAAAGTACCTAAATTTCATCGTTTTGTCATGTAAAACGTGCAGAGCCTTGAGCCAGACCTACACTGAAGAAACTAACATTGTCAAACGTCAAAACTATGAATTGTCAAATATTAATGGCATAAATTATTTTATTGGTCATAAATAACGCTAAATAATGTATTTAATGCAATTTACGTATTCACAATGGTGTTATTGAGACTTGTCGATAAAAATTTAGACTTGAGTTGAGGCTTTTGGAGCATTGGGGTCGCTGCGCCGGCAGAGTCTTCTGTTACGGCTATGGTTACAGCGTTCAGCATGAATATTGTGTAAAATATCTGTGGATATTTTTAAATTGTTCCATTATAATGTAATAAAACTAGAGTAAATTGTATTTTTTATATTACTACACTGTACATAAGAATTAGGTGCCCGTATTTTTTATCACAAAATAATTTACAAAATTGTGTAAGTACCTAAAAAATATCCCTCTGTTCCAACTGCTGTAATTATTGATTACTTATTTAGCAACAAATAAATTCGAACAAAACGATTCCTAAAACTCTTTTATTATGTGAACGTGTTTGCCGTTGAAAGTGAGAACTGAACCTACCCCAGCTCCACAAAAGAAATATTACTAAAGCATAACCTAGAAATGCTTGATTGTTGTGTGTTCACTGTCCACATATTTCAGCACTTTATTTATGTTTCTGATGGAAAAAATATGTTTAAGAAGAACTCTACATCTGTAAAATAGTAAACAATGAACTACAATTTATGGATTTCATATGATGCAGAACTAAAATAAAACAACTGGTTTTTGCTAGGAAGAATCACATGCAAACTTACTTTATGCAGAAGGTACCTATCACAGTCATTTAAAGCTAGATAATAATTTGTAATTATTGTTTTTATCTTTCAGTTATGTGAATTGATGTGTGTTTTATGTACATTAAAACAAAACGATTCATAGCATCCGACACCAGAAAGAATAAGTGAAAAATATTACACAGACATTTTCTTGGAATTAATTGTAAACATGGAATGACGGATAATATTATAAAGAAGTCTCTAACTCACTTTGAAGAGTATTCTATAAGACATTAAATTCAGTTGTCTGTCGTGGGTTGTAAAAATACTAAACGAATAAAATTAAGAAAAATAAACTAATTTCATAATTCTATGTACAGTATGAAAACATCTCGTTAGAATATCTTAAAAATGTTGAAAGCTAACTGTTACAATATACACAACAACGTAATAAGGTAGGTATCGAACAATAAAGTGGTAAGATTTGTTTCTAATCGTACATGCATAACCATCCCTCAGATTGAACGTTGCTCTGTAAAAGAAATTAGAATACAGAACAAGTGTTTAATATAAAATCAGATGTAATAATGTAGATAATAATTAATAATAATTTAATAATAATTTTATTTTATTGTAAATAAATTAAAATTTGTATTTGTTTTTTATTCTACCCAAATTATTAAACAGAAATGTTTCAGAAATAATACTTATAATAATAATTAATATTTAAAGATGAAGGGTCAAGTTATTCAATTTAGACATTAATTAAGAAATAAGCCACAATGTAGGTATGTATTACTTTTTAATTAAAATTATGCTGATTACAACTGAATAATAGCTAGGGATAATAAAATATAAAAAAATCACTCATTTAGTCCTGTGTAACATTTTTGAAAATTTTGTCCTTGTAGAATACTGTTCGCAACGAGTTAGGGGACTTTTTTTAAATTATCTATCATTCCATGCTTAGAATTATACTTACCTTATTTAAGAACTGAATATTAACACAGTGAGATTTATATTTTAGACATGTTAATTTTGTTATAGAATTATTAAACACAAGTAGTTTTTTCTGTAGTGTATAATACAAACAATAACAATTTAATAAATTTTAATTTCCGTTATACTTGCATTATTTACATTTTTTATTTAATTCACTCTTCACATTAACTTACACATTCCATGCACTTTAATTTTATTAAATAATTAAACCAAGTACAGAAAGTTGGGTATGTCCTTATTTATGGCAAAACGTCTAATGTTTCCTAGCAAAATTTTCCTCGTCTCTCATCTATCTGTCGCGTGAATATCATGTCGCGACTGATCATGGAATCTGGCTTCTTCAGTATCTTATCGAATCTTTTAATCAATGATTAACGTAACTGTGGATGTCAACCTGCTTCCATAACAGCACTTTGTTTTCTAGGTTCCTCCCTAGAAGTGAGACGAAACATTTTCATAGACATTTTGAATTTCTGCACACCACAAGGATAAAATGAATATGTTTATATTCATTATGTTCTCTTACAAATACTGAAATATGTTTTCTCATCTCAGTTCTTGAAAGTAAGCGCCCAATACCTTCTCCATCTGAAACTAATTATAAATTTGACCCCAAAGTTTTTTGAAATGAAGTAGCTAATATGAAACATAAGTACAAGAAAACTACAATTCGTATATTTAATGTAAAAAGGCGAAAAATAATATGCAAGTTATAATTACCTACTAAGTACACTGATATTTTTCCTTCGTCTTTCCTCTCAGTTCCCATTAATCGTTATACTCAGTACTTACACATCTCGTACTGTCAAGCTTTTTACTGTATGAATGTAATTTGTAGCACACCTAGGTATATGGCTCGAAATTTTACTCACATTGCATAGCTGTGGAGTAGTTTTTATAACAGATATATTTTTGTAATACTGGAACTGAAGCTTTCACTCAAGGAATCCATTAGATTTTTATTTGATTGTTTCTAGGCTTTAAAACATTTTTACTACTTGTTGCAAAAGAAATATTTGGAACTCTAGGTTAAGTTTACATATCGTTCGGGTCTCAAGACTCTCGGGTTCTGCGCTCTGTAGCTATATTCACAGTAAAGCAGCGAGTCAAGGGCATTGCTCGTAGGGATTGTTCTTTATTGCTTTTATTATTTCCGAGAATAATAATATACAATTAAAGAAACAATGTTTCACATATTTTCAGAGTATTCATGCCCGATAAAGCAGCTAATAACCTCTAAATTCCATTTTTTTAAAAAAACAAAACTAGCATTATTGCAAATACGTACGCAGATTCAATGTACCTCGTGGTGTTAGGTACCTATTTATAACAGTCATACTTGCTTTGGCAGTTTCTGTCACTTTACGTTTTGACGTCTGTCCATGCGGTTGTTGCGTGTGTGTAAATTGGACTCAAGGACACATTGGACACATTTTGCATGACAAACCAATGAAATTTGGGGACTTTTCATAGGCGTTTTTTTATAATAATATTAAATTTATTCGAAACTTTTTTTTATCAGAATGTGTTCATAATTAAGAATGTTTCAATTTAAATACAAATTTTACCGAGGTTGACTACCAAAAAATCAAGCTTAAATCAATTATCTGCAAAACTGAACATCATCGAATTCTACACTCTGTCTAGTGCCAGTATACCAAATTTCGTCGCATTGACTGCAATAGTAGCTGAGATATTCGCACTGAAAATCCTAGAGGGAACACCCGGTATATACAGGCTGTCTCACATAAGAGGAATGTTAAGGAAAACTGAAAAACCGGTGGTCAGTAAAAGGTTAACGAGGACCCCCGAGCGAAGAAAGGAAGAGATGGAAATAGAATCAGAAAGTGCCAGTGGAACGGATGAGGGAAAGAAAAAGAGAAGTATGGAGGTGAGAAGAGAAGAGAAAGAGTATAGAGAGGAGATAAGACAACTCAGAGAAGAGATTGAGGACATGAGGCAGGAAAATAAGGCGCTTAGAGATAAGATGAGAGAGGTAGAAGAAAGAGTAAAGAGTATAGATAAAGAGAAAAGAAAGTAAAATATAGTGGTTCAAGGCCTACAAATTAGAGAAAATTTAGATCAGAATGAGTTAAAAGGACAGATAGAAGAACTTATAAGAAATTCAAGACATATGGAGATTGGTACAGAAGCTGTAACGAAAATAGGAGTTAATTTATGTTTAGTAGAATTAAAAAACTTGGAGGAGAAGATGAGAACAATAAAAAATAAAAGTAAATTAAAGGTGGTAGGAGCAGCCAAAGTCTATATTAACGATGATATGAGCAAAAAAGAGAGGGAAATTCAAAGGAAACTAAGAATGAAAGCTAAAGAAGTAAGGATGGAAGGAAAGGTAGCAAAAGTAGGATATCAAAAACTCGTAATAGATAATGAGGTTTGGAAGTGAAACAATGATACAAGCAGGCTAGAAAAAAAGAAAACAACAAACTAGATTTATCACCTAACATAAAAGAAAGATCGCTGGCAATGGACACGGTTATGAGAAAAGGAAACGACATAAATAGAACCAGAAACAGAAAGCAAAAAATACAGAACCAAGCTAGAAGGACGGAGAGGGGGAAGACGGAAAGCAACAAGGTACGAATCAAGAAAGAGGAATGAGAATGGAAACATGGAATGTAATAGAGTTAAACGAGGATCATTAAAAATCCTAGAAAGAGAAGCAAATAGATACAAAATGGACATAATAGCGATACAGGAGACGCATATTAAGGAGACGGACACGGGAATGAGAAAATGATTTATGCTTTACGAGCGGAGGCGAAATAAGTCGATACGGAACAGCATTTTTAGTAAATAAAAATATGAAGGATAAAAGTTCTAAATTTGAAGCGATTACAGATAGGTTATGTATGATTAAAATTAGAGAAGAAATAAATATAGAGATATTAAATATACATATATACGCCAACAGAAGAAGAAAAAGATGAGTTTTATGAGACGCTAGAAGAAAATTACGGAAAGCTGAATAACAACACGGTAAGAATGGTGGTAGGGGATGCAAACGCGAAAATAGGGAGAGAAAGGATGTATGAAAGTATAGTAAGGACAGAAAGTAAACACCTGGAGCGCAATAACAATGGGCGTAGGTCGATTGAATTTGCAGAGGAACAAAAAATGAAAGTAATGAGAACATTCTTTAAGACAAAAGACATACATAAGGGTACCTGGACCTCTCCAGATGGAGCATATTCGAATCAAATTGATCATGTTTGCATGGATGAGAATCACAGAAGCATAATAAAAAATGTTAGGTCATGCAGAGTGTATAAGAGAGGCGGAGAAGAGAAATAAGCTAAGGATTAAAGCTCTTCAGTCAGTACAAGAGGAAGATAAGGAAAAATACAGGGAACAAAGACGAAAGGCAAAGAAAGTGTTTAGACAAAAGAAGAGAGCAGAATAGGTTAAGAAAATAGATGAAATAGAGTAACATTATAAGAGAAAAGAAATATGTAACTTCTACAGAAAGATAAAAAAAGGGAAAAAAATATAAAGAAAGTAATATATGTGAAGGATGAAAGTGGCAATCTAATTGGAAAGGAAACAGAAGTGAGAGAAAGATGGAGGCAATACTTTGTAGATATGTTGAATGAAGAGAGTGTAAGGGAAGGAGAGAAGCAGGAGGAGATGATACCGGAAAGAGAAGAGGAAGCGGAAGTAGAAGAACCTACAAAAAAAGGAAATAGACATAATGATAGAAGCTTTAAAGAATAACAAAAGTCCAGGGAAAACGGAATAACAGCAGAGAACATTAAGTACGCAGGAGGATTTATAGAACCTATAGCAGAACCACAAATAGGAGAGTATCAAGCAGGTTTTAGAAAGGGGAGGTCAACAAAGGACCAAATTTTCATGCTGAAGGAAATCCTGACTACATGCTATGAGTATAGGATTAAAGCAATGGTTTTATTTGTGGACTTCAGGAAAGCATATGATTCGATCAAAAGGAATAAACTAAGTAAAATTTTGAAATAATTTGGGATACCAACCAAACTGATTAGGCTATTGAAAATGACCTTAGAAAATATTAAATCCAAAGTAAATAAAAGGTGAATGTTCGGAAGGCTTTACTATTGACACAGGACTGAGACAAGGGGACCCACTCTCAACGTTTCTTTTTAATTTAGTATTAGAAAGGGTTACATTCCATGTTCCCATTCTCATTCCTCTTTCTTGATTCGTACCTTGCTGCTTTCCGTCTTCCCCCTCTCCGTCCTTCTAGCTTGGTTCTGTATTTTTTACTTTCTATTCCTGGTTCTATTTATGTCGTTTCCTTTTCTCATAACCGTGTCCATAATCAGCGAACTTTCTTTTATGTTAGGTGATAAATCTAGTTTGTTGCTTCCTTTTTTCTAGCCTGCTTGTATCATTGTTTCACTTCCAAACCTCATTATCTATTACGAGTTTATGATATCCTACTTTTGCTACCTCTCCTCCCATCCTTACTTCTTTAGCTTCCATTCTTAATTTCCCTCTCTTTTTTGCACATATCATCGTTAATATAGACTTTGGCTGCTCCTACCTGCTTTAATTTACTTTTATTTTTTATTATCCTTATCTTGTCCTCCAAGTTTTTTAATTCTACTAAACATACAATAACTCCTATTTTCGTTACAGCTTCTGTACAAATATCCATATGCATTGATTTTCTTATAAGCTCTTCTATCTGTCCTTTAACTCATTCTGATCTAAATTTTCTCTAATTTGTAGGCCTTGAACCATTATATTTTTCTTTCTTTTCTCTTTATCTATACTCTCTACTCTTTCTTCTACCTCTCTCATCTTATCTCTAAGTGCCTTATTTTCCTGCCTCATGTCCTCAATCTCTCCTCTGAGTTGTCTTATCTCCTCTCTATACTCTTTCTCTTCTCTTCTCACCTCCTTTACTTCCTGTGTTAAACTTTCCAACATTCTCAGCACATTTTCCAATTTGTCCTCCGTATCATCTTTCTTTACTGGCTATCGTGCCTCAGCTATATCTTCCATACTTCTCTTTTTCTTTCCCTCATCCGTTCCACTGGCATCACTTTCTGTTTCTATTTCAATCTCTTCTTTTCTTCGCTCGGGTGTCCTCGGTAACCTTTTACTGACCACCGGTTTTTCAGTTTTCCTTAACATGCGTTTATTATATTTCCGAAACTACTGGTTGCCTATCTCATTTGACACCAGATCGCTAACACGCACCAGGTCATTTCTCCTGAAATACGTCTCTGAATTACTGGTTGCCTACCTCCCGTGACAAAATCGTCCTTGTCGACCAATCGGACACTCTCTGTCAATCTCTGTAAGCAACACTGAACCTTATTGATCTACTTTCACTAACCTCCGAAAAATCTTTCTTTTACTTTTACTGTTATTTTCAAATTTTCTTTTTCGCCTGCTTGCCCCTTTCCTCCACCACCAAAACTCACATTATTTGTATCCCAAAAATAACTCGGCATGGTTTAAATTGGACTTTAATGCCGGAGCACTTTTGCGACACGTACATACACTTAAAGCGATGAAATTTACCATTTAAAATTTACTACATATACGTTGAGCAAATAATAATGTAATATCTCCACTCCTCATTCTAAACATAATTAGCCCAGAAGTTGAAGACTTGTGTGATAAAAGGGGTGGCATATTATTAGTAGGCCGCATTTGCGTCTAGGAACGATTTAAGTTGATAGGCTTTAACCACCATTCATGCAGAAATAAGAGACTGGAAAACTTCATTGAGTAAGAGAATGGTCAATCGCCGACTGGTATCAATCTTTCACATCAACAAAAGCCAAGAATATTCAATCCTACCAGACTCGCAGAGAGGATGTCAATTCTCTCCACAAGTATAGCTGTATACCGGCCACGACCGCCTTCCTATGTTTACGTTTGTTGGTTTGTATGGTTAAGTTTGTGATTTACTTGTGTTTACTTTTAATTACAAATTTAATATTTAATTATATTTTATTACTATTACTATTTGCTTATTGTGAACATGTCGTGCTGTAACAATGTTAGAAGACTTATGCCTCCGAATTCAGAAGTGACTTTTCATCAGTATGTTTTAAATGCTTATTTTGCTTGTTCATTTTAAAAAATGTATTTTATAGTTTTCCTAGAAATGAAAAAATTTTCAAAAATGGCTTATTGCCATTGATATTACGTTTATTTGTTCCCTCCATTTTAATAAAACTGATATCATCAGAACTGGTAGGTTAACTCTTATAAAAGAAGGGGCCCTTCCTTCTATTGAAAAGAACATTTAATATAAAAATAAACCTGTACCGTCAACAAAATTATTGAACCTTTACCATCGACATAACAAATTATCGCACCTTTACCATCTACATCAAAAATTATAGAACCTTTACCAACAACTTCAGAAATAAAAACGATAGGACTTACGGGTTCATCCGATATATTTTTGACACCTTCCCCTTCGATGAGATCTCCTTCCAAAAGAAAAATTACGAAGGATGGCAATGGAATTGAAAATTTATATTTTACTTTAGAAAAATCTCCTGAAAAAAGGCAAAGTCCTTCTGTATTAAGTGCAACAGGTTGGGTTTCATCAGGAAGCGACTCAAGTATAGAGAGACAAAGAAAACTTTTAAAAGTCGAGCACAATTATTTGTAGGTACCCTACATGTTTTAGATATAATAATTTTAGCACAGGTAGTTATTTATTTACATTTTGTTATTTTAGAGTAAGTCCTAAAACTGCCAAAAGAAAATCCGAAAAATTAAAAAGCGAAAATATTGAAGGAAGAAAGTGTTTAGAGCCAAACAGTCTATAAAAATATTAAAAGAGAGTCAAATCATTAAATACATTTACAAAAGACAACTGCAAATGTGCCAGGTTCAATTTTTTCCAGAATGAGAGAATCTAATGCAAGGGTCGGCAACCTATGACCCGTGGGTCACTGAGTGACCCATTTACTAATTTCAAGTGACCCACTTTATTAATAAAAAAAAAAGAATTAATATACAAAAATAAATTATAAAACATAAACATGAAACAAATATTTTGAGAATAAAAAAAAATTGAAAATAGATATTTTGTTTTTGCGCGCACGTCAACCTTGAAATAACCTCTTTTTTGCTTTTTGTTTGTTCATGGCAATATATTTTTTTAAATAATAATAATTATTTCACTTAGGTAACTGATTAATAATTATTTAACTGCGTCACTCCGCTACTCAACATGTGCTACAACTGAGAGAACGATACACGCCGCGCCAATTTCGTCCCTTAATGGGTAATGGTGGAGACAGTTGTAGCACATGTTCCGTAGCGGAGTGACGCAGTTACGCAGCTAAATAATTATTAAGCAGTTACCTAAGTGAAATAATTATTATTATTTAAAAAAAAATATTGCCATGAACAAACAAAAAGCAAAAAGGAGGTTATTTCAAGATGTGTGGTAAAAAAAGTATGGATGTATCGAAAATGGTGACAAATTGGTATGTACTTTATGTACAGATGTAAAGACACTTTTCTTCAAAACATAAAGATGTAAGTGAAATGACAAATGAAGATAAATCTGAATACATTGCAAAACGTGTATTAAATTTTGGAAAACAAAATAAATTCTTAAAGAGTTTTGTTACCCGCTACAATCACGCTACATCTGCCAGCGTTGTTGCAGCTCTTAGCATTGATAAGGAAAAAATGTTGGATTTGTAAAACTAATGGAAAATGAACTTGCCGGCTCACTTTTATCGTTTAATTTTATCACACATGAAGACACTTTATTTGCGAAGGTATCTACGCAACAACTTAAAGATGTAATAGAAAAGGTTGTTAAGATCGTAAACAAGATATTAGCATGAGCAGCATTAATAACCAGGCGATTCAAAGCTTTTTTGGAGGAAATTGAATTTAAATATGGAAATTTGTTGTTACATTCTGAAATACGATGGTTAAGTCGAGGCAAAGTTCTTAATAGATTTGTAGAGTGTTTTGGTGATATACAAATATTTCTTCACAAAATCGGTGAAAATGATCTCGAACTCAATGATAAACAATGGCTTTTAAGACTTTTGTTCTTAACAGACATAATGAATCATTATGATTTCAACGTACGACTTCAAGGAAATAACCATACAATTTTGAAAATGTATGAGGAATGGAAGGGTTTTACATTGAAATTAATATTATTTGAAACTGACATAAAAACTAAAAAATTTGAATTCTTTCCCTTGTTAAAAAGGAGACATGAAAAAAAAATATCGATGTAAGCAATCTAAATATGTTCGAAGGTTGGATTTTCGTCATTAAAAGTGAATATGAAAGTCGATTTCAAAGTTTTAAGAACCATGGCAAAATGTTTACATTTATAATAAAGCCCGACGAAATAGAAGAAAATGTTTTAAATTTGCAGTATTTTCAATATCTAAAAATTGAAAATTATATATTCGGTTCAACTTATAAATGTGAACAAATATTTTCACAAATGAAATTTATTTTAAGCAAGAACAGAAGCAGGTTAACTACCGAAAATTCAGATGCTTGTATTCGTCTTAAAACGACTGACTATACACCAGACTTGACTAAATTGACGTCACAAGTTCAACATCAAGGGAGCCATTAATATCGAAGAGAACGTTTATAAATAAAGTTCATTCAACTGTTTGTTTTTATAATAATTTGAATTTTATTAGTTTTTATAATAATATATAAAGTTTAAAAGCGTATCGTACTTAATAAAATGTATCTTATTATTCACTAAAGGACTGTTTTAAAATGAAAATATCACTGACCCAAACGTCCCTTTAATATTCATACTGTGATTTATTTTAACCCGCAGCCAAAAAAGTTTGCTGACCCCTGATCTATTGGTTCCAAGACAGTATCTGGAAAAAAATATCCCAAAGAACTCAAAAAATTTGCTATTACTCTTCATTTTTATTCGTCAAAAGCTTATAATTATGTGCAAAAAGCTTTTAATTTATCTATGCCTCATCCAAGTGTTATTAGAAAATGGAGTAGCACAATTGAATGTAATCCTGGATTTTCTGTTTTAATGCTATTAAAGTAAAGATTGAAGAAGGCAAACAGAATAATAGAAACATTATTTGTTCACTTCTACTAGATGAAATGTCTATAAAAAACAAATTGATTTTGATGGAAAAATAAATTGGGTATATGTTGACGTTGGTGTAGACAATGAAAATTACGATTATGGTGGTATGTCATAATGCTTCATGGAAGATACCAATAGCGTATTTTTTAATCAAGTCAATATCAGGAACTGAGAAAACTAATTTAATCAATGAAAGTCTGATAAGGCTCCATGAAATAGATGTTGAAATAACAGTTACATGTGATGGACCTTCTGGGCACTTTCCTGGCAACAAGGAAAGGAAAGTTTATGCAATTTTTTATGCATATCACATTCGGAATTGCTTAGGACATTTAGGAATTTTAATTGATCAGTCAGGAGAACAAATAAAATGGGAATATATTACAAAATTATTCAACCTTCAATAACGAGAAACTTTATCTCTAGCAAATAAATTAGGCAAACCTCATATCCAGTTGCAAAAACAAAAAATGAACGTAAAACCTAAAATAAAATTTTATTGTGGTGTAATTTGTTAAAATGTTTCAGGTAAATCTAGCAGCACAAACATTGAGTAATAGTATTGCCGAGGCTCTTTTGTTTTTATGCAATGATTTAAAACACCCAGATTTCCAAGGATTTGAGGCCATAGTTCAATTTATAAAAATAGTAGCTTCTCTTTTTGATATATTGAACTCCAGAATACCGCAAGCCAAAGGCATGAAAGCACCACTCCGAGTTACAAATGAGTTGAATTGGAGACCATTTAAATGATAGTATTGATTATTTACTCAAAATTAAAAATACTAAGGGTCAGTTTGTGCGGGCAACACAAAGAAAAACTCCTTTTTTAGGATTTGTTGTTACACTGAAATCAGTAACTGGTATCTTTGACGATTTTGTCAAAAGTAATAAATTAAATTATCTTTGAACGTATAAATGCAATCAAGATCACTTGGAATTATTTTTTCGTGCAGTAAGGTAAATTTTTGTTTCGAAATCTTTACCATATATTTAAATTGTGTAATCATTCTTACGTGCCGAAATGGTTGGAATAATAATCCAACATCTTTAGAATTTATGAGAAGCTGAAGCTATAGAAAGCTCATTTTACATGCAGATATCTCATCGAGTGAGGGAAACTTGCAGAGTGATGGATACAACAACAGTACTCACAGTTTCAAGTGGCACCAAAAATGTACCTTTGATGCAAACTATTGATATATCAGATCTCCGGAGGAATAATATAAATTATGATGTATTTACTCAAGATCATTGTTATGATGTAACGCCGTATTATATAAGTTTAAATGAATATAGTCAGAACGTAGTGCCATATATGTCAGGCTATGTGCTCAAAATGTTGAAAAAAATAATATTTTGTGAGAAATGCCTTGAATTAACTGTAGAGCAGAAACCGACTGATAAGAGTTATACATTAATGAGAAGGAGAAATTTAGGTACCTAATTATTATACTACTTAGTTTTAGCAGACAGTTTTGGATTATTTAAAACTACTGAAAACATTACTGTAACTGTAACAACTCTTTATATATATATATATATATATATATATATATATATATATATATATATATATATATAAATAACTGGTCAAAATGTAATCATAGTTTTTAAATTTGTATATGTTTAATAAGTTATTGTTTATTTGTTTAATAAAATTTTCTTATTTTCAGGTCCTTATCTGTTTCCTTCGAATGGAGTTATTACCATTTGCTCTGAAATAGAAATATTCCTAAGACAAATGATGTACCTAATAGAAAATAGTTTTCCATCTCATGACTTGATCACAGATATTATTATTGCTGTATCAAGAAAATTATTTTCATCACTTGACAATTTTAATTTACTGAAGACCATAATTGTTATAATAAAATAAAATTACACAATCTAGCAAAAAATATACAAATAAAATTCAAGATGATTTAATTAGAAAACAGGTAAATAGGTTAATTATATTAAATCATCAGTAATATACGATATCATATACACGGTGCTCCATAATCAGTGGGTAATCACGAAGCTGACGGTAGTAGACGTCTAAATACACATGCAACTTATCAACGATTTGGCACAGAACTAGATATTAAAAAAAAAAATTGAAATATTTTTAAAAGCTGCTAAATTGAGGACAAAAACAGATAATTATGCCAAGTCTACTGTTAGCTACAATAGGAGATGAAGCCATCAAAACCTACAATTTTAAGTTTGATACTCCAGAAATGGAAATGAGTTATAAGGATATCATTAAATAAGTTAAACCAGTATTTTTTACCACAAAAAATGTAACTGTAGAATGTTATAAATTTTTTACGAGGTTACGAGAAGTTGATGTTTGAAGACTATCTTCTAACTTTACGAGGACTTAGTGGCAGTTGTGAGTTTGGAAATTTAACTCTAATTTAATAAAGGATTGCAGTCTTGGGAACAAAAAATATGCCTATAAAAGACTATCTTCTGCATTAAATGAATTTAACCTTAGAAAATTGCATGACTATCTGCAATTCCCCAAGGAAAGTACCATTTGTACTATATGATGAGTTAAAGAGAAAATTGGAAAACCTTGAAAGACATTGTATCATCAGAAATATGTATGAACCAACAGATTGGGTAAATAATCTAGTTATAGTTAGAAAAAGTACTGTAGACTAGAGATACTTAAATAAGTTTGTAAAAGAGAACATTATTATAGTTGCGGCAAGAATACAGATGACTTACGTCATCCGAACAAATTAATAATTCTTTATAATTTTAGCAACATATTTATGAAACTGGAATTGAGAATAATAAAACTATATACTACACTAAATATTTGCATTATATATTAGGTATATTAAATTGCTAAAAATTATTGTTTTTGACGCAACCAAATATCGAAAATTATATTGACAATAAAAACAATTGCGTAACGTCAGCCGTGATATAAGTCATCTGAATTCTTACCATATATTTTTAACTATATGTACCAAATTTTAATATAATAAATTTTACTATGAATCAGAAAATTATATTCAAAATAGTTATGATAATGAAAATAATGCAGAAAATTTAAGTGATGTAAATGTAGAAGTTAATTTAGGAGAAAATGGCTTAGTTAATGATGAAATAGTGATTGAAAGTCATGATAATTTACAAAGTGATAACAGAGACAGTAGTTCGAAGCGAATAATAAAGAAGGCAAATCGTTTAAATTTGTAAGTGTTTAGTTAGTATAAGTTTGTTGTAATTAAAGACTATTTGTTGTTGAATTTACTAAACAACAATAATGCATTCAAATATCACTGTTCCCTCACTTTTTTCCGCCCAGTAATACAAGTGGTTGAATTTTCAATTTCCCATTGTTTCAAAAGTGAAGTTAGATATTTATAGTGTTTTCATTAAACCAGGTTAGTAAATTTAGCTAGATTAATTTCTTTAGATAATTATTGAATAGAGCTTTCTCTGTGGAATTGTTCATTAGCATACCTAGATATTTGGTGTCAGAGAGCATACATATGACTTCATTGATAGGAATTGTAGGAGATTTGATTTTTATTAGCTTAAAATACCTTTCTAATACAGTAAAAAATGTTACAAAAGCTAATCATAAAGAATATATGAGTAGATATTGTGGGTGTAATTCAACGCTGGTTGGGACTTTAGTCCACAGAGTAGTTAGTTTAACACAATATTATTAATACCCAAAAATCTATAAAAAAAACCGGTTTTTTCACTTGATAGAGACAATCTAAATAATGTTGATATTTTAAAAGAGAGTATAATGGCAAATGCAAAGCATTGGTTTGACTGTAATGAGTTATACTTAAATAGAGATAAAACTGAAACATCTGTTTTTCGCCTTGGTCTCACAACTGAAACACATATGACACATGTGAATTTCCTTGGTATACATTTTGAACCCCGTTTATCCTGGATATGGAATATCAGTCAGTTGTGGACTAAATTAACGAAAGTAGTATTTGTAATACACAGAATTCCTCATATTGTTAATTCAGAAACGGCGTTAACAGTATATCATGCTTTATTTCATTCTGTTTTATCATATGGGATTTTGAGGTGGGAAGATTCTTGTCATACTTCTTTACAGCAAGTATTTATTATACAAAAAGTAACAGAAGATCCTATAAGAACAAATCACACTGAACATTGGCAACCTATGTTTAAAAGGCTAGGCATAATGACACTTTACTCTATTATAGTCTATGAAAATTTGATATATGTAAAAAATAATTTAAATAAATTTACATACCATTCTGATCAACATGAATTCGATACGAGGGGTAAAGATAAGTTACTTAATCCACGTAAAAGGATACATAAAACCAAAGTACTGGGCATTCTCCTTTACAATCAGTTGCCACTGGTCTTTTACCACCCATGAAGTTCAGGATGATCATTAAAACTCTATTGCTGGACATGTATTTGTATAGTATGGATAAATTTTCTAGCAAAGTTCAACAAATTCAACATGATGTTGGTTCACTTAGTGCTTAACTTTAAACTGGACTTTAATATATTTTAATTTTGTGTTTTTGGAATGTGTTTGTATTTTTTGTACTCATACATACAGGGTTAACTATAACTAAGTACAAAAATTTTAACCACGTACTCAGGGAGGCCTAAAAGACAATAAAAGAATTATTCCAGAATTTTAGCTCAATATTTAAAAAATGGGGCAAAACTCTTTTTTCCTACGGAGAGTCGGCACCTATGACATGCTTACGATAGAAACGACAAAAATTAACATTCTTATTAGTAACTGGTAAAACTACATTTTCACTTACTACCGATAAAACACACTTTCCGTAGGTACAGTTAGATAAAATGCCTATTTATTATAAGGAAATCGGACAAAAGGAATGGGTGGTACTAATAGGTAGGTAATAGAAAACTCTGAATGCATCTGCGGCAGTCTTGTCCCATAACCTAGAAAAACAAACCGGCAAACTATATTGTGGGAAAATATCTGTACTCGACACATACTTATTCCTTTATTTTTGAACTATAAAACGTTTAAAATTAAAATAAGGCACTAAAAACTGAAGAATAACACAAAACTACAACATAAACACAGGAAATGAATTATAACATGATGGTTGCCTACTCTGATTCTCGCATTGGCGGCGTTTAATAAGGATTTAATATATCAAAAAAAAAAAATTTTTCGCTTTATAAATAATTTTGGAATTTTTTTGAAAGGAGATTCCGTTAATTCTTATTTTTTTAATCCCGTCTTAAAATATTTGTACTTAGTCATAGTTAACCCTGTATACATTTTTATACTTGGATATACGTTGTTCTGTTCTTTGACTTATGTAAACATGCAAAGGCATGTCTTAGCACCAATAAATTATCTATCTATCTATTTGTAATTTAATATTCAAATTTCATATGTAAGTTTTAACTTTTGATATGTTGTAATTTAAAAAAAAAGATGTCAAAATTGGTAACACTTGTAACTTAAATAGTAAATAATAAATGCTTAACTTGTTAAATCTGAGGGCATCGATCACAATGCCCCCTGGATTCGGACGGCCTCGTAACTCAGGATGGCCTAAAATTTGTCGCCAAAAGTGAAATTCTGCTTTGATTTATCTGATATACTCGCGACAAAGACACCATACGAACAAATGAATAATTCATTATGTTTTCATAAAAATATTGAAGAAACTGCAACTGATAGTAATAAAACTATATACTACACTAAAAGCTTGCATTATATTTTGCAGTAAATTGCAAAAAATAATTGTTTTCAACGCAACCAAATATCGAAAATTACGTTGACAACAAAAACAAATGTGTAACGTCAGCTGTGACGTAAGACGTCTGAATTCTTGACGCGAGTATAGCGTAGCTATACCCAATGCTAACTATATAAAGCAGAAATGACAAACATTTTTTCTCAAACTAGCTGTTAGTCTATTATTACCTACGTAATAATTTGAAAACGTCTAAACTTACTGTTGTTTTTTAAGACGAGAAATCTGAATACTAATTTTTAGATTTCTCATATAGGTAGCTTATTTGGACATGCACTATATTCAACTTGTTATAATTCACTTTTTTGACTAATGTTTTATGTGTAAATTAAACTTTTACTTTACTAATAAATTATTGTAAAGCATTAATTATAAAATAAAACTGTTTTCAGATTTGGTTTCTTAATTCTGTAATCTTAATATTTTCTTAATCCTTACTATTACATTTTTAAAACAGATTACTAGTTATAATTTTATTTCTTATAAAAGATGTTTTAATCAAATCTTGAGTTGACAATGGAGGTACATCAAAATGGCAGATACCTTTGTTGTACTTGTCGGACATCGCAGTCATGCAGTATATATCTTTAAGTATGTGATCTCTACAAGGTGATCTAAAACAGTAAATAATGAATGATATTATTAGTTAGGCAAACAATAGTTCTAATTACTGTTGTTGGGGTCACTCCGATTAATAATAATGGACTGTGCATTTGCTATTTTATTTATTTTAGACAACAATACCAACATCTTCATCGATCGCCATCTTGAACCCCACTCCTGTGTTACAAATTTATTGTTCATGTGGCGACCTCTACTGTCAACTGTACAGGGTAATTGCATATTGCATCTCGGCAAAAAGATGAGGCATTCACTTAATTTGAAACAAATTGTTATTTACACAGAAAGTAAGACAGAAGTGTAATATGAATCGATAGAGAACAGAATTCCGCACTACAAAAAATAAAAATATATAGGGCATACCATATAAAAAAAACAGTTGTGACAGGTTTAAATTAACAAAATTTGGTACTTGATTTTTCCACATCTTGTGTTAAATTAAATTACTTGTAAGACAATGTCAGAACACTCAAAAATTCAACTATTCCTTATATAAAAATTAGTTCTTTTACTCACACAGCATTTCAAATAGATAATTTAAAAAAAAAAACGAAAAATTATTATTTTTTAAAATATTGTAAATATCTCGAAATCGACAAGAATTAGGTCTAGGAAAGTCTTATGAAAGTTTCATTGAAATAACATGGGGATTCCAAAAACTGAATAAAAATTATATCATTTCCTTTAATGTAAAGAAGTTCATAACAACTTCCGGTGTAACTGGAAGTGACTGCTTCAAAATATCTACATTCTAAAGTTCATATTCGATTATAAAGGGAGCCAGAAAAAAATAATCCTTGCAACCATGAAAAATTCTAACAGTCCATCCCTATGAATTAGCCTGCATAGTGCTGCACTTTATCAATATTGTTTTTATTCCATTGGTAAAAATGTATAACATTTCTTATACCTACTGTTTTTGGTCTATATGACCAGAAAAAAAATTTGATTGCAGGCCAACGCAATCTATTTGACCAAGAATCTTATTTTGTCCATGGTGCCATCTTGGTCAAATAGACCGAGACATATTTTATACACAGCTTCTTGACTTTTGTTGTATTTATAAACATACATTGACCAAGCTGACAGAAACTAAGAGATGCAACAGTACAGTTCTTGGAATACAATTTTTACCCTGTTTACCGCATTAATTTAGTGCTATGCACCGAGATGTAAATTTAATAATTTTTGCGGAGAATTTTTTTTTTTCAAAAATTTCTCACAAGGCTTTTCTATATACGAAAAGCTATCTTTGCGCACCGTGGCCTAAACTACAATTTTTTTAACCTATGTTAAAAATGGCAATTAACGTGTTAATAACAAGCAGTGGCTGAATAGACCATCTATAATTTTTGTTATTTATTTAATTTGAAGTAAGTAATATTAATGTATTATGTCATTCAAAACCTTAAGAATACTAGCAAATGCTAAAAAGGTAAAATATAAAATATACCCAAAGTATAAAATTTTGTTTTTTATGCATGGAGGTTAGAAAATATTAATTTAACCCTCAGTTCCTTTCAAGAATGCACTGTAATACAGGAGTATTTGTATGTAGCATATTTATACGGGATTTTGCGTCTACACATTTGAGAATATAACACCAGTGACTTGTTTTACGTAGTTCGCTTATAAGCGATTTTTCCCCTTGGAAATCTCCGTTCTCCGATTTCTTCCCAGAAATGTATTTAAAACCCCATTATTCGGCAAACTATTCACTACTTGAGCACCTCATTGTATAGGAATATCTTGAAAAACTTTTAAAAATCATACAGGAAGGTTTTAAACCAGAACAGGTTTTTAACACGGACAAAACTAGCTTGTTTTGCATAAAGATTCCTAATCACACATTCTTATCAAAAGAGAAGACAGCACTGGGCTTTAAAGTAGCAAAAGATCGTCAAGTCGCTGAATCTCCGTGCTTTGAAAAAGAGCGAAAAAAATATATTGCCTGTGTTTTAGCGTGCCAATAGTCAGCAAGGGTAACACGACATTTTCTTGGACTAGGTTGAGAACTGTTTCATCTCATATTTAACATATTATTCATAGATACAGATCCTGGTCAACCAGCCGCTTGATTACAGGAAATACATTCCAATGTTAGAGTAGAATTCCTCCCATCAAACACTACATCACTCCTACAGCTTCTGGATCAGGGCATCATGTCATCTATAAAGCTTATTATAGGCGGCACACTTTTAAGATGCTATTAGAAAACTTGGAATGCAATCCAACAAAATCAGCCAATGTTGGAAGAACTACACAATTGCAGGTTGCCTAGTTAACATTAAAGAATCACTTGATGAACTTAAACAATCAACTTTAAATGGTTGCTGGAAAATCTATGGTCAGAAATTGTAAATTCTCATGTGCAGGTGCCCAAAATTAAAAACAAAATTAAAGTTTTTTTTACTGTTTTAGAAAGGTATTTTAAGCTAATATAAATCAAATCTCCTACAATTCCTATCAATGAAGTCATGTATGTTCTCTGATACCAAACATCTAGGTATGCTAATGAACAATTCCACAGACAAAGCTCTATTCAATAATTATCTAAAGAAAATAAGCTAATTCACTAACCTGCTAATGAAACACTCTATAAATATCTAACTTCACTTTTTGGCAGTGGGAACACTACAAATTCAATCACAATTCTAAAACAGTAAAAAAAATGTTACAAGCTAATAATAAGGAATATATGGGTAGATATTGTGGGTGCAATTCAACACAGGTTGGGGCTTTTGTCCACTGAGTAGTTAGTTTCACACAATATTATTAATACCTAAAAATATATAAAAATTAAAGTTGTTGATTTAGGAAGGTCGTTGCCTGAAGAAGGATTTGAGGATATGTATCAAGAAGATATAAATCAGCTACTTATTTAAAACACATAATGTTGAACTTACTGAAGAAGATCTCCAAGAACTGACGGAGAATAATGGGGTATTTTCCATTTTCTTCTTTTCAAGTTATCATGGCACATACAATTTATTTGAAACATTCTTTCAATATTGGTAGTGTTACATCGTCGCAATTTTACCCAAATCTTCAGAAAAAAAAAATATAATTAAACATTGTTTTCAGAGACTATTCAAATCTCTATGTATGGCGGGACAATGAAACAGCCAATAGGCGTTAACTTTTACAGTTCAGATTTTAGAATGTGACAGTGTCAAGCATTGCCAAATGGTGGTAGATCTAACAAATTATCTCCAGTTCATACTGTTACTTTATCATAAGTAAAGTCGATATGAAAGTAAAATACGATATTTTGAATAAATAAACATAAAAAACAATTAATAAATATGAAGTACACGTTAAGTAAATTACAATTTTTTAAATGCTCGGACAATATGGCAACTATGTTTGATTTGGCCATGGCTATGAAACGGAAATGGTCTGTGGGTCTGTGACATATAGACAACAAACTGACAAACGTATATAACCTAAAAAAATTTGTGTTGTGGTGACTGTTGTCTTGTCTAAATTTGAAGCAGCATCATTTATCTAGGATTTGAAAGCTAAAATCAAATTTAATTATAATGGAGACGAATTTTGTAAAAGCAGATTCATCTAATCTACCGAAAGTAGATTATGATATGATCGACTCTTTTTATAAAAATAATATGGACTATTTATCAGCAAATGTTAGGAATGTGAAATCTGAAAGGTAAATATCTATCTAATTTACTTACATTAAATAGCATCATTATAAGATTTTCAGCTTATGTAATTTAATCAAAATAACAATAAATAAATAAAATTTAACATTTTATTTTAGAGGCGGAAGACAAACTTATGGAGATGATGCTATAGGTTATGTTCAACTAATGAGACAAGCATCGGTTTGCACTGTAAAATGCAGAATCACACCTGAGCATAAGGTCCGCGAAAAAGGATATCTTGTAACAGTCGTTATAGATGAAGAAGTAGATAGTATTTTAGAATGTCGTTGTCACAGTTGTCCAGCTAGTGAAGGTATATAATATTTTTATTTAACCATAATAAAATACATAAGAACATGTTTCCAGGGGGATGCAAACATGGAATAGCATTACTATTTTGGTTATTACGAAGAACTGTAGAACCTTCCGTTACTTCGGTAGAATGTTATTGGCGCAAATCTACTTTAGGGAAAGTAGGATCCTCATTAAAAGCCACGAAGTTGACAGATATGTATAAGAATATTCCTCCAGTTAACTTATCTACAGATTTTTTAAGTAAAGTAGTGAATAAAGGTTTGTCTCATAGGAGCACTGGGGTTCTGATGGAATATTTTGAAAATTCTACCAGTCCAATTGAAGGTGTATCTCTATTTCACCTAGCAAATTATTTTATTAGGGATACGACGGAAACAACATCCGCAGAAAACTTTATATTATACTGCAAAGAAAAGTTAACCAAGCAATTATGTGATGAAGTGCAAAATGTAACAAAGGGGCAGTCAAATAATAAAGCTTGGTTTGAAGTAAGGTTTGCTAGAATAACTGCTTCAAAACTGCATGAAGCTGCGCAGTGCACCACTATGGATGGATCTTTAACGGAGACAATTTTAGGAGCAACAAAATTTTTACCAACAAAGGAAATGAAAAGAGGTTTAAATTTAGAAGATAAGGTTTTAGATGTAGTTTGTAGAAAAAGGCAATTAAAAGTAGATAAAGCTGGAATATATTTGAATAGAAACTATCCAATATTTGGAGCAAGTCCTGATGCAATCAGTTCTGAATTCTGTATAGAAATAAAATGCCCTTCCAAAACAAAAACTTTCGAAAAATATTTAAAAGACGGAGAAATCACAAGAAAACCATATGCGCAAATCCAGTTACAAATGTTTTTATGTGGCAAAACGAAAGGCTTATATTGTGTAGCTTCAGAAAAATTTGAACAAGACAATGAAGTGTTTTTACTTGAAGTGCCACTTGACTCATCTTTTTGTGAACGAACAATGGAGAAAGCAACAAAGTTTTGGAAGGAGGCCATTTTCCCAAAATTAATAAATCAGTGATTAATTTATTGACAGATATTGATAAATTATATTAAATTATAAACTAATAACACATAGTAAGTTTTAAGGAAAACTCATAATATATGTGTACAGGGTGGCTCACGTAACATGACCCTGTACCTTATCTATAAAATTATAGGAAATATGAAAAAAGTAAGTACAAATTTTCAATATATAACATTTTTATATTTACAGAGGTGATTGGTTTTCTTCGGACTCCTACCAACTTCCTTGTTTTAAATGGAACACCTGATTTTTTTTAATTCTACACTTAATTTAAAATATTTTTGATTATTACATATATTATCAAAATCTTTAGTTTGTGTGTTATCGATCTTTTAGTTTTTTTTAATGTGCCTAATGTACTTATAAAAAAAATGTATTTACTTCAAATTATCACTTAACGACGTACTATGACAGGATGCTAATATAGGACCACCACATATAATGAGTGTTCAAATAAAAACGAAGTCGAAGTTGGCTCTGACACACTGAATGTAGCGTGTAGCTTATAGCGGCTAACCTAACTTTATTTTTCAGCAAGCTGTATAGCTGCTGTCAGTTTCATTGAAAATACAGTGCTTTGACAGATTATGTTAAGTTGGCTGCTGTACATTACGCTCTATACCCAAATTTTCAGAGCCAACTTGACTTTGTTTTTATTTAAACGCTTCTTATAAAATTTGGGAAATATGTATAAGTTGTCATTTAAAAAGCATGATATTTTAAAGAATTTCTTAGCCCTGTAAGTATCGAAATGTTATAAAATAAGAATTTGTTTTGTCAAAAAACTTTTGTATTTAACTTTTTTGTATCTCCTATAATTTTCAAGATAAGGTACCTACAGGGTCATCTTACCTGGGCAACCCTGTAAGTAGAAATGGAGTGGAGAAATAAAACAATTTTATAATTATTACAAATGTTTATTTATTACCTATAAATAAAAATATTTCAACCTTTGGTTATGTTTTGATGAATTAAAATATCACAGACTACAATCAATATTTTATTAGACGATCTTGTAGATTAACAAGACCACAAGCGATTATAACAACATGGTCCAATAGATGAACTATTCTTGAACGTATAACAGCGTGTGGTTTTAACATAGCAAACTCTCTCAATCTTCGTATTAGACGTTCAATATGTACCCTCAGTGCACTTATTACTTTGCCATACCGTACTTCATGTTTACTTAATTTTTGTCCTGAACTAAGACTCGGAGGCCTCAATAACCTTGAATTTTTAGTGTTAATAATGGTTTCTATTTGTTTAAAACCTCTGTCAGCCATTATAACACAATTCATAGGAAGAACATCAATAAAACTTGAATTCTTTACTATTTCAACATCTGTTGCACGACCACCAAATCCACATGATATAAAATTTATTAGTCCGTTAGGAGTACATCCAACTAAATATTTTATTGTGTTACATTTTTTATATTCACTCCATGTTAAAGCTTGGTGTAATGCATTAGAAGGCTTTTCAACTTCTATTTCGAAACAATCTATAATGGCTTGAACATTGTGATAATAAGCTTTAAATTGATTTGGAAGTAGTTTTTTAATTTTCCAATTTGAGGGCCAAATAATTAATTGTTGCATAAGAAATGCTATTACCGGTACACTTTTATTAAATATTTTACTGATTTGACTTGTACTTTTGTCAAAATCCAATCCTATTCGCGAAAATTGATCATTTGTTCTAATTTTTTTTAAAGCAACCATTACATCGGTATGACAAAGGTAGCTTTCTTCCACAATCAAATTGATTATAAAATAACAATCCTTTGGCA
This sequence comes from Monochamus alternatus, assembly GCA_037114965.1. Taxonomy (NCBI): domain Eukaryota; kingdom Metazoa; phylum Arthropoda; class Insecta; order Coleoptera; family Cerambycidae; genus Monochamus; species Monochamus alternatus. The sequence goes on from CM073428.1 coordinate 37,975,053, forward strand.
GTCCCAAATAAAAGCGACTGTGATTTTCTAATTTACATAACTCTGTATTCTCACTTTTGACATATTTATTGTCTGAACTTTCGGAAACATTTGATATATGCGAAGCCACATCACTTGCACTTGCATTGTCAGTTGAATCATCTTTTAATTCTTGAGCCTGTTGCTTTTCTGTTGTTTTCCTTTTAATGGTATTTACCCCCTTCTCTGCAGTATAAACTTTTGTACTTGTAAATTTGAATTTTGTTTCTGGTTTAACCATAACAGATTTGTTAGCTGTTGTAATTGAGACACTTAAGGAACTTGGCATATCTTTGTGCACGCAATGGCGGTGTACAAATTCTCCTGAAGATGATGGTACTGTGTCAGTGTTACCTTCATGGCTTGTACTTGGCTGTGGATCATCATACAGTCTTCTTCGAACAGATAATGTCTCTAATATATCACCTTTCCTTTTCCTAGTCAAAGGACTTAACTGTGGTCTAGTAGAGGATGTATCTGCTAGGTTTCTATGAGGTACAGTTCCGGGTTTCAATCGAATTCTTTGACCAATTGTTTTATAATACTGCCAATTTTCAGCATCACTTTCCAACTACATTAGTACACAAAATACAAGTTAATACAATACATAAATATACTACTTTTGTACTTACATTGAAATGGTCTTCACAACAAAATATAGCAGCTCCTGATGGAATAGGATCAGAGTTGTTTATTGCTTGATACCACAGAGTTCTAATATTTACATTTTTAGGCACAGTTATAAAAATTTTATTAGGGGAATTTAAACTGGTATTTTTACAGCTTTTTATGAAACAGCTTTTCTGAGACATTGTAATATTCACAAATCAACAAAACTGTTTATAACAACATGCAGATCATGTGAACATAACCTACAATGTCAAATATCAAACGTCACCGTCAGCAAACGTTTGAATGGTCACATTCTATCACAAATGGTGGTTCAGATTTATTACGTCACCGTAGATTTATTACGTCACACGTTTACGCGCCAAATTATTTATTCAAATTTCAAAAAAATTTTAAACAAAAATGCGGGTTTTGTTTTTAATAAAAATGTTCAAAATATATTTATTTAAACGTTTTCTTTAAAAATCAAGCAAAGAAAAATAATTGGAAAATACCCCATTATGAAGTTCAAAGAAAAAAAAATGAAGATGATAACGTAGTTCTGGCACCTCTGGAGTTGACATTAAAAACGTTCAACAAATCGTCGCCTCAGAACCAGACTAGTCTAAGTCCACTTTTTTCTGAAAATAACATTTTTATGCCAAATTATTCCATGTCCTTAACGCTATCCGCCAGTATATTCCATGTTCTCAAACGTCAATTGGTTTTGTAAATAAGAGGTGCCTGTTTTACTCTATGTCCATTCAACCTTGTTGATGTTCGAACCGTATTAGTCTATGTCCGAGTGCCCAATCAGAACCTTCAGAATAAGCGTCACGTGAGGACATAGAATAAACTAGAACAAATATTTTGATCATAACAGTTCGACCAGTCACCTTGTTTGTGCTGGTGTGTTGGGATCAATTTTTTTACGATTCAAGCAGTAAAAAATTGCGGATAATATGAGTGAATCTGAAAAGTCGCTTGCCGACCCCTTTGAGGACTCCGGATCAGAATATCAGCCCTCGATAATTAGCGAAACACCAAATGAGTGTGTTACGTTTGTAAAAGTTCTATAGGTTAGAATGCATGTTTGTTTTCAATTAATTGTTTTAGTTACGATGTAGATGATATTTCTTCTGATCTCATCGTTGAGTCGCAAAATGATGGCAGTGCAGAAAATGAAATCGACATTCAAAATGAGGGCGTTGTCACACATAGTCCAGGAAATACAGAAAATGCAGCAAACAGGTATTTTAATTTTTAATTAACACTGAAACAAACACAAAAGCTTAATATTTTAGCACAACTGGTACCTTTAAAAAAAAACAAGAAAACGGAAGGGCGATCCTGCAAAATGGAAGAAAAACGTAAGAAAAAAATTAAGACAAAGTGGGCATGAAAAGATTCCTGTGAGAAACTGTTTAAATTGTCGCTTTAAATGCCTTAACAATTTTAGTCTGGAATATGTAGAGCTAATTCATAAAGACTTTTGGAGTAATAGTGACAGCGAAAAGGCCTTTTTTTATGACAAAACAACTAAAAGATTTTTGTCGAGCGCAAAAGAAACAGAAATTTGCGTCAGAGAACAAAGACCTACTCTTTCAAATACTTTTTCGAAAAAAACAACAAAATACGTGTTTGTAAGCGATTTTATTTAGGTGTCTTAAGCATTAGCTAGATAAGAATCTCGTACTTTCACTGTCATAAGCGTAAAGGAATAACAGGAACTCCTCAAAGTGATAAAAGAGGTTTAGATACAAAGCAGCGGATTAATGAATAAAAAAGACAAATTATTAAAGATCATATTAATATGTTCCCTCGTCTTCCTTCACATTACTGTAGAAGTAGTTCTTCAAAAAAATATATAGAGAGAGGACATTATCTCTGGTTAAAATGTACGAACTATACGTCGAATATTGTAAAGAAAATAATTTCACTGCAGAAAAAAAATGGCTATATTATCAAATTTTCAACTATGAGTTTAACATTGGTTTCCACAAACCAAAGAAGGATTTGTGTGAAATTTGTTCAGAATATGAAGCAAAACGGGAAGGTGAAAATCTGAATGATAACTTACAGCAGAAGTGCAGACTACACATAGAAGCCAAACAGAAAGCTAGAGATGAGAAGAAAACGGATCTATAAGCCTGTAAAGATGATGAGACTACAGCTCTCATATGTTTTGATATGCAAAGTGTACTTACATGCCCACAAACCCAAATTTCAAAAGCGTACTACAAGAAGAAGTATGCAGTATACAATTTGACAGGATATGAAGTAGGAAAGAAGAACGGTTTCTGCGTTGTATGGCATGAACTTATGGGCGGAAGAAAAGGCGCAGATATTGCAAGTGCATTATACATTTTATTAGAAAAAGTTTTATTTGAAAGGCCAGAAGTTACCAAATTCATTTTGTGGTTGGATGCGTGTGTGCCACAGAATAAAAATTCCCACATGCCTGCAGTTTTATTATATTTTCTGAAGACGCATTCTCAAATGAAATCCATCGTTCAAAAATTTCAAGTACCTGGGCATAGTTGTGTGCAGGAAGTCGACGCGATGCATAGCGTCTTGGATCGAAGTTTAAGTAAGTTGGAACTGCATAGCCCACTTGCAATTTTCAGAGCTATGAAAAATACCAGAAGCAGGAAGCCTTATAAACTTGTTCAAATGCAAAAAAATTATTTCTTGGACTTTAAAGCATTGTCGCAACGTATTTCTCTTTCTAACATTCCATATAAAAGTTTAGTGCAGATTTCTTATGAAAATAACTCACACTTGGTGAAATATAAGCTAACTTTCAATGCAATTGAACCACACTCTACATCGATTTTGAAATGTACAACCAGGAAGAATGATCTCCCCCAGCAGTTTTTAGGACATCCCTTGCCCTGCAGGACAGCCGCTACCAGCGTGCCTGCCCGAAGACAAAATAGAACACATCAGATGCTTATCAAATCACTTTTCTGCAGTAGATTTGCAATTTTGGAAGGCCATAATTCCAAATTTCTGAACATTTTTTATTATTTTCTATTGTTTATATTGGTTAAAGTTCTTCAATGTTCTGATTGTAGTATCTTATAGCATTATTCAGAATTAAAGTAGGTATATTTCAGTAGACATGGTATTGTTGCTTATTTTTCAAAATATGAGAGAGTTCTGGACATAGAATAAGGTAAGCATCTACTTCGTTTATTATATAAAGTTCAATTTATTCTGTCCCAATTACATTTTTTTAATTTTACAATTTTTCATATTGTCAAAAAAATTAACAATTAAGCTGTTTACTATCCCACAGTAAACTGTCAAAATAAGTAAAAAAACATACAGTTAAACAAAAAGTGAAATGAGCATACAGTCTTGAAGTTTTCAAAATTAGAAAATCTCCTCCTGTAAAGTTTTAACAAATGGACTTAAGACTAGTCTGGTTCTGAGGCAACGAAATGTTTTACCATGGCACACAATCTAACGGAGCTATTAATCAGGAAAGATTCTGTAGTAATATATGCTATGTCCTCATTTACTGGAAAAGTTATAGAAGGTTTTGATAAGAGTAAGTGTTTGGTGGTATTTTTAGATATAACACTGTTAACCATGGTTAAACTAGTTTATATGTTAGAATGTTATAGAATTTGTGGTGTGGTGTTAGATGTATTTTGTAGTTATCACAGATCGTAACCAATGTACAGGGAGTCTCAAACTTGATAGTATAAGTATACTGCCAGGATACAAAAAATTTAAATAAAATTTGGGACACATGGTGTTAAATGGGATGAGGTAAGTTCCATTTTCAATAAAAAATATTATCTTTGGGACAGAAACGACTAATGTCATCATCAATTATATTTTTTCCAGAAACATACCTACATTTTTTTTCTGTAAAACCTCTTTTTTTTCTAATAAACTTTTATTAGAGATATTTTTCTGTACAAAAATGAATGGTGTTCTTAGCGAGACTGAGTTGGTCAAAATCAGGATGCCGGCAGGGGACCATTCTTGGACCAGTGCTTTTTCTGGCATATATGTATTACCTCGCTTTTATGTCTAGAAATACCTGCAAAACAGTTGCAGTTTTTTGTGAAGATTCGTGGATGGAAACCAAATTAGCCGTTCAATGTAACTTGGGTAAAATTAAGAAATGGTTTGATACATTTAAATTATCGCTAAATTCTAATAAAACTCATTATCTGGCTTTCTCTTTAACTGAAGCTAATAGGCCGCATTTTACTAGCATAATGGTCACTGGTTTGGAACATGAAATTGAAGGGATTAATGAGATCAAATATTTAGCTGTAGTTTTAGATACGAACTTAAATTTAATTTTATAAATTATTTATCAACTATCTAATTCTGCCAAAAAAACATTTACTTATTATTTACAAATATTTTGCTGTATCACTTTTTCGTTATGGAATGTTAATATGGAGTATAACCATAGAAATTATAAAATATACTCCAAGAAAAGAGGTACCGAAGCATAGTCAACCTATGGAGAAAACGCGAGTCTGGTAAAATTGCAGTAACTTTTATCAGTCGATTGCACTAATGGGGTAGCTTCACATTAATAAACGGGAATTTCAAAATAAGAAAATTTTACGTCCAATTCATAGAAACATATGATTTCTATGGTCCAATTACAAACATTTCGTTTTGGTTTCAATCGTACGCTGGAATTTAAATGCAGTATTACCAACAGTATACATTAAGGTTTCCCTAAATGGCTGTTTTCTAAGTTCCTCCAGAGTCTGATTATTTTTCGTTCTATATATTTTATAATTTCTATGGGTGGAACGTATATGAACTCATTACAGAAACTTACCACAACACATATTAAAAGTGATATTCAGGAAACAGATTATTCCATACAAATTTGCTTTATACAGAAGACATTTGCAACATCAGATCGCTATATTTTCACAGCTTATGTATATGAATATACATATAGTAATAAATACATCGATACTAAATTATACATTCTATTCCAAATCATAGAAAAAGTATTTGTCACAGAATTTTGATCTACACATTGCAAAAAGCATATAATTTTTGCCCATGGATATGAAGCATATTAACAATTTAAAATAAAATCTCAAATTTGACAAAAAAAAAATGTATATTTCACATGGGCACAAAGCACAAAAATGGATAGAAAATTCAAATATCGTTAAAGGCTGCATTGTAAAATACAATAAATCACTCTTATAAAAATATGTTTGTCTTAATGGTGTGCAAATACATCTAATAATTTGGTAGGCCTATAGGTTATTTTGTGTGTGTATGATGGAGGATGTCGATGTTCACTTTTTTTACTAATGGTTCAACACAATTCATATCAACACCCACCGACCCATACTCATAAACCCATACACTATAACCCACACTAAACCATGCACAGACACAGTAACACACAATTAATACTTATAGGCATCTTTTTTATAAGAACGATTTAAGTATTACATTTTCTTACGCAGCCTGCTACAAAACAAATTTTCATATCGTAAGTCAAAATCTATCCATTTTCATAATTTATACCCATTAGGACTTTTTACAGAATGATGAGAACTGCATCATTCTAAACATTGAAAAGATTCAAACCAAAGGACTTTTATCAATGTATTTGTGGGGGTTCTTTATGATGAGAACTGCATTATTATAAAGTTTGAAAAGATTCAAACCAAAAGTTTTTCCCAAACAATTTGTGCAGGGTCCTATGATTCTGTGCCCCAATTCTGAAAGTTTTCAGTATTGTAAGAAAGATCACACCAAAAATACACGGAACATGAAGGCAACAAACAAAACAAGACACATTTAAAGATCTCATATATTTAAGTATTATAAATATGTGGGATTCATTTCAATTTGACTATAACTATATACCTATGTAATTAAATATGTGGGATCTTTAAATGTGTATCAATTCATTTGTTCCCTGCATGTATCTTGGGTGTGCACCCTGACTAACATTTTAGATGGAAGTAGCTACCGTCAACTTAAAAAATAAAACGTATAAATTATTTACTGATTTAAGTAAATAGGTATTGTAAATAGAGAATAAACAAGCGTAATTTGAAACATTTACTTAAAATTGAATAAGTAAGTAACATTCGTAGTAAATATTTCAAACATGCATATGACGCAACTTAAAAATTTGTAATATCAGTGAATACTTAAATGTAAACCTATTTTTTTTCAACATACCTGTCTTTTGTTCATTCGTTTAACATCATCAAATAGAGTGGCGACGTCCATTATAAATTAGTATTTTATTTTTTTATGTACAGAAATACTGATGTGATGATGTGTTCTATGTACAGATTCAGATTTTGGTATAAAATTCAGGTTAATTGAATCACTTCAAAAGGTACATTAGTTTTCGCTATCTTCTATCAGAAAACAGTCACGTCAAAGTCAAAACCATGTCAAAACACAAGACATCAAATTTATTGTGACTGACAATGACAATTGACAAATAAGCAAAAGGTAAGCAAATAAGAGCCCGTTCGCATGACACGGAATTAGCACAGATCGAGAACGGAACTTGGTAACGAGACAATCCGGTTTTGACCTTTGAGTTGATTCACTGGACTGAACACTGACTGCACTTTTTGCGGAACAGCAGGTCGGAAGATTGCTAATATTTTAAAAATAGTAGAAGTATGTGATGATAATTATTATTTATTTACTTATTGTTTTTAAAGTGATATTGTTTTTGCATCGAGCCTTGTAGTCTTGTTTATCTACTTACTAGCCTTGAGTGTATATACACCAAGAGAGTCAGTCCTTAATAAAGACCTAAATAGTTATCATAATTCCTGTTAGATGTCGTACTATGTAACAATAAGCATTTATTCAAACGAAGGAAATAAAGCGCTACTATTTTAATCTGCAAAAAACTGCGAAAGCGTTTCGAGGGCGTGACCGCGTGACCCGTTTTCATATACCTGCCTAAATAATAAGATTGTGGCAATATATTTTATGTTTGAACCACAGATCATAAAGTTTGAAACATAAGCAGTTTATTTTATTGCGCTAGAGAAAGTAAGAATATGAACTGTTAATTAATTTAAAAACAAAACAGAAAATAAGATTGTAAAAAAGAGTTTTCAGCGATATACCAAAATTTGCAGTTTCTATTTTATTTCCTTTAAACATATTAAGATAATTCAAATGAATTCATATATAGAGTGAACCATTAACAATGTGCCAGAGTAGGATTGACACCTTTGGAGCAAAATATGAAGATATAACTAAATATGCCTTACTACAATGATGCTGTGGAAAAAGATACAGGTTTATATTATTTTTTTCGTTTTGTTTTTTTTTTTTGTAATAACTCTAGAATCGCTCAACCGATTGTCATTAAATTTGGTAGGGAAACATATTTTAAGAAAAGTAATCATAATTTCTGTAGTAGGTATCTATTAAGACAGATAGACCATTAACAATGCCAGTTGATGACAAATTCTCTCTTATTTTTTGAAATTTCTACCATTTTCTCGAAAACTGATCTAAAACAACCAAATATATTTTTCGCCGTGAAGAAATCTCTAAAGGGCCCCACAGACTTTGTACCATTCGTGCTAAGACGACCGTACGAACCAAATCGCGCGAACCAGGATTGTACGGTTTTTTTCCTCATACACTACGAGCTAATAGAACAGTCCGTTCAGTTTAGTTAAACGCGCGAACAATGATACCTCACAAGTTCTCCTAGCAGTGGCGGCAGTAATAGCAGTAAAAAAAGAAAAGGAAAAAACGTCGTACAAAATGGTGTAAAAATTTTGGCTTTTGAAGAGAAATATGTTTTCTCATGTCAATTTATTGAATGAATTAAAATTAGAACTAGGCGACTGGCACAACGAAAACTCTCTCGTAGAGTCTATTTTTTTAATAACCATATCTCTTGACGCATTTTCATCTACTTCCTTTAATTTATTTATTTTTTATTTATTTCGACATGAGTAATCCAACAGGCAATTCAATGCCCAATAACAGGATTACACAAAAAAAATAAAAATTCGTGGTAAGTACTTAAATTAAACCTAAAGAAACAAAGAAACAGAGTACAATTAACACTAATGTAGTAAAGAATTAACATATTAACATAATTAAGTAATCGTTATAATTCTTCTGTAACATACGTATTCGAGAATTACTTGCATAACTAGTATGACACGATGAAATATAAAAAAGATTAGCATATCTAGAAAAATTGAATGGTGACTAAATAGTTATTAATGCGACAAGTACAAAAAGTAAGTGTTTATTGCACGCGACGTGAACACATCGAGTGCAATAAACACTTTTTGTAGTTGGAGTTGCATACCATATTTTTTCTACGTTCATGCAAAATCCAAAAAATGTTTTATTTAGATGACACTAAGTGTAAGAAAATATGACGTCGATTTGAACCTTTATGTTTGTCATGAAGACAAAACGCTGTAGTAGAATGACAGATGAATGCAATACAACATTTACAATACAACAACATTTTATTGTACTAGTGCAATAAAGAACCACTTTTTCCACTAAATATAGTTCAATAAAGTTTTGTTTTTTGCATGAACGTAGAAAAAGAAATTTGACTGAAAATATAAGAAGAATCAACAATATTGGTAAATAATTTGTACAAAAATATAAAGAAAAATTTATTCTCCTAGACTAATTCTTTTAAGAGGTAGTGCGACAGTCTGACATCATATAGTACATAATATAAATATTGAGCACATCAACAAATCTTTTCTGGACATTTTCAGCTACTACCATATTCCAATTTACTTCTAACTGCATTATACAAAATAATAATTGAAGAAGTGTTAGTGGAATACTTGTATTGCGTAATATAAAACCTAGAGTTCTCATAGTGCTGTTGAGTCAACATGTGTCTCAACAGATAATTGACTATCTAAAATTATACCTAGGTCCTTAACTTCACGAACGACTCTCAAAGTATGACCGCCAATGGTGTAATTGTACGCAATATTAAGTTTTTTTCTAGAAAATGTTATACGGAAAAGTTTATGAGATTTTCAATAATCATTTAATCTGGACAGATCTTCCTCGAGTTTAATGCAGTCATCCACAGATTGAACAGTCATTCATAATTTAAGGTCATTCGTAAATAAATTATAATTTGAATAATTGAAGCAGAAACCAATGTCGTTTATAAAAAGGGTCCCATATGTCGGTCATGATAATCTTTTGATTTAATTTCCTACAGACATGGAAAATTTGTATACAAATTAACAAAATCATTGCTCTAGTTTCAGTTCGTACGTCTATGTGGTAAGTATTAAATGGAACGAACAACACACACACTGCAATCCAGGAACGTACACTCTTATCCGCACGTTCCAAAAATCAAACCGCAACAGATTTTACACGATGGTTAAACCGTGCCGCTTTTTTCTCCACACACCGTTCGTGCATGATTGTGCGGACCAATTCACGCGAATTGAACGAACGTAGTTATTTTTGTCAATAAGTAAATATGTAGGTAATTTTTTTTTCAAATATGAGTTTTATAAGAGTGATACTCGCGTTATTAACACAAATAAAAATATTTCAATTTTGACACCTTGTATCTTTTTCCACAGCAATATTTCACTAAGATATATTTAGCTATATCTTCGCTTAGCTTCGCCCCCGTCAACGTGGCGAGGCTAACCAACAAGAGAACGAGGCAGCAGATGCCCCTGGTTCTGGTGCAAGTGCCGCTAGACCAAGAAAGCATCTTGAAGGTCTCGAGACGTTGTTCTCTTGTGGTGAGGCGGCAGCGGTGGCGTCCCAGTGCTACCGATACCAAAAATTCGGTCATGGCCAGAGCCGCTGCACCTCTCAAACGAAGTGCGTGAATTGTGTCGAAGGCCATTACTCGGCCGAATGCAAAAAGCCCAGAGAGGCACCGGCCAAGTGTGCGAACTGCGGCGGCCCTCACAAGGCGAGCTATAGGGGCTGCTCCCAAGCCCCCAGGAAGACCGCCGGGAAAAAGGCAACGGTGGTAGCGGCGAAACCAACAGCTGGAAAGAAACCAGCTAAGTACCCGCATCCCCCCAAAACAACGGCGACGAAGAGCTTCGCCGATGCCGCGAGGCAGAAGCAGGCTCCCGTCGCGGCGCCTAGGGGGGGCCGCAAAACAGAAGCAGCCCCAAAAAGGCGTGGAGTGCACCCTCCGACTTCGTCAGCGCGCTGGCGAGGATGGAGGAGATGTACTCCGCCACGCGTGCCTTTTTCACCAAAATGCCATCTCTGTTACAGGAGTAATGGCAGGCCTTCTACTAGTGCAGTCCCTAAGAGTCGCCTCCTGGAACGTCGACGGGTTCCAGTGTAGGAAGAACGACCTGAAAGAGCTCTTGCCACGCCTAGACGTAGACGTAGACGTGGCTGTCATCCAAGAGACCAAGCTAAGGGATTCACAGGCCGCCAGGATGCTCGGATACGTGGTGTATCGGAGGGACCGGCCGGCCAGAAGAGGAGGAGGAGTCGCTCTGCTAGTCAAAAGAGGTATCGAACATTATATGTTGCAGGTTCCACAGCTGGTGAACATGGAAGCCGTGGCAGACTCTGTGAGCTCCCACCATGGAGATTACGCCGAGGTGTCCTGTTACCAGCCAGCATCTCTTCCGCTCTTGGACGACGACCTGGAGGTGGTAATGGGGGCATGGTCGCATACGGTTGCTATCGGCAACTTTAACGCAAAATCGCCGGAGTGGAATAGCACAACCACCTCAACACGAGGCAGGGTGCTTCTGCATTCCTTGCGGAACAACGACGACGTGTTTGCGTACGGACCTGATGAGCCAACCTTCCAGACAGGCGCAGCTAGGCCTGACGTGCTGGATATCGCTTTCCTCAAGGCAATACCGATGGAAGCCGAACTGACGACGCACCACGAGGTTTCCACGAACCACTTGTCCGTCCTGCTCGAGTTAGGCGGGAGCGTCGCGACGAGGCAACCGTAGTCAGGAGACAGACCAACTGGGAGCGGTTTCGTGCAGAAATACAACGGATCTGTCAACTAGTCCCTGTCATCCAGGACGAAACGGACATCGAGGCGGCAGTCATGAGCCTTGAGATAGATATTCGCACCGCCCTGGAAATCAGCACCACCGAGAGGACGGAAAGGAGACGTGTGGATCCTGAGTTACCTCTTGATTTGCAGGAGCAGATTAGGGAGAGACGTGCGGCCAAGCGACGAGCTATGAGGACGGTCCATCCACGCGATAGGCAAGTCGCCAACTAGCTCAACAGGAGAGTCAAAGCCGCCCTGGACGAACTCTACCAGGAGCGGTGGCATAGACACCTGGAATCGCTGAATCCTGGAGACGTAGGTCTGTGGAAGATGCAGAAGGCGCTGAGGGCTCCCCGCCGTCCGATACCTCTGATTCACGGAGAGAATGGAATCGTCTACACGAAGCGGGACAAGGCAGAAGCTTTTGCGGACAGCCTTGAACTGCAGTGTAGAGAAAAATTTCCCGACGACGAGGACGCGGATCACACGGACGAGGTGGAGCGCCGTGTGCGGTGTCTAAGACGCCTATCCGATGCAGAACCCATTAGACCCGCTACTCCGGAAGAAGTGAAGGATATCCTGCGCTACCTGAACCTCCGCAAATCGCCGGGATACGACGGTATTGGGGACAGCTCCTCCACCGGGGAGTAATGACGCCGCTGAACATCTGAACGTCATACTCATCCCTAAGCCAGGTAAGAACCTAACGTTCCCCTCTAGTTACAGGCCCATCAGTTTCCTGCCCATGACGAGCAAAATAGCTGAGAGGGTGATCCTGGCCAGACTGCACGAGACCACGGAAGAACTGCGCATCCTCCCGGACGAGCAGTTTGCGTACCGCCGTGGCCACTCGACGGAGCAGCAGATTCTCAGGTTAGTAGAACTTGTTTCCGCAGGTTTCAACACCAGAGAATCTACCGGAGCAGTCTTCTTGGACGTCGCCAAGGCCTTGGACAGGATCTGGCACGATGGGGTTATTGTAAAGATGGTCGACTTTGGCTACCCTGTCGGCCTAGTCAAGCTGGTGCCGTCCTTCCTAAGTGGCAGAGAGCTGCGTACGAAGGTGGACGGGACCGTGTCCACCTATCAACCCATGGAAGCCGGCGTCCCCCAAGGCCCCGTGCTGTCTCCGCACCTTTTCAATATCTTCACAGCAGACTTACCCAGGACAGAGGACACTTCCGTGTGCCTCTACGCCGATGACACCGCCATCTTAGCCCGATCCTTAAACCCGGAAATGGCGACGAGGCGACTCCAGAGAGCGCTAGTCAGACGGGAGAACTTGTGTAACCGCTGGAAGGTCGCGATCAACGCGGAGAAAAGCCAAGGTATGATGTTCTCTCGTAGGTACAGAACACAACCGCGAGGCCGCTTGACGTTCAACGATGAGGACATTCAGTGGACCGTTGAAGCCAGATATCTAGGGGTGACCCTAGATAGAAAGCTGACCTGGAAGCCACACGTCGACGAAGTGGTTCGTAAAGGCAAGTTCGTGAGGGCGAAACTCTATCCGTGACCCCATAAGGATAGCCGACTGAGCCTTGGCAACAAGGTAAGGTTAATCAAGTCTGTCTTGCAGCCACAGTTGACGTATGCCGGAGCAGCATGGGGATACGCAGCGAAGACGCACCTGAAAAGAGTGCAGGCCGTCGAGAATATCGCCCTGCGTTGCGCGACGGGGGACCCTTGGTTAGTCAGCAACAGCGATATTCGCCGGGATCTGGGATTCGCGCCAGCCCTGGAAGCGATGAAAGCGCGAGCGGAGGCTTCCTTCGCACGCGCAGAAGTCCACAGCAATCAGCTCATCCAGGCGGCGGTGGACTACCGACCCGATGCGGCCGCCAGGTACAGGCGGTCAAGGTTTCAACTCCTGGACTTGGGGTAAGTTGAGACTTTTCTTCTGTTTCAGGACCGTCAGGATCAAGAATAGGACCACAAAGAGACTTTGACTTTTCCCTACCCTACCCCGGAGCCCGTCCAGGCGGGCTCCGTTACCCTATCCTTTCCGCGATGCTGGACGACAGGGTCTTTACGGTTCTTTGTCCTTTGTCCGTCTCCCTAGAGCCACAGTGCTAATTCTGACTCAACTCAAACCCCTACCTGGTCGGAGGCGTTCGCGCCGCGACCAAAACATGACTACCCCGGGGGTTAACGAGTCGGCGAAGAAAGAAGAGAAGACAGAAGAGCACCAGAAGATAAGCCCTTGCCGACGAGGCTTGACAGAACAGGAGGAGGTTCCTCATGCCGCCGGCATCGGCCGCAATTGCGGTTGAGGCTGACCGGAGAAGGGAACCCACCTCTACGAGGCGTCCAGGCCTACAGCGATGAAGTGGGTAAAGAGAGATAGTCCTTCTCGACCCCGCTCATCCGAGGTCATTTATCCAGCCAAGCATATTGGCGCGCGGTCGCTAGCACTTGTCGTTTCGCAGTTAGTCTGTACATGTCGCGTGTTGATATCTTTCATTCCTCTGCAGGACTCAGTCTCCTAGCTAATATAGAGTTGTAGTCAATAGGTGAATACAGTGTGTGTGTTTTAAACAAAAGTTTTGTTCCTCCTGCTCCCATTTCCTAGCCAGTGTACCCTAGAGCTGCAGATGAACAGCCTGGTACTATAATAAGTGACGGGAATGTGTAAGGTAGAACTAACTTAAAAGAAATATCTACTGATTAATAAAGACAAAAAACTATACTTACCTACCTCTAGTAGGGGGTCTTCTACCTGAAAAAATAAAAACAATATTAATAAAAACATTATCTGCAAAAACTGGCATCCCTATAATAAAGATTACCTGCGTATTATTTAAATAAAGTGCCACTGGACGGAGGAGCTGCCACAGGGGACATCCGGTAAGTGGAAATTTGGTTTTGGTTTCGATTTCGCGGGCCTAGGTCAACTCCATTCACCTAAAAGTCTCACAGCAATTTTACCAAGTTACCCAGGCGCACGAACTTGAAATACGTTGCTCTTCTAGCCCAGGGAAGTCAAAGAAATTTATTTGAGCTAGCTTTGGTCTACTGTGCATGCCAAAAGTGAATTTTTCCAAATTATTTTACCCAAATACCTAGTAACTGTCTATAGTCGTCAACAAGGTATAAGAAATAAAGTGCACCGGGGTATAAGGTATAAGATAGAACCGGAAATTCATATAAACGGTGAAAATGAAGTACAGGGGCGTACGGAGCGGGGTTTGCCGAGACGTGACGTCATGGAGGATACGACGGAAGACGTCGTGGTTGCTCGTTTCCGCCCAGGGTCGCCGCCTACTACAGTTTCGCTTTAGCCGCCACCTCTCGTTCTATACGATGACGCTGCTGCACCAGTCGCGGACATTAGGCCATATGTAATTCCTGAAAGCCTAGGGCGAGAACATTAGGCGTCAGCGGCCAGCCAGAAGTGTCTATACAGGTCGCCCAATGTGAAGGTTGTACGCTTTAGCCCTAATCTTCCACCTTATCTCCGATAATCACCTATAATAACGCCATTATGAAAATTAATATGTAACTGAAAATTTCAAAAGTACATATTTGTTCATATTTAATTTAAAATTTAATGTGTTTCAAAATAGAAATTTTGAAACGACATGATAAAATAATATTTTTAATCCCCCTCGTATAAATGAATTCAAAATGGCAGCTTCCTGTATTACTAAGTTCGCGCATCTTGACGCTCATTCTCCCCTCCTCTATTTCTCTGATCCAAATTCATGTAATTTTAGTACCTAATATTGCGCCATCTATTAGCAAATAGTCCAAGTGTAAACGTTCTTTTTTAGTTCGTTTCCCATTACGCGAGAGTTGGTTTCCTATTCAGGCCAACAAGGTCTCCCATTAGATTGACTCGTCTTAGTGTATATAGTCAAGGCTGAAATATTGTAATAAGACTTCTCATTGCACGGGCAAAAACGTATATGGAAGATTGACTTAACGTTAGATGTGCTAGTGTCGGCCACCTATAGTTAAGTCAAGAAAGCTGTGTCGCGATGCTTTGCATATTTTAGTGATTTACACTGTGTTTACAAGAGAAAATTAAGTTTGAAAACCATATTACACAGAATACAAGTCACTGGAAAAAATATTGTCTTGTTTTGTATTTTATAGCAACGTAAATTAACAAATACTATTTTTTATAAACTAAGGATTTTAACTATTATGTCGAGGCTGAATAACATAAGTTTTTGGCTAAATTTGCAGACACTCCTTATTTTTGCATGTCTGATTTGAATGTATGTAGTGCGACATACATTACAGTCTGCTCAGGTTACATTTCAATCAAATATTAACAAATGTTATATAAAAATAATAACACATATTACAAAAAATATAGTACACATATTTGTCTTATTCCACTATATTATTCATGACACATGATAACATAGCTTATATAACCAATGATACATTTTAGAATAATCCTGTTGAATCCCAGAATTCCCCATTTGCGTGAGATTTAATGTTGTTTCATTTAGCGCTTGTTTCTTTCACAGTTTCCTTACAATATATTTTCCACGTCAAACGTCACTGACAGAAAATTGTACTAGTCGGTAAAATTTTTGTGCACGCTATTAAAACTGAAGATCTATTTTTGATTTCATTTTTTCTTAATAAATTTTAAAAAGTATGTACGTATGTATTGAACCAAGTGGAGTAAAAATTCACCTTTAACAAAATTAAAATATTAAAAAAAAATTTATAGTCGGCGTTACGTTTTATAATTATATTTTACACTGATTATTCACAAATTTAAAGCAACACTTACCGATCGGTTTTCACCAGTCGGCATTTTTTAGTATAGACGATATTTTGGGTTTTTTTTATCATTTTTATCTGTGGATATATGTTTTAATCGATGCAGAAAAATTCGTTATGTGACAGCTAACACCGATATAGTTATATACTTTGTGGCTAGCATAGTGCAGGTCTTCAGTCATACAAAAATTTATATTAGCAGTTTTAAGTTTTGCCCAGGAACGTAGAATAAATATAATTTAATACTTAATAATTCTCTGCAAATTTCGGTTCTCAGTTGGAATGGAACTTTTCAACAATAATGATAATTTTTTATTATAAGGAAAGGGGAACAATTTATTAGTAGGTAGGCATATCATTGTGAAGTGGACATTTTTTATTGTATCGTGGAGCATAGCCGGAAATTAATTGCAATACTATTAAAAAATAAATAAAATGGGTGCATAAAATCTGTAAAAAACAGTACATAATTTATATTGTTACATTTATAAAACAGTACGTTTATTTAAGGTAAAATGAATATGTATGTAATTAAAAATTCATGTAATAAAAATACTGGTTAAATTAAAAATTATAGAAATAAAAATAGTCTATATTACTGTAATGAGAAATTTCGATTAAATAAACATAGGGATCTTTTAAAAACATTTATTTTCGTTATTTTTTTGTTTAAATTCTAGATTTATTATGAAACGACGAATGATAAAAAAGAATAATTTGATCTGGAATGAAAACAGATTTGGCAACACGTGTGGACACATTTCGCGGTTCGCGCGTTTCTGCTGGCAACACCGCGGCATTGCAGTTTTTTAGCCAAGTTCTATCACAGATAAACTGTGGTTCTATATTTTGTGAATCCTGTGTGGACGGGGCGGGACGTGGGACGTGGGGATTGGGACCTAGCTATACCAGACTTCCAAAATGGTAGAGAATGACTAATGTTATAAACCTGCTCACAATTTATAGCAGTCAACCCAAAGAAATATACATGCAGCCCTTAAATTTTTCCTACAATATCGTGTGCCGCATATCTCTGAGAGCATACCCGATTACGCAGCTTCTGCTACGCATGCGCTGCGTTAGTACACGTTAGTACGCATGCGCTGCTGGCATTTCATTGGCTACGACGAATTGTCCGATCCATCTGTTTCATTTTCAAGGCTATCATGGACGGGTATATCGTTCGGGCGGGCAAAATTTCGGGTATATTTTTTCGTTAATTTAATTATGAATGTAATTAATTTTATTAGTGATTTGATCGAAATGAGGAATATCGGATGATGACATGTATGAAGAGTTTAGTGAGCGACGTCAAAATATGAGTGTAAGTGATGTTGAAATATATATTTCATTAACAAAATTGTACGTGAATAGCATATGTGTGCAAATAAAAAAGTGGTAAAGAAGTACAACTGTGAAACGGAAAGTAATGGAATCTCGCGGAAGGAAGATTGTATTTTTAAAATGAGTTTTCCAAAAAAAAAAATTCTATTGCCATATCTTACAAGATGAAACTTAGTCCGTATAAATGAAATCGGAAAGAGTATATACTGATAGAAAGGACGAAATAGTGATATGGTGAAGAAACTATTTAGAATAAATATTAAAAAATAAGAATCTGGATGGAAGGATATACTAAATTTTGACGAAACATGGACGTATGAATGCCATACGGAAAGCGGTACGATATGATTATAATAAGTGTTAATGTGTGACCGTTATAATGACAGTGCTAGTAACTAATGCGTCCATGAGGACAAGGCTTAAGTGTGATATTTTCGAAGTGCGCATCAGGTAGGTGTAAGCGGGTGGTAGTAGGCAATCGCCGTCCATAAGGACGGCATTCTAATTTGTAGAGAGGATGACACAGGTGGCACATTTAAAGTAACTTGTTAATGTGCGAGGTTCAGTCGACGTCAACTTATTTTTGATAACTTTCTGTGCTTTAACCCTTCTCAAATGGCACGCTTAGATAATCATACTACCCGTATCTTCCGTACTCATATATGTGTTGTGAATTAGTAACTCTCTATTATTTTCGACCTTGGGCAATTGAAAATATAAAATAAAAACTTTAAATTTTGAAATAAATAAATTATTTTTATGTCTTACTGTTTGTACTCTAAAAATAATGGATGTCATGTAATGTAATTATTTTTGTCATTTTTGTATATTTTTTTATATCTGATCGCATTCAAATTTACTACGCCTATTGTAATGAAGTGATTTTTCACCGCCCCGTATGATACAGGGAAGCCGACCGACGCTCGAACTTCAGCCAGCGCAAGAGCAATCGCGAGAACCAAACACGCATCGCCCCGCGCATTGAGGGCCCTGCCGCTGTGGAGATGTGACGTAGCATGCGCGCTCGATCCGGTGCGCCTGATTCTGAGTTCAGCGCGATAGATTGAAACTTAGAAAATTGAGTACCCGTCCTGGCCCACACCGAGAAGCAGCGTCGTATCCAGTAGTCCGCCCAGCAGATCTGCGAAGAACTGTACTAAGTTCGGCCGACCGTCTAGTGCGCAAGCGACACCGTTTCACCAGAAAAGGCTTGCTAGACACCAGAATCAGTACCTGCCAAGCCGCCAGACGAACCAGTTGTGTCTCCAGTGTTCCTGACAAGTAAGTCAACCGTTTAAAAATTATACTAAATCGCTAAGTGGACAAACCGGAAATTTGAATACCGCCGATTATTCTAAGTTCAAAAGTGGCATTCGGGTAAAATAGTAAAGTCCGAAAACCGTCAAGTGTGCAAGCGCCACTTCCAAAGCAGCATTAGGCCTTTTCAACTTTTAGTAGAAGATTTAGTTCCTGAGCCACCAGCACCGAGACTAGTCCTGTTCCGCACCAGCCAAACGAAGCGAGGTAGTAGCAGACTACTGCGCAGGTCTTCCGCCACTTCAGCACCGCGAAGTTAAGACCTAGCGAGGTGAGCACTGCAGAATCAGTACCGGCCGACCGCCCGTGCCAGCTAGACGTGACCAGCAGAGGAAGTGAGTAAGAGGTTGTTAGAGAAAACTTGACCGCTATTAGTGTGTACTAATCATACTTTGTCTTCCAGCTTGTCTAGTGTACCACGGCGTGGGTAGTCGCTGTCTCATTATCCGGTGGCTACCTCACCACGCGTTTAGTTTATAGGAGTATCCTATAAATTGGAACGTGGGCCGTTATTTACCGCTGTTTCTTGTACCCCGGTGTGGGTAGTTGCTATCGCATTATCTGGTGGCTACCTCACCATACGTTTCGTTTATGGGAGTATACCCTATAAATTGAAACGTGGGCTGTAAGTTACGCTTTCTACCCGTACCACGACTGGGTGGAGTTGCTGTCGCATTATCCGGTAGCTCCGCCTTTGTCGTAACTAATAAGCACTTGTTTTCTTTTCAGCTGTTCGGCCGTGCATTCCAGGAGAGGAGCTGTATCATTGTATTTTATATGTATATATTTTAGATAGAAACTGGCGCCCGAGAGCACCGCACCGAAACTCAGGCGTCATAGTGACACTACGTCGTACCGGAATCGCGACGTAGGTGCGTCACACTATGAAATGTTGCTCCCCGCACGCTTCGCCCGTCCCGCTTGTCTACAAGCTAGCGATTAGTCACTGTCCACAATTTCGTCCGCTCACTATAGGACCTAGGACTAGATATTTCCGGTCAGGCAGGCGTGTAGCGGTGCGGAGTGGCCCGCTGTCGGCTAGTGCATAACTGCGTGCTGTATTTTTGGGATTAGTTCTCTGAATATAAAACATGATAAGTGCGCGCAAGCCTTTATTTAATTTAGTATTATACATAATATACTATGTAACCCATTTCAAATGGAAACAGGTTTGTAAAACCGGTATTTACTATCCGATGTAGTTCGATTTTTTTAAAAGATAGTGTAGGAAAAACTATTCTAATTTCTGGCACAAAAGATTAAAATTTATTTTCTGTTTGTAATTACACATCATATAAATGTAAAAAATTATAATTGACGTTTAATAATAATTAGGTATTAAAAATAATCATAAATATTTACCAAATTTGGTATAAAACTATTTTAGGCGATTGTGAATTTAGCGCTGTAATTAAAAAATTGCTAAACAGTATTTATAAAACATAACATTTATTAAAACATAGAAAATAAATTGATCCATCTTTTTATAAACGAATTAAAACGAATAATAAATACCATTTTTGTAGGACAGTTTTCATTTGAAATGGGTCACACTGAATATACATATGCCATTTCCATTCATAAATTAAAACATGTTATATTTAGTTAAAATATTATTAGTTTTAAAGAATACGTAGAACAGTAAATATTACATGTATTTTGATTTTGAGAACCGCTCAATGTCAGATGATGTGGGAAAGTGGAAGTATAATCTGTTGCAATAAATTAGCTTTGTTCGCACAGTACACAAATTAATGTCCAATCGTCCGGAGCGTGCGCATTCCAACTAAAACAACGACGTTAAACAATGGATTTTCAATCTTATGGAGGCATTATAAAAACAATGCGCGCGCGTCGAACAATTTGGAACGGTTTCCAACTGCTGTGCGAACAGGGCTATTAATAATGGCAGTCTTTAAAACGAATCTGTTCTAAATTGCTCTGACGTATTGAAATCTATTTTTAACATTCAGCGTTAGTTCTTAATTGTTCCATTATACTTTGCAATTTCGTCTCGAATTATAAATTTTACTACTTAGTTTAGTTTTTAGTTTAGTTTATTTATATATCAAAGGCTAGTTTTACAACCACAATATACAAAAAAACATAATAAAAAAACATGAATAGTTTACATACAACATAAAATAACTCACAGAGATACCACTACAATACATATTAATTAGAAGACAATAAATAAAAAAAAACTTGTAGTTTGCATTTTTCAAACTCACCCGGTACGTACTTTAAAGCAAAAAAACTCTTATCTCCTTCGCCGCGTCTTCCAATATGTTTTATACTGTCATTGTATTTTTCGTACTGCCACTGCACGTACGTAGAGCGAGCCGGCAAACAAACAAGGATATAGAAGATGGGGCGAACCAAGAAAGCTCGTAGGAAAACGATTGAAAAATTGAAAAAGAAACTTAGGAAAATAAAGAAATACATCTCAAGTTCTTCTTCATGTAAGTAGATTTGCTTTTACTTTTCAGTCAATAAATAAATGCTAACTTCTTCTGTGGGGTCGGGGTTCATAATATGAACCCCACATAACACGAACCAATGTTTCACATATGTGTGAACCTTAAATTGCAGCGACATGGCTTGCACATATTTCCTAACTCCCTGTACGTATGTATCGGGGCAAAAATTAACAAAAGTTAATTATGTAAGGAAATAAATAATCAAATGGTTAATCTACTGACACGAGGTAAAAATTTATGTTTGGGTTATAATAATATCTCCAGAAGTAAAATGGAGGTGGATAAATAATTCATAAAGAACTGAGAGTTTTTGTCAAGGTCACAGGATTTTTATCCCAACGGTTTTTATATTAATACCGATAAATATAAAATATGAAACTTCTTGTAAAGAGTCTTAAGCACTATTAATTACTCTAAGAAAGTAGAGTAATACGACTAAAAATAAAGAACTGTTATGTATGGATGAGCAATCATATATACATGTATATATATATATATATATATATATATATATATATATATATATATATATATATGTTAGTTCGTAGACTTCCGCGGGTGTTATATGTGGTTGTAAAATTTCTCCTTTACAACACAGTAAATCTAGAACTTGGTAATACTGACATCAGTCTTATCCTAACTGTTGACATTACTGGTATTAAAATTGCTTTTTGCTCTTTAGATAATATTTTTGTCTGTCACATTTGGTTAATTGATGAATTTAATGTCCCGGAGTAGGGGAAGTATAAGAGGGCAAAATCAAGGAGCACGGAGTAATAACTATAAGAGAGGAGCAATGACCTATTTAAAGAACATCTGGCGCGCATCTGGCATTGCCTCATTTCTAAAAATAGAACACACATCTGGCGCGCATCTGGCATTGCGTCATTTCTAAAAATAGAACCCACATCTGGAGCGCATCTGCCATTGCGTCATTTCTAAAAATAGAACGCACATCTGGCATTATATTATATCTGAAAATAGGTCGCATTCGGCGTGGAATTATTTATAGATTTAGAAATAAACGACACCTGTTGGTATAGTAGTGGGGGATAGAGAATGCGGTTGAGACTCATCAGTAGTTAAAATGGCTTCATCCACTAATGTTCAATCCAGTGCAGTGCGAAGTAGTAATAAATACGTAATTATTGGTGCTCAAAGTTTTGCATTGAATAAATCCAATACAAAATCGATTTGTGTAGGCCTGTGTGAAAATTTCAACTATGATCCGTGTATAGTTCTTGCTGGAACAAAGAGTGATAAAATAATATTCACTTTAAAAGAATGGAGTGACCTGTTATCCCATCAAGGCATTATTAGCAATTATTTCTACATGTTTGATACAATGGATTCTATTACTACAGACAGATTTACAATACATTTTGAGCGGTTCTACATCAAACAGATGATCAGTTTAGAAAAAGACTGGAATAATCTATATTTGGGTTTTGAGACAGTGTGTAACTTGTGGGAGCTACTACCGCTTATAAAATATCAAGCTGAAATGATGAAATATTTAAAGTTTGCCACTTATTTCAACGTTTTAAAAAGTGGTTTACAAAAGCAGACAGGTAATCTTTTCTCAAACGCCTTAAACATTCTAAGACCTGAAGAAAATCCGAATAGTCAGAATGTGTCTTTGACACTCGAGGTGTTATATTTATATCCAGAGATATTTGAAAAAGAATGTACCCTCAATGAAGGAGGTTACAATCAAAGAACAATTGAATCAAGTGCATTTAATGGTGGCCTGGAACCACGCCTACCGCGCTTCTAGGAAGAAATACTGGGAGTATGTAGCTGTTGACCGATATCGTTTTAAAAGGAAAATAAAATCAAGTTCCAGAATAATTAATCCCGTATTAGATCCAACTTATAGGTCTAAAATATATAATGAAAGATTTTGTAATAGCGAAACAGAAAAATAAAAAGATATATATTTGAAAATCATGTGTTTTATTTAAACTAATGTGAATACATTATACTAATTCATTTTTATTAATATATGAATTAATTTTTTTATCCAATCCCAGCCATTTAACTAAGTAATGATTTCCTTTTCTTCGTACAACTTTTTCGACGAGATAAACGTCCGGATGCTTGGTTTTCTGCAACTCTTCTGTATAAAAGGCGCCTTTTATTTCCTGCCCACTTTGGTCTTCAAGTAAATATGTAGTAGGAATAGTATTATTGACTTTGGCAATCCGAAAAATTTCGTTGGACCAGTTTGGAGTATACCCTTTCGAAAATGCTTCTCGGTACTTACTAATTCGCACAAAATTATCTTTTTTAAATTATGCAGGTTTAGGATCCACAGTTTTAATACGGTTGTAAACAGTGTCAAGAATTGTTTTGGCATTTGTGTTATTTACTTTGCTTGGAGGTACACCAAGTGTTCTGTGCAAAGTATCGTTGTATTTTTTAATATCTTGTAAAATATTTATCCATTTGTAGTTTCCTTGGAGACTAAATTGTTTCCACATTAAATTTTTTAAAGTGCGATTAACCCGTTCCACTACACTAGCTTTTAAGGCAGAGTAAGGCAGCGTAAGTGATTGATTTTAAATTCAGTCATTAAGTCGTTAAAATCTTTGTTGTAAAATTCTTTCCCCAAATCGGTTTGACAATTACGAGGCTTAATTTTCATTTGCATGAGAATCTTACGCATTCCATCTCTCACATTTTTTTGCAGTTTTTCGTTTAACTGGTTCCGCCCAGACAAACTTACTAAATACGTTGCTGACTACAAGTATGTATCGAAAACCTTTATTTATTTTTGCATAAGGAATCATTTCTACTAAGTCTCCTTAAATAAGATCATTTAGTCCCTTGACAATAACACGTCGCCTACGAAATTTTTTTCTAGCTGGTCTGTGTATCTCGTTCACTACTTCTTCTTTGATGGTGCTCATGCTTCACACTTCAAAACAAACTGAACAAAGCATCTTTCTTTTCTGGGAAGTCTTGGCGCAATTTTGATAAAGGGGTTAATTAACCTTAATTTATCATTTTTTGAGAAAGTATACCCAATTAAATCATTTTTTGTAAATATCTTGTCATTTACCAATATTAATGTGTTTGGTGGGTGAATATGTACATCATCAACTTCTGCAGTCGCTAATGGAAATTGGTAAATGTCTTCCCCATAATTTAAATTATAACTTGCACCGATTGGAGTAATTTCCGAGAAGCGTGTAAATATAATTCTACAATCTGTTCCATAGATCGGTAAAACACAGTAATGTGTGATAGTTTTATTTAAAAAATGTTTTCCATGTTTATTGATCGGCATATTGCACAATGCTGTTAATATTTCTACAAGTAAGTTTAATTTATGCGATTATTTTAGCCTCTCTTAACTCGTCGACGATTGAGACCAATTCATTTTCATGTCCAGTGTTACCAGCAGTCATTGATGCTACCAGCAAACGCAGTCTGTCTACTAATTCGTTGACATTGTCCCAATATAAATAGTCGGTATTTTTCTTAAATGATTTTAAAAGGAGTCTTCCACCTCTTTTGTTTGTTTGTCGAGTAATTCTATATTGTGGTCTTGTGGCTGAAATTTTCTTTATTTTTGTAATTCCCGCTCTTTGTAAGTATGGTCCAATTATAGTAGTATATTTTGTTGAATTATTTCCGATTATTTGCTCGTTTGCATCATAATTTTTGTGGTATGCGTTCGTTCGTTTCAAAATATCCATATAGTTGTCTAAATCGTCCTTTTTATAACTTTTGAGCTCCTTTTTAAATAGTAGCTCGTAAAGACCTGGAGTGCCAGGATATGTTATCCCTTCTACTCTAACGTCCTTTCCAATAAGATTAACAGGTTTTAGTGTTAGTCCGAGATATAATTTATCTGTTTCCAAATCATGAATTATCCCATAGTGATGATCAAACTTATTTTGGGTATCCCTAATACCTTCGTCTATATATTTTCTGGGTAACTCGTGAAAATCTTCCAGGTAGGTTTGATAGGATGGTGTATTTACGTACTGTTCCACTGCTTGCCTAGTTTGTTCTAATATTTCAGTAATGCTTCGATCTTGCAAAGTATCTTCGTCGGAAATTCTGCTTTCTGAGATTACGTCAGTTTCTAGAAAAGGTACTTCGCAAAGCGTAGCAAATGAGTTTTAACCGTTCTTTGTTTTGGAGTATTTTTCTATTAGACTAGTCTCAAACAGAGAAAGGTGGGGTGAGGTCTTAATGGATTTCTTAGGTCTTTTGGGTGTAGATTCATAAGGTGATTCTTCTTCTTTTGCTTCCACCTTTGGAATAAAATCCTCTGTTTTACCTATTGTGGTGATAAGCTGTTGCAGAGGTTGATAAGTTTGTTTCAATTGAGCCTGTGTTTTAGCCAAATCGGATTTTAGACTTTGGAATTTTTGCTTTACTGCTTTTCTGTCTGTAACCAGCTGTTTAGCCAACTCTTTGTACATTGCTGTTTTGTTAAATAATAATTGAAAGTGATATATGTAGATGTATTTATAATCTTTATGGCAAAATGTATGTATCAAATCCTTTTCTATACCGTCCACTTCTTAAAGAACAATCCTTGTCGATAACAAGAAAAGCGTACCCACTTTTCCAGCATATACCACACATCTCTTTAAACAGTTGGAAAGACATATCTGTGGTCACATGATTTTCATATATATGCTTAAGGTTGGTATTGTCCTGTTTAAAAATTACAACCAGATTTGCATTGTCACGGATTAGTTGTTTTAGTATAGATGAATACTATAACTGAGTTTGGTTTTACTTGATTGGGTGGAATAATGTCTTCTTCTTCTCCATATTCATAATATCCGACATCCTTAAGAGGTTGAAATATTTTCCTCAGGTAATCATATTTCGGTTGATAAAGAGATTTGGAATATATATAAACATTTTCAAATCTTAAACCTTTGGGATGCTCTAACAATGTAACCATAACATTAGTTTTTCCACACCCCGAGGGACCAACAATTAAACATCGTTTGGAATGACCTCCAAAAAGACCGTTGTGCTTCTGATAACTATCTTGTACCGTCTGCTCATGATTGGTAATTGGTAACGAGGAGTTTTGTTTGACTATTCTCATTGTTTGACATCTATTAAAAAAGTACTGTATGTAGAAAAACTATTTATAGGACGCTTTTGCTTTAGATAAGCAGTTTTCTTTGAATCTTGGGATAGAAGACATCTATATAAGAGGTCAGGGTTTTGTGAACATGCTTATCGATAAATTGTCTTTTGAATTACACATACCAGGTTATAACTATTGCGGACCAGGAACTAAACTCTCTAAACGACTTGCCAGAGGTGATCCAGGTATAAACAAATTCAGATCAGAGCTGCCTTGAGCACGATCGAAAGTACTCTGAGAGTAAAGATATTGAGAAGAGACATCAGGCTGATAAGGTTTTACAGAAAAGGCTTGGGAGCGAGTTAAATCAAAAGACGCTAGTGTTGGAGAAAGACTTGCAGCTCTAGGCGTAACTGGAATAATGAAAGCAAAACTAAACTTGGAATGGGCCTTAGAAAAAGAAATAAATTAAAAAAGGAAGGGGGATGAAAA
The DNA here is from genome assembly GCA_037114965.1 of Monochamus alternatus. Taxonomy (NCBI): domain Eukaryota; kingdom Metazoa; phylum Arthropoda; class Insecta; order Coleoptera; family Cerambycidae; genus Monochamus; species Monochamus alternatus. The sequence goes on from CM073428.1 coordinate 38,002,138, forward strand.
AGCAGAAAAAACGTATTATTAAGACACCTAAACGAATTGGTGGATACTTACCCCTTTTATTCCCTCTTTTGGGGGCTCTTGGAGCTTTAGGAGGTGGTGCTGCTGGTATAGCAAAAGCTGTCAATGATGCAAAAGCAAACAAAAAGTTATTGGAAGAAACACAGCGACATAATAAAGCCATGGAAGCGAAAGGGAAAGGACTGTATTTTAAACCGTATCGGGGTCGCGGATTATATATATTGCACCATATAAAAAAAACTTCCAATAAAGCTACCACATCACGCCTTAACCAACAACGAACTCGTTCGGTATGTTAAACTGTTAAAAATACCGCATTTTAGAGGAGTGTTTATGCGTAATGCTTTACCTGCTAAAATACATAAAATTGAATGTGCCATTATAAATCTAGATGATGAGCAAAATGTCGGAAGTCACTGGACGTGCTACGTTAAAGAAAATTCTGAAATAATTTACTTTGATAGCTATGGAAATTTGAGACCACCAATAGAATTACTAAGATACTTTAAAAGCGATGGTAACAATAATATTGTGAAATACAACTACGAAACAAAACAAACAGATAATTCATATAATTGCGGTCACCTATCGCTTAAATTTCTGTATAACTACTTCTACCGAGAATAGTGTTGGTCAATTTAACTAAACACATAAAAGAGTTAACAATGACAACCACCATTGCTCTTTCTGGAAACAATTCTATTCTAAGCGCTGATTTTAATCCTTCTATTTATCTAGAAAACAATCAATATGAAATCGGATTAACAGATTTTGAGACGTTTATGACCATTCCAAATATTGAAGAAGGGGTGAATAATAAATTTTATTATGATGACGACGATAAAGAAATAACAATACCAACCGGATCGTACGAATTTGAAGATTTAGCTAAATTGTTAACAAAACAAGTGGCACACAATTGGATTTAACAGTCGATAAGGACACATTAAAAAGCACAATTAAATGTTCACAAAAAATAATTTTTTTAAAACAAATAATAATACGTGAAGTATTAGGATTTAATAAAACAGTTCTATCGAAAGGTCAAACACATGAGTCTGATAATATAGTGAAAATTTTAAGAGTAAATTCACCATAAAAGTACTGGATCAAGACGGAAGACTAATAAATTTTAGAGGTGAAACTATAACCGTTAGACTCCATTTAAAAAAAGTTTCAAATGGTGATTAGATATAATAAAGAAGTTCCAAATCAAAAGTCTTATAAAAAGAAAAAATATAGATCCAAAATTAGTATGCAAAATACATTCAAAGCGTTAACATCTAAGAATCATACGTTTTTAACTAACCTTAGGTTTAAAGTACTGGTATAATGGGTATTTTAAATGTAAAATTTAAAGCCCTATGTTGACAACTCCATCACAAACTTCGAATTACATAGTTATCAACCATCTGTGTCCGGATCATTCGAATATAATGACGAAATCAGAATCCCTACCCAAGAGGTTGATCTATTTACATTACCTTCCGAAAGTCATTTATATATTGAGGGAAAATTAACCAAAGATGACGGAACTAAAGCTACAAAGTTAAAGTTTATTAATAATGGTGTTGCTTTCTTGTTTAGAGAAATTCGTTATGAATTAAATGGAGTCACAGTCGACACCAATAGAAATGTAGGATTAACGTCAACAACTAAAGCCTATCTATCTTACACCGATAAGGAAAGTGTTAGGCTTCATAACGCGGGATGGATTCCAAGAGAACATAAAATGGAAGAAAAAATTACAGATGGTGATGGAACAACGTTTGCATCCCTCTTAACATGTTACTAGGTTTTTTGAAGACTATAGAAAAATTATTATAAATATGAAACAAGAACTAATTTTGATACGTTCGAATAATGATTTAGATGCTATCACTAGTAAAGATGATACTGAAAAACCCAAAATTGTAATTAATAAAATTTTTTGGAGAGTTCCACACGTTTCAGTAGACATTCCTCAACAACTGGCACTAACGAAAGTTATAGAAAACAATACTGACCTTATGCTCGGTTTTCGCTCATGGGAATTGATTGAATATCCATATTTAAGTGAAACAACCCAACATTCTTGGTCCGTAAAAACAAGTAGTAAACTTGAAACTCCCAGACATGTAATCGTTGGATTTCAAAAAAACAAAAAACAAAAAGTTACGAGTGACATGAGTTGGTTTGACAACATTAACTTGACCAATATTCGCGTATTTTTAAATAGTGAGAAATATCCATATCAAGATCTTTATTTAAATTTAAAGGCTAAAAAGTTTGCCTCTCTGTATGAGATGTTTTCAAATTTTCGAGCATCTTACTATGAAACAGCGAAAGAACCTGTATACACACCTGAAGAATTTTTAACTATTTGCTCTATTGTACATATAGATTGCTCCCGACAGAAAGAGGCCGTTCAAAGTGGATCTGTTGTTATGCGGATTAAATTTGAAACAAACGAAAATATGCCTAAGGACACCACTGCATACTGTTTAATTTTACATGATAAAGTGTTCAGCTACACCCCCCTAACTAAAATTGTTAGACATATCTAATAGATATTTAATAAAAGCGGTTTTAAACATTTAGTCAGTTTACAATGATATCCAGATACAGAAAGGCTTTGCAAGATTACAGAATAAAACTCAAAAATCTGAAGAAGGTAATTGACCTGTACAGTGAAAGAGTGAGTGTAACAAAAAAGTTAGCAAATTTAAAAATATGCCATTAGTGATAGACATTCAAGGACTTAAGGTAGAAAACAACAAATTTATTTGAAAGAATTATCGGTATATAACGGTTACAAAATATCTCATTATATTTTTAAACCCCCATTTCCTAAAAAGCATCTACCACCAAAGTTTGAAAAGCAAGCTACTTGGCTAACAAATAACCACACTGTATAGATTGGAATGAAGGCCTACATAAAAGAATACTCGTCCAACCCTGTATATGAACTGCAAGACCATCCGCTACTTTCGTTTGAAGAACCCAGATGTTTTTATCATATTAAACCCAAATGTATTTGTTCTCTGACCAATGTATATTTTATAATGTCATGATTTTTTTTAACAAATAAAATATGTTTCTGAATATTATGTTTTTTTTATCTTGTTTGAACAAGTTGTAAATTAAACGCAGTGCCAGATGTGATCTATTAATGAAGTAATAAAACCAGATGTGTGATCTAATTTTAGAAACGATGTGATCTATTAATATGTATGACATAACGCCAGATGTTGTTTATTAATAGTTATGTCATACATAATGCCAGATGTGCTATCTATTTCGAAACAGAGGCAAAGGTAGGGGTAAAAGATAAAATGCACACATGTGTAGTCAAGTATCATTATAACTTCGACAATGAAGTGTGAACATTGTGAGAAGTGCTTCTCTAGAAAATTTAACTTACTGAGGCATATTAAAAATACATACCCAGTTCTTAAACAGAAAATTAAATCTTCGCCAAGCAAAAGCAAGTGCGACTGCAAAAAGAGAGGTGTAGATGGGTCTGTAGCCCCCGCTCCATCCAAAAAACGAAAACGAATTGACCGACCCCTTACTATAGTGGAAGATGTTGTGAGCAAAGTCCATAGTGCTTTCACCAGCAGAATATCAAGTTTTCGATTCACGTCCCAGGATTCATATTGACTATAAGGATTTTTTTGGCAAAATTCATCAAAAAGTGCTGGATGTTATAAGTGAACATTTACGAAAATACAGGGCTCTCAAGATAAATTTTGAGGTGTTTGGATTTTACATTATCCCTGAAAAGGAGATGTCGGAGATAAAATCATTTAATACAAAGAATAAAATTGTGACAGAAGCAACAGAGTTGCAAACAATGTTTGAATAGTTTATAGCGGAGATGACATCTCAAACATCAGAGTCCCAGGAAAAAAATTCAGGGTGGACCTTAAAGGAAATAACGTTTCTCGATGTGAACATAAACAAATATACACCACTTTCGGCATCTTCATATATTTAACTACCTCAAAATATTGCAAGAAAACAAGCTGTACTAAATGTTAAAAACAATGATAGTGCTTGTTTTGCGTGGTCCGTTATCGCAGCAATATTTCCCTCACAAGGTGATCCAACAAAAACCAGTTCGTATCCACATTATAACACTTTATTAAATTTTAATGGTTTGGAACTTCCTATGAAACTCAAAGACATTGCAAAATTTGAAAAATTGAATAATATATCAATGTATTTGGAATAGAGTCAGAATTCAAAGATGGTAAAGTGATTACTGAAGTAGTTGAACCTTTCCATTTTACTTCAAGACGGCAACCTACACATCAATTTACTACTTTTATCCGACACAACTACAGGTGTGAATCACTACTGTCTCATAACTGATTTATCAAGATTGGTGTCGAAACAGAAATCTAATTACAATGGGCGATTATATATCTGTGATGGATGTCTGCAATCTTTTAGAAAAATGGAACAATTGAAATCGCACAAGGAAAATGATTGTAACCATGTTTGTACAAAATTACCAACTACTGATTTAAAGGTAAACAAGTATGGAGAATCTATACCCGAAAATATCCTAAAATTTGTGAATTTTGAGAAGCATCTGCCAGTACCGTTCGTAATTTATGCCGACTTTGAGAGTTTGTTAAAACCCATTGATCATAACGAGCCTTCTGATGACAAGTCATTCACAGCTCAAATAGGTGAACATGTACCATACTCTTTCGCTTTTTATGTGAAATGCAATTTTGATGACAAGTATTCAAGATTTGAGTCATACAGGGGACCAAACGCTGCAGAAATGTTTATTGAAAAGCTTGATAAAGTAGCTTTGGATCTGTACACAAACTATTTAGGACATGTTAAAGAAATGCTGGTTCTTACTGACGAAGAGAAAATTGCTTTTGATACAGCAAAATGCTGTCACATTTGCAATAAACCATTTATGCCCTGGGATATAAAAGCTAGGGATCATTCCCATTTAACCGGACGGTTCAATTTTGCAATACATTCTGTTTGTAACTTGAAATAGAAAATTCCAAAATTCATTCCAATTTTTTTCCACAACCTCAACTACGATGCTTCGCTTTTTATTAAGAAACTGGCTACCAAGAAAGAAACCATTTATGTGATTGCAACAAAGAAAACTACATATCATTTTCTAAGTCAATCCTTGTGGAGAAATCTGGCGATCCAAAATAACCAGATACGTACCTGAGATTGAAATTTGTAGATTCTTTTCGATTTCTGTCCAAGTCCCTCGACAATCTGAGTCAAACTTTGGAATCCCATCAGTGTATCGAAACTCTAAAATATTTTCCAGATGAAGAAAAGTTCAAATTAATTAGGCGGAAATGAGTTTTTCCTTATAGTTATGTGAACTCATTCGAAAAATTGGAAGAAACTCAATTACCTATAAAAGAAAATTTTTATAATAATTTAACAAAGCAGACTCTTTCTGATGATGATTATGAAAGAGCTAAAGATGTATGGAATACTTTCAACTGCAGAACATTAGCGGAATACGCAGATCTGTATCTAAAATCAGACGTCTTGTTACTAGCTGATGTGTTTGAAAATTTTAGAAAAGTGTGTTTGGAACAATACAAACTGGATCCGGCTCACTATTTGACGGCCCCTTAATTAAGCTGGGATGCGATGATGTCTTATTCTGGGGTTAGCTTAGAGCTCCTAACAGACGTGGATGCTTTACATTTCTTTCGAAAATCAATTGGTGGACGTGTATCCCAATGTAGTAAGAGAAAGACTGTGGCAAATAATAAATTTTTACTTAATTATGACCCTAAGAAACCTACATCATATATAATGTATCTGGACGTCACTAATTCATATGGGGCAGCCATGAAAGAATATCTTCCAACTGGTGACTTCAGATGGATGGAAAAACAAGAGATTGAAAACTTTGATTGTTTCACTATTGAGGATTATTCGTCTAAAGGCTATGTTTTAGAAGTCGACTTGGAATATCCATCAGAACTCCATGATAAACACAATGATTTACCTTTTTGCCCAGAAATGATTACCCCACCAAACTGCAAACTTCCAAAACTAATTCCCAACTTATACAACAAACACAATTATGTTATCCACTACAGAAAATTAAAGCAGAGTTTAAGATATGGACTGAAATTGAGAAAAATACATAGAATCTTGGAATTTTCTCAATCACCGTGGTTAGCGCCTTACATCGATTTAGACACTAGACTCCGAAATTCTAGTAAAGGAGAATTTGAGAAAGATTTCTTTAAATTGATGGTTAATTCAATATTTGGAAAGACTATGGAAAATGTCGATAAAAGACAAAACATTAAATTCTGTTCATGCTGGGAGAATAGGAGAGGTCAGTTAGGTGCAATAGCGTTAATAGCATTTCCATATTTCAAAACGTGCACCATATTTGATGAGAATTTAGTAGCAGTACAGCTAGGAAAATTAAAAGTCGTATATGATAAACCTCTATACGTTGGCTTCTCAATTTTGGATATTTCCAAGACCATCATTTACGAATTTCTATAGGGCTACGTCAAACCTAAATATGGTGAGAACGCTATCGTCTTGTATACCGATACGGATTCCCTGATTTTGGAACTGTTCTGCGACAACCCATACGATCACATCAAAAACAACATTCAATATTTTGACACCTCTAACTCTACTGTAGACAATATCCATAATATACCCAAGACGGAGTCAATAGTAGGCAGATTTAAAGATGAATATGCTGGAAGGCCTATAGAGAGCTTTTATGGTACAGGTGCCAAAGCATATTGTGTTAAAGCCGACGATGTAACGAAGAAGGCAAAGGGTATATCAAAAAGTGTTGTCAAAAAAGACATACATTTTTCTGATTATGTAGAAATCGTTGAAAAGGGTGGTAAAATATTCCGCAAAATGTATATATTTAAATCTATATTACACACCATTTACACTGAACTGAAGAACAAAGTTGCCCTTTCTTCAGATGATGACAAGAGGTATGTTGAAGCTAACGGAATAACAACCCGATCCTGGGGACATTACCTCCTCAATGAGGATGCCAATAGAAATTTAAAACTTCTCATACAAGAAGTTGAAAAAATATTAGATGCTCAAGACGATGAAATGGAATGGGATTTCGATTTAAATTTATTGAATTTGTCAAGTGATTGATAATAAAATCTTAAAAAAGAATTTTTGTTTATTTGTTACATCAACCAGATTGGCCGAGTGGTCTAAGACGCGTGGTTAAAGTCTTAATTTTATAAAGGAATGTGGGTTCGAATCCCACATCTGACATATTTTTAAATCAAAGTACATTTAGAATTATTTATACTATTTTTATTATTTGTTTTAGTTTTTTTTGTAAAATAAGAAAACTTAAATATAATTTAAGTTTTTTATCTATCAGTTATATAAGTGATTTACAAAAAATTTGTTTACATTTTTACATTTATAGAGCCCATTTACACAAATGACACCTGGACTGATGGTCCACCATCTACGTGTGAAGACCAGTCAGGGCGGTTATGATGCACAAAACATGGTAGCTGTATTTGAAGGTTAAACTCCTCTCTGTAGTGTGCTGGTATATCGGGCCATGCATGTAAAAGTTCTAAGGGGCTAACATTTTCTATCAGATACTGTAGTGGAAAATTTGTAAGCTCTGCTTCAGTAAAGGTATACAATGATTTACCTTTTTGATGCAGTGTTATTACTTCCACTTCTTTACACTTTAAATAGCACAAACCTTGAGCCATAGTTCTCGAACACAAGTGACTATTAAGATTATGGAGAAGGAAACTGCAATATACCACTGGAGAAATTCATTTAAACTTTATCCCTCATCAGCATCACTATTTATCGTATTATTATTAGTAGAGGGGTGTTCTCTGTAAAGCTTCAGCCAACCAGAGTCTTGCACAACACCATTACTCCTTCTTACTAATTTGTAGCTTGTGGTTGGTTGGTATAGAAGCTTTGAACATTTCTTGATAATCATATTTATAAGATTTCATTCTTTTCCAATTAAAGGGCCAGCTATCATTACGTGTCCCATTATAATCAAAGCAAATAAACACCTCTTTAGAGTTATAAGGTCGCTGTATAATTAGCAAACTTTTTAAAATGGCTTGTAGAACTAAAAACTGCGAAGCGTTTATTGTTGTTTCTACAGATAAACATACTAATTTTTATGGTAATATATATTTTATATGGAATAATAAAACAATTTTATGATAATAGCATTTATTATATAATGATATTAACAAAGGATTGCGACTACGTCATTTCCTCGTCGCTTGCTTCTTCAGGTTCTGGAATTTTATTAGCTAAATTGCTGTCTAGAAAAGGTTTAATTTTATAAAGCAAATATTTCCTACCTGAATTAATAACTCCATCAACAAAATCACTTACTGTGCACTGCCCTTGTAAGTATTCGTCACATAATGTTACCAATTTTTTATATTCCTCAGCTAACTTGTTGCAGTAGTCTGGAGGAAAATATTTACCCACGCAATAAATGGATTCGTGTAATGCGTCAAACTCTAAATTTGAGAACGTCTGACGTAAATTGAGAACACCACTTTCAAGGTCTTTTATTATTTCTTCTACACACCACATTTTTAATTATTTGCAGCACTTAATCTAAAAAGGCGAACGGGTCTGATCTGCATACACTTTTTATTACAATAACCAATTATAAACCTAGGTTTAAATAACCACAAATCACAATATTGTTTGCTGATTGATTATCTTACGACAAACGCAGCACTGAAGAATTTCCACATTAGCACTCATATTTCAGCAAATAATAATCTCAGAGGATCAAAATCTCATATTAATTCACTTCTAATATTTGTTATTCTTTTACAACTTCGTAAGCAAAACTTTTGATTTATTTTATGTCTATCCAGCCACCTTTTACTTTTAGATAAATATCGTATTGCAATAATACTATTACACTCCAAACATGTTAGAATTTCGACTTCACCAGACAAATTTCCTTCGACTTCAATCTGTATGTCTTCCATAACTGACTGAAAATTGCTCTGTTAAATGCTTTTAATAGAATAATTTTCCCCCTACTCACTAACGTACACATATCTATACCAGATCTTCTATTTTTGGAAATGACTTAATGCCAGATGGGGTGATGTAATATTCTATTTTTAGAAGTGATGTAATACTCTAATTTTAGAAATGACCTAATGCCAGATGTGGTGATGTAATATTCTATTTTTTAGAAGTGATGTAATACTCTAATTTTAGAAATGACAAATGCTTTCCAAAGCTTTTTAGAATCCTTGGAAGAAAATGTTCTATTTTTTATGAGAAACAAGTTATATATTAAGGCGTTCAAATTTTATGCAGTACTTGTTTCTCATACGAAGTTGAGTAAACTTCACAAAAATGAGTGATGAAATTTGTGTTGACAGTGAATTGAAAATTCAAAAACAATACTTTGTAGATAGTTTAGAAATTACTGCAAACTCAGACACAAATATGATTTGTGTATCAAATAATTTTTTCACTATCGATATATTGGAAGATAAAGAAATAAAGCTCTGTACATTCTACCTGCTTCTAATTTTGCGGCTCAAATTTTTCAATGTCGCATCTGTAGTTTACCACTATTTAGTTACGTACCTACTAAATACTGTTTGCTTTGTAACGGAAAATGATGTGTACTGTAAATAAAACAATAAATACTTGTAAACTGTTAACATTGTATTATTTGCATCCCAATATTAGATTTGAAAATCCAAACCCGCTGTGTATACAACCATTATTACATTATTTTATTCACTCTACTGTCGAATAGAGGCCGCTGTGATGCAGTTTTACTTGCTTAATCACATCTGGCGTGCATGTTTTACGTTACAAGTTTTAAGTCAACGAATTACTGAATACTGAATGTAAAGTTCGCTGTAAAAATTTTCAGACTATGAATTGGTTTTCGCCGTTATTTCTTAGTTTATGTGGTAGTTTTTGGTTAAATATAGTTACTTATGTGCAAAGTGAGTGTATTTTTCTAGCCCTGCACTGCAAGTGACTTAAATATTTGTATACTATATAACTTGTAATTTGTAAGTACTTCACTCACCTTTTAAAGTTTGAGCAGTTTTTTTTTGGTTGATTAATTAAAAAAATGCATATTTCAAAGACACCTGCATTAGTTTTATTCATATATTTGTATACTTAAAACAATTGCTATAATAAATATCGTGTAAATACAAGAAAATATATATATAATCTAAAAAAAGCTGGCAGTTTCAATTTAAAAACAAATAATACTTAATAATTTATTTTCAAAAAAAAAGACACTACAAATATAAAAATATCTGGAAACACTAATTTTAACAACAAAAAAATATCACAAAATAATATTACATTTTTTTACACAAATCATTTAATATATATATTTTTTTAATTAAACATAAACAAATGACAATATTTACGTAGAAGAAAATGTAGTTTTACTCGCAGTAAAAGTTCGCAAATGTGAGCCTTACCTCGAAACTGTATAGGGTGTGTGTGCTAAATATATGCAATAAAATGTATAATTTAATTTTAATATAAAATTCAATTGTAAATTTATGTTACAATTTCGTAAACACTGTCACATATATTCAAATCCTCCTCATATCCCGTCAATAAATTTCGAAGATTATTTAATTTACGCTCATATTTGCGTACCTTTTTTAGGAGCTCGGATCGTTGCATAACTTTGGCGGTTGCATAGTCTTTACTTTTCTCTTTGAACCGCCGCGTCTCTTCCAAAAATCCCAAGAAATTTTGTATTCCTGCAGTTTCTTCATCGCCACTTTCGTCCGGCCGCGGTGTTGACGCCGTCTCTGGTTCACTTCATACCTCGGGACGCTAGTATTTGGAACCAAAGTAGAAGAAAGAACTTTTCTGGAGTGTCCAATGGGACGCAAATTTTTAAAATCACCATCGATGATCTCAAAACTGCTATTGAATTCTTCAGCTCTTATATCCTGGAAGTCTGAAGTTCCAGCCTCCATTCTTAAATGCTGAAGAAGCTTGATGTTCTTTTTGGGGACAAATTTGCCCACCCCCGAACTATTGCCAGCCAGAACTTTCACTTTCATGTTTTTAGGGTGTTACGTGATAATAAGTTGATGATTTAGTTAAACTAAGTCTATATGACTGAATTATACAAATATATAACAAACACTCCTACTCCACAACTTAGATATAATTAAAGTTTTGTGATGAGACGTAAACCAATTACAGACAGTCTTTATTTTTTCGCTAGCATGCTATGGCTTTCAAAAATCTATGCCACCCAATGCTCCGCCCACAAGCTTGGTTTGATATTCTTATTGGTTTAAAATAGCATCTGCTTACTACGCATGGTACAATTTTTCTGTAAATTGTGGTAACATCAAAAAAACAGACCCCCTCTGCTACACAGTGTCATTGTCCTACATTTTTTTCTCTCATTTGTGGGAACATTGACTTGTTCTCTGCGTTGTCAAACATTTTTACACCCCAATTCGACAGAATGTAGTATCCATTTCGAAATATGGTGTGAATGTCCTCAATTTTCTTATGATTAGTTTTTAAGCATCTGTCATGTAACCACTTGATCCTCTATGTTTTTTCACAAACAGCGTCGTTGTCCTCCATTTTTATATAAGTTATGGGAACTTGTTCTTTACATTGTCAAACCAAAATGCTGTTTTCTCATGAACTCGCATCTGCCATTTGATCCTATACATTTTTACACAAAGTTATGAGAAACTTTGATGTTATTAATCCCACATCCTTCTTACGACATTATTTTATTGTATATATTTTAGTTTGAATATATCTCTCAGTATTTTTTTTAAATTAGCACCACCGATATATAAGTAAGCACCAGTGCAACTTTACTGCAGTACTTTCAAAACATTCGAAAATGTCTATCAAAAACGGTAATGATTTTCAAGTAAAAGTGACATCAACAAATAGTGCTGTGTCGAAAAAACCTTCCTGGGACACTGATTGGGATACAGACTATCAAAAAGAAGAACAAACGAAAATGTTATTTTGATGAATGTACTGATGATTATGTTGCACTGCAACAATTTTATGATTATTTGGATAGGATTTTTTCCATATACTTTCCTAATTTACGTGTAAGTTCTCGGTGTTATCCTCCTTGGTACATTAGATCGTTAATTAGAGATGTTAGATATAAACATTTCTTGTGGAAGCAGTATAAACGCTCTAAAGATATTATTCATTATAATGAATTTAAGACATTAAAACGTACAGTAAAGTATGACAGTAAGATATTGTTAAATAATTACATATTGGCTATTGAGAATAATATTACTCATCAACCTCAGAATATTTGTAAATTTATAACTAAAAAAAAATCATATTCAGACTTACCAAATACATGAACCATGATTGGTTTTCTGATCCAGTGGAGATTTGCATTAGCTTTTGCTTCCGTTTTCCAAAAATCGTATTCTACTCTATGAATGTGCCTTTTGTCTGCGACATTAATAACTTTAGAATGTCTGAAATTCGTTCTCTTTTGGATTGAAGTTAGGTGTTGTTTAAGGAAATTAAAGCTTAGGTTAACTAGCGGTTTATATGGAATACCCCCCTTTCTTTTGCGGGAGTGTGTCGCAGTATTTGCTCCACCATTGTGTAAATTAATAAACCTATCCTTAAATACATGTACGTTTCCATTACAGTGTAAAATATCTAAGGTCACTCTAGTATTAAAAAAAGTGAAAGATCAGACATTAGTAATTATCGGATTATTGTTATAATCAGAAATTTTGCTTTGTATTGAAATGCTGTTGTATAATTTTCTATTTCATTACACAGAACATTTAATTACGGAGGCTCAACACGGTTTTTTAGGGACAGGTCTAGTGTTACGAATCTCTTCTGTATTACACAATTTTTAGCCAATGCCATTGATGATGGATTTCAAGCTAACGTGATTTACACTGAGACTCACACACTACTCTTGAATAAATTAGATAATTATTTTGGTTTCTCTTACAACTTATTAAATCTTATAAGAATTTATCTTTCCAACAGAGGTCTACATGTTGTTTACCGCAGTTGCAAGTCTACTGAAGTACGAGCCAACTCGGTGGTCCCTCAAGGGTCTAATTTGGGCCCCTTATTATTTAGCCTATTCATTAAAGATATAACCCTCCCTTAGATGTTAATGAGAAATTAGATTAGGTTACAGTCCCGGCTGCTCTTTAAGTCGTGGCTGGGTGTGGATTCTAATTTCTTCTTCGGCTTCTGCTTCCTGGCTCAGGTATATGTTATTGTTTAGAGCTACTGGGGCGCCAGCCGCATAAGCGACAGAAGGGGAAAAAAGACTAGACAGATTTAGACGTTTTCAAAATTCAAATAATTATATTAAGTTAGTAGAAATGGCTTACAATAATTAAGCAAATGTTAAATTTATGACTAAGGGTAAAATTATCAATATAACATTATCAATACATTATCAGCACTCCATGAGCGCAAGCAGCACAAACAAATGACATAAACAATCAGTATAAAAAAATGTAAAAGATTTAAGATCGTGTTTCAAAAAAACAAAAAAAATTCAGCCCCACTCCACGATAGGCTTGTATGGTCTTAAAATTTAAGTGCATATAATTTTAAGTGAGATTGATATGATAAAAAAAATATATTACTAATATCATTTAGAAAAAAATATATGTCATTAAATTAACGCTCGAAATGAGATATGCAGTATTCAGATAACCCCTTAAATAATAGGCCGGTGGCTCTTAATTATGTCATGACAAAATAGAATAGGATACTTTTAAAACAGCTGTTTGGGGATTTTACAAAAAATTATAATTTGATATACCAAGAAATAAATTTATCCCTATACGATTAAATATTCAAGCATTACGCTTATTCAATATGTTAAAATAAATGAGTGGGCTGTGATACTGCTTAAAATGTAAAAATTTAAATAAAATATAAAAATTTAAATGTAAATACTTAACAAATAGAAAAACCTGTGTTAGCGTGACCCATCACGCTAAGGTGACATCTTCGTGGAGGGGCTAATCAATACATGCCGGGATGCAATTATGTCCGTGACATAGCCTGGCTGTGGAGAGCAGACTCTGGAGGCAATAGGAAGGAGCAGAAATCCCATACCTTGGCGGGTTGTAGTAGCAGCGGAGCGGTACCACTATGGATCTGGGAGCTGGGTGAGAGTGGCTTTACTAAACCTATCATACGTTGGCACGGTCCTCGCCAGAGGAAACCAGCTTATAGACTATGCTTCGAAGATGAGAGTAGAGATGAGAGTGAGACAGTGGAGACTTAACTGGGCCCCGTAGTTGGGGTTCAAATAACGGAATTACCTTAGCAGGCACGGGCAGCTTGAGAGTCTTGGGTAAACAAGCATCTGTGGCTTGAGGGTACTTCGCAAGCAATTTAACAACCACGTGGGTCTCACGCAAATATACGGAAACACATCCCTGGCAAGATCGAGTTAATATAATCTCTGGATAATACCTGGAATATCGATTCCAGTTAAATATATGAATAAATGTAAAAATATTAAAAGCTTACCTCAGATGTAATAAGGTATTACCAGTTAATTAATATAAACTATAAACCAGCTGTGCACCTTTCAACAAGTCCATCTTCTCAAGACAAAATGGCGATCTTCTTCCTTTGCGGAAATCGCCACTCTCGTCTTTACAAGAAGTTGCAAAAATGCGCGAAATTTTGAAAAAGTTACTAGTTCTAGTGAAAATCTGATAAAACGAATGCCACTAAATCGACCCTAAATTCATCTGTCAACACTTGCCAAAATAAATTAAACAATGCCGAAATCTCATCTTTTAAGCAAATTAAATAAGATGCCAGAAATTCTCACAGCTCGTAGAGCAAGCAGTGCAACCACGCTACACGGTAAGTTCTACTACATTCTCTTAACATTTAAGTAAATAAATAAGAAACTTCTAACCTAGGAATATCTTAAGTTTCGTTTATCTTTTAGTTAGACACACTACTACCTAAGGATTCTAAAACTAGGGATGTTTCTTGCCAATAAGGTATCAGCGTCAAGGAAATGATAACAGTAGCAGCTATACCAATGCGGCTTCGTGTCACACAGCCTCGGTATAGCAAATAGAGATAGGCAGGTTACTTGTCATTCTCTTGTGTTCGTGTCCTTTGCCCTTCCTTCTTATTCCATCCTGTTTTTAAGCTGCACTGCGCTGATGAAGGGCAAAAACCCAGAAACAACGTTGTCCGCAGTTGCTTCGTTGTTCCCTCCATCTTTTTTCTCTGGATCCATCAAGCCGTTAAAATCCACCTGTCTCTTATAAGATTATGATCCATTAAGCTCCTTTCCTTTTTGTAATACTTAATTTATTTGCCAGATATATTTTTATTTTTAATAAATATATATACCTATATATTATATATACCTATTATATGCATTGTAAATATTACATAATAATTTCTTGAACTTTTTTCTCTTCTATTCATTGTTGATTTTAAAAAATGGATTTTATTTTATGTTTTTTTTTTAAAGTAAGGGATTTATAAGTTAGCCCCGTGGGATAATAGGGTTACCGGCGAACAACTCACTTAAAAAATGTAACGCGCCTATGGCACTACCTCAAGGGTGGGTGAGGAAATGTGCCAATGTCATTATAAAACGATAGTTTGAGGTTTTTCGCTTCAAGTCTCCTCTACTGAAAGCATCACGAGCCGCCACTGGTATCGTAAATGAGAGAAAGAATACATTAGTAATTACTATTACACATTTTCGATAGAAGTCGTGGGACGCCAGTTTACAGTGTTTTCTCTTTCGGTGCGAGATTAAAAATTCGACAAAAAGTAGACTGATAAGCTCTTTACATTTAGCGCGAACATTCTAAATATTGAAATTATATTCGTATTTGACTTACAATGCGCATATTTTCGAAAATTCGTATCAAGGTAAACAAGGAACCATTTCCAAGTCGATCGTCTATAAGTAGGAGGGGATATCGGTCTTTTATTGGATGCGCATTAAGTTCTCTATAGTTCACACACGTCCTGTGTGAGCCAACTCTTCTTTGTGTCAGCAATATTGGGCTTGCATATGGCGATTCACTGTCTATAATAATCTCATTCGCCATTAGTCCAGCTCATATGACTAAATAAATAAGACGTGTTTAAAGGATAGGTTGACAAACATCGCGATTATGAGCGTTATCTGACGGTCATTTGGAAAAACACTACTCCTTGAGAAAAATTAGCATACAGAAAACTGTGTCACAATTTAAAAAGAAAAGCAAAGTTGGCAGTATAACTGGTAGAGTTCGCTGTAGCGAAAAGAAAGTAAAGAAACTAATAAATAATTAAAAATCTGAGGTTAAAACATATAACATGATTTTCTGTGAACATGAAACATGCACGAAACATGGATGCAATGGATGGTTTAAAATTAATATATTTTTGCAACGTGATGAAGGTAAGTTATCGCTCTAGTGCATTCTGATAAATGTTTTCTGTGTTTGACTAAAATTTAATATAACGCAAACAGTTAATTATAGTTAGTGAAATGCTTATCTAAATTGCCTTGCCTACTTTTGTTTGTTTTATTTTTTAATATAAAATACTGTTTAATATACTGCTGTGTACCAAACTGCAAAAATATATCTTATTCCTATGGCATCACAGATACTTACAGAAATCAAAGCTTTTTCAGAGTTACTGCAGACAAGGAAATGTTTGGGGTTAGAATCAATTCGCAAATTATGTAAACCAAATTTTAATCTCACGAACAAAAATTATTACTTTGAATTAAATGTTTTAAAAATATTGAGAAGAATAACTTCACCTTATTTTGGTATTTATTTATTTAAGGTTGATTCGTTTTTTAGTGAATATAAAAGTAATGATAAATACATATATCTACGAGTCTACTGATTTTTTTTGCTAATACTGAGTATATTTAAATTTTCACAGAAAAAAATTATCAGTAATACATGATACTGATGAGAACCATTGTAGTTCGGAACAAATGTATGTAAACAATAGTATTTAGCATAAAGTATGCATCTATTTTTTATCATGTTAATCGCTATTAATTACTAGTCATGTAATCAACTTCTTTTCCTATTTATAATAGAATAAAGCATTGAAAAAACAATTCTCTTTTTATTATTAATCCAATCATACCTTCTTTTTTAATAGATATATTATAGAATTCATTGTTTTATTATACTGTTATATAGTGTGCAACTTACATGAAATAAAATTCATAAATCATTGACTACATAATTTTGTAAAAAATCTGTTCAACTTTTATATTTGAACTTTTAATTTTTTACGAAATTTTGTTATTGAGAATTATGAATTTTATTTCATATGTACGTTGCACTTTATATATTAAAGTAAATTCAAATTTACCGCCAATTGCTGCGTAATGAAGCTTATTATACAGCGACATCTATTGTATAGATTTTGAGAGTTATAGTTTTCTCAAAACAGAAAACGTAGCATAGTGCAATTGTTATTTTTTCTCCAAATGAACGTAAGATGCCGCTAGGTATGTCTGGAGCAAGTCGTGCTTCCCATGAAAGACAGAGAAAAGAAGCCTCTTATTTAGTTACTCATATGGTCCAGCTATTATTTTACGAACAGACTCCCGTTCACTAGCAAATTGATGGTAGGGGTTTCGATTCACGACAAAATTGTTCAGTAGTTTTATCTGTATAGTAGCATTATTAACTTGCAAAAATAAACCATCGACTTCAACTAATTTTGGGAAGCGTGATAGTAAGTTACTAATTTCAAATTTTTCTGGTGCATACTGTATTTTCGTGATCAACTTGTGGATGCGGCTTAATTCGAAATATTCGAGCAGCTCGTCGTCGCGTAATGTGCGTCTCTGCATGGTTGATATTTGTTGTAATCTCAGGATCATCATATGTTACTACCAATGATAAAATCGTTTTCAAGTGCATCATCCCGCACAATGCAATGCTATTTCCGTAGTTACATTAGACATTTTCCAGGTAGCTCAAAATTCTAGATAGTTATACCATAAACTAAATGTATAGACCGGTTTTTCAAATAGGCCAGAATATTAATAGAATTTCAGTTTGATTAAATGCCACTAGATGTTGATAGAATTCAGTTTTTACTCAGACCCGGCGTATCTGCGACACACACAGTTAAACAATGACAATGTAAATATTTAAAAAAATTTTAATCCGCCTGTTCAAGCATTTGTTTAACTACCCATAAAAAAACAAATCATTAATTTTATTTCAGTGTGTATAGTCTTTTACTGTATATACAGTATGCCACGGTTAGAGAGGGAAAATATTTTTATTTTTCATTTTACGGGAAATTGATTCTTGATTAAAAATGTTGCTTTTTTAAAAATGCAGTTGGCATGGAAGACTTTCATCTAACATGTACAGGGTGATCAGAAAATTGGCAAATATAAAAATCGTTCAAGAATAAACTGCCTTTGTTTTTAACAATACAATATGCTTTGTTTCTTTATTTATGAAAGATGTTTATGTAAAATTCATTTCGCATATATAGCGATTTTTTAGTATTTCTTCCTTTACGTAGAGTAATTTAGGGTTACCTGAAATATATAATATGTTACAGTAACTGGTGACTATATCGCTGTGGGTTCGGCCCCCGCAGCCGCTAGACCGTATATAAGCTATATTCGTGGAGAGGATTGGTACCCTCTCTGCGGGTAGGGTAGGGTGGAAGAATGTTGGCTTAGGTTAATGTGAGAGATTGATACCCGTTAATGAGGTAAGGTAGGTAAAAGTACCTTTCTGACAGACATTCAGACTGTTATAAACATAATATATTTTTTAATTAATGGTAAATAATTTCATTTATAATAAGAAGTATTGGGAATATTAAAGGCAGTATTAAATTTATTTCATTGAATGAGGTACAAAATTATTGCAGATAATTTAAAAACATGGTTCGACTACATATGTTCAAATGTCAGTGGGTTTGGATAATGCTTAATTTAGTTTTATTTTGAATACATATTATTTAAAACTGTCTATGAATATGAAAGTATTTTTTTAACATCCTGTATATTGAAATCTAACTTTGTAGTAATATGATTTTTTCGCAAAGTAAAACTAATAAATCTCTATATTCATGTTAGTATTTACAGGTTCAAAAATATCGTTATATCGTTATTACTATACTGTACGAGTTTGCCAAGACAAGAAAAATAAATTGGAAATGTAAAGAAAATAACACAACTATATTTAACGTTTATGGAAAAAATAAAAATCTTGATATCCCAAAAAGTAAGTTGGTACAAAAGTTAAGTTGTGTTTAAGTTCTAGACACATGAAGAATTAAATTTTACACACTGTAAATTAAATAATTTACGATACATGTAACTTTGCTTCTTTTAGTTAATTATTTTTATTGCAGTAAATATAGGTATAAATTCTTCAAGTAGTATTTACACATCTAGGAGATATCTACATATTTTACTGGCCCTGTATATTTTTCGATCATGAAATGCGTTAGTCGATCGTATATAAAAATTTGTATAAATAAAGGGTTAACATGATTGCCTATATATTTGTCTGTATATTATATGCACAGCATAATTATTATATAAATTACAATTGGCTCTTAAAAAATATTTTTTGCAAACATATTTCAAATTCTATAAAATAATACACTATGCGCTTAACTAACAATCAATGGTAAAGGTACCGATTCGCTGGTGCGACTGCGGCTGCGGCTCGCGACTGCGATTCGTCGCCAACCAATAGACAGTTTGAATATTCTCATCAACTACAGCATTTAGCGAGGCTGGAAATCAACAAAAAAAGAAGCACTGCATCGGAATTCGGGTTGGTTTTTCGTTATGATTTATGATAGAGCGCTGTTTTTGGATAAGCCGTTAGCCGATGCCGAAGACCGAATGCAAAAGCACGCGGCAGTACGCTCTAAGTGGGCGTTCCAATGTTTTAAATGCGCCGTATTCTTGAAATAGTGTTTTCTACAAACTTGAATAATTTAGTTTAGCAAATAACAGGAATGATGCCTCCTGCATCATTCAAAGGTACCGAAGTAAAACGATATATAACAAATCTTTAAGGGCACCACAGACTTTGTTTAATTCGCGCGAATTGGTCCGCACAGTCATGCACGAACGTGCCAGGCACGAAGTGTGTGGAGAAAAAAGCGGCACGGTTTAAACATCGTGTAAAATCTGTTTCGGTTTGATTTTTGGAACGTACGGATAGGAGTGCACGTTCCTGGATTGCAGTGTGTGTTTTGTTCGTTCCATTTAATACGCACTACATAGACGTACTAACTGACTAACTAGTGCAATAAATTCTAAAAAAATTTTGTCTGATTTTATTAATTTGTATAAAAATTTTCCATGTCTATAGAAAATTAAATAAAAAAATTACCATGACTGACATATGGGACCTCTTCTTTTTTGTCTTTTCATAAACCTGCTTCAATTATTAAAATTATAATTTATTTACCGATGACCTTAAATTATCAATGACTGTTAAATCTGTGGATGACTGCATTTAACTTGAGGAAGATCTGTCCAGATTAAATGAATATTGCAAATCTCATAAACTTTTCCTTAATATGTATTAGTAAATGCCATAGTATAACATTTTCTAGAAAAAACTTTATATTTCTTACAATTACACCATTGGCGGTCATATTTTGAGAGTCGTTCGTGAAGTTAAGGCCCTAGGTATAATTTTAGATAGTCAATTATCTGTTGAGACACATGTTGACTCAACAGCACAAAAAACTATGAGAACTTTAGGTTTTATATTACGCAATACAAAGTATTCCACTAACTCTTCTTCAATTATTATTTTGTACAATGCATTAGTTAGAAGTAAATTGGAATATGGTAATTATTATTTTGTACAATGCATTAGTTAGAAGTAAATTAGAATATGGTAGTAGTTGAAAATGTTCAGAAAAGATTTGTTGATGTGCTCAGTTATAGATTTAAGAGAAATTTATTTACCAATATTGTTGATTCTTCTGAAAATATAAATTTTCAGTAAAATTTCTTTTAGTCACCATTCACATTTTTCTAGATATGCTAATATTTTTTGTATTTCATCGTGACGAACTAGTTATGCAAGTAATTCTCCAGTACGTATGTTGTAGAATAATTATAACGATTACTTAATTATGTTAATATCTTAATTCTTTACTACATTAGTGTTAATTGTACTCACTGTTTCTTTAGGTTTAATGTAAGTACTTACCATGAATTTGTTTTTTTTTGTGTGTAATCCTGTTATTGGGCATTGAAATAAATAAAAAATAAATAGACTAAAGGAAGTAGATGAAAATGCGTCAAGAGATATGGTTATTAAAAAAATAGACTACTAGGGAGTTTTCGCTGTGCCAGTCTCCTAGTTCTAATTTTAATTCATTCAATAAATTGACATGAGAAAACATATTTCTCTTCATAAGCCAATTTTTACACTATTTTGTATGACGTTTTTCCCGTTTTTCTTTTTTACTGCTATTACTGCCGCCACTGCTAGGAGACACTTGTGAGGTATCATTGTTCGCGCGTTTAACTAAACTGAACGGACTGTTCTATTAGCTCGTAGTGTGTGAGGAAAAAAACCGTACAATCCTGGTTCTCGCGATTTGGTCCGTACGGTTGTGTTCGCACGAATGGTACGAAGTCTGTGGGGCCCTTTAGGTTAGGTACATACATAAATCTTTCAAAATATTTACGTATATCTTTTTAATTTAACTGTAGATGTAAATATTGTTATAACATAAACTTACATAGTTCTGTATATAAGATCGTTCACTTTTGTCTATAAGTATGTGAGAATAATTGTAAAAATATGGGGTTAAAATAGCAAAATAATGTGTCTTACAAACGCTTTTTAAATTATTTTATTTGAAGAGAATTTAAATAATAAAAGTGGATAAATAAAACATCCAGAATTTTATTTTTGAGAGTACTTTTGTTCTACGTGTTAAATATTTCGAGATTTCTATACCTAAATGCACCAAAAATTTGATACGATGAACTTACATTTTTTGCAACACAAATAGAAACCATCAGTTTATCGTTTTTTTTATATTGCATCAATTGTTATTTTAATCAGTTGGAATATTAAAATTTATTACTACATTAGTTTAAACCTCGACAACTACTGGGTATGATAAACGTTATTTAAATTTTAAATGTACCTAATGATATTATAGATTTTATAATTTTGTAATTGTTTACCTGTATTCATTATTCATTGTGTGTATATTTGGTTTCTTAATAGAGAAGAAATATAGTTTTAAATTAAATTTAGTTTTCGGTAATCGTCGGCAATTAATGTATTCGCAGTAGCGAGACATTTTTATTTAAATGCATTAAAAAGCAGACACGGTCTATTATGCTACAAACGATTTGTTGGTTCGCTGAAATGTTCAACGCAACGTGACAACGTCGGAGCCTTCAAAGATTTACTTCTCGAGCGCCATCTCATTTTAACTGGTTGACTTTCGTTTGGTTGCAGTGTCTCTTAATGTTATCTATTTGTCCACAACCGAAACACTTGACCTGTTTATGAGTTATCCAGAGTCGCGTGTGTCTTCGCGATAACGTTTTCTCAATGGTTTACCAGAGGCAGAAGAATTTGAGTACACTCTTTTGGTTTCTAGTTATAGCTTGGTTATCGTTTCAACGATAGCAAGTTCCGACACCTTAATGTTGAGATTAGTTGCAGTAATTTGTACCTCGCATTCTTTGGTTCCGTGAATAATTACTCTACGATATCAGATTCTTTCCACTGAGCCCGTAAATTCCTAACATGCTTCCATTTTAACAGAGAGTTCTGGAAAGCGTGAATGTGTTTACTTAGTAATAATCAGACATTTCTAAAATAATGCATTACAAAATTATGTATGTACAGTTACTTAAAAATGCTTTGAAAGGAGTATTAGAGTGATTCAAACTTTCTTTTAACAGTGAAAAGAAAGTACCGTTACATAACAGTCGCGCTAACTCAGAATTTAAGTAGTTCCGCTTTGTTACATTACAGGTAAGTATTTACTTGTCAAAAGCAAAATATAAAGCAACAACAAAAATCATAGCAAAATTAGGTACTTGGTTACAGACAATTTAAACTACTTACTGCGATTTCAATTCAATTTCACTCACTTGCAGACTTTTTTTGGATATATCTCATTTCTGATGTTAGAAACACAAGGAATAAGAAAATAAACTTACCACTACGATACACCCTTTACTATAATTATTCACAACAATTATTTTACAACGTTTTGACACTCAGAACTTCGGCCTGTTATCACGAGCGTGCAAATCAGAATGTCCTGTTTCCACGACCGTTAGCTGCCAACACCTAAGCTAAGCTGATGAATGCATTTTTTTTATCAAAAAGATAATATTATTATGCTATTCAGAATCAGCCAAAACAAAAAAAAAGCAGGAAACGAATAGTTTTTCTACAAATACATTTTAAAAATAAAAATACAACTGCAATAAAATGCAAAACTGTGTTACAAAATTACATAGTTACAATTAAGGTTAAGTAAAAGCTCTCAGTATTAATGAAGTAAACAATTGAAATTTTTCAGAAAATTCTTAAAACTGTAAGGCACTGTAATGTTTCACAACATTCCAATCTGTCAGCTACTACTGTTAACCTAAAGGTACTTAATATTTGTCATAGTAATATTGTGGGTAGTGCGTTTAGTTTTTTTCTAGTGCTTTTTTGATAAGTTGCGAGTGTACATACATAACAAATTTAACAATTTATAGTAACCACGTCCAGCTGCATAACATGTTAATTTATGGCGAATCTGAGCAAAACTCTCTGGCTACAAGACGTTTGTACGATAAATGCTTCTTGCAAGCACTTGTAACACTCGTAACTATTTCACATTTTATTCTGTCTTATGAAAAGAGCTACCTACCCTTGTTTAGGTGTTCCTATTTGTTATCATTAAGTACAAATATCTTATAATTGTGGCATGCTATGTGAGCGACGTTGTCACATATTCAAGACCTGTTTGCTGTCATTATTTTGTTACCGTTTGTCAGAGAAAAAAATTTTTAAGCCAAATTTTATTTAGTAGAATTTATCATACAGCAAACTAAAGGCACTCATACTCCGGACACTCTGCATTATTTCAATGATTAAAGTTTGATAATCTAATTCAACCTGTTGACTCTCATGTTACATAATCATAATATAATTTTTAATTTATTCACAGTAAGTACACTGTAAATTTTCCGAGTTCTACTGTCGCGAAAGTCGAATATGTATTGAATTGTCTAAACGTTGTGATGGCAAACCTAATTGTCCAAAGGAAGAAGACGAAAAAGAGTGTGGTGTAGTATAAACCTCTTTTTGATCATGTATTTTATTTTTCCACCTTGTATGGATTATTAATATAACATATAATGTAATATCAGCATTCCTGTAACATCATCTTTTTTATATATCACAGGAAATGCTGACTGTGAATAACTAAATACTATTTAAACTAGGACGCTTCACTTACAGGGTAGTGTAGTATTTGCTCGCAATCTGTAACTTGATGCTAATAAATTATCGCAGAATTATTCATCTTATTATTTTACTGGTGTACCTACAACTTTACTGGCGCAGTCGGTAGGATTCATAGTGCCTTTTTGGATAAAATTTGGAGCATCAAATTTCCCTGGTCCAAGAGGTCTCTGTTTCAACAGTTCAACTGCGAAACGAATCGTGGACAAAAGACACCCGCTTGGCATCGTTGATGAAATTTATTGGAACAGAACTACTAGTGGTTGGTTAACTAGTCTCAACACTGTAAGTATCAGATTTGCAAATTCTTTACTCCTTTATTCCTTAAGTATACTGACAAGTTTTGATTATTCAAGACAGTGTGTAATTTTGGAAATTTTTCACATTTCAAGTTGCAACGTTTAATTATTAAACCGGCTTTTGAAAGTGAGAATTAGGTTAGAAATTTCAATTTAATCTTGCAAATGCTATTTATTTAGCAGGGCGATTAGCGCGAAATTTAGTATAAGTTTTTTCATACTATCTTGACTCTACTGTATAAGGCGTGAGCAAGACAGATAGTCCGAAAAAGACCTTTTATTTTTATTTTTATAAAAAGGAAACAAAGCAAAATGACACAGCCAACATCGGCAAGTCCTCTTAACTTAGATACTTTAGATAAATTGACTAAGCTTATCCCTGTTTTTACTGGCAGAGATATAGAACTTCCGGATTTCCTTCAGAATTCTGAAAATTTAATTCACTTCCTTAGCACTAATGACCCTCGACAGCAAACCATTATACTAGCGTCAATTAAAACCAAGATACAAGGTAATGCACGTGAATCATTATTAGGTAGACCCGATATTAAAACGTGGGACGAAATCAAAGTTTTCTTTAAACAAAATTTTTCAGATAATAAATCTCTAGAAACTCTAGAACTAGAACTGCAATATACGACTTTAATTCCTGGAGAGGATATTCAATCCTTTGGTCAAAAACTGATAGCCCTTAAGGCTAGAATTATAAATAAAATACAGCAAACTTTTCTTTCGGCTACTGAACAAACTGGCCGTATTTCATTCTTTTCAACTCAAGCTTTTAACATTTTTAAATTAAATCTACCATACCACTATGAACAACTTATTCGTGCTAGACAAGACATTCACACCATAGAACAGGCTGTTAGTTTCATAGAAGATGAAATTAAATATGACAATTACCAACGACTTACCTTTCAAAACAGACAAGCTAGGAAACCTCAACAACAAAATCAGCAAATGAGACCACAGCGTCCTAAACCGCAACCACAACAAAATTTTTATCAGAACAATCAACCAAGATTCCCGTCGCAACCCTCTAATTTCTATCAATCACCTAATAATCCACCAAGATTTCCATCGCAACCTATAAACTTATATCAATCACCTAATAACCAGAAAAGATACTTACCGCAACCTTCAACAAATCGAAATGTTTTTGGAAAACCTCAAAATGTTTTTAAACCCTCTCAACAACAAACTCAACCCAAACCTACGCCTATGTCAGGTATTAGCTACACCCATCCTCAAACATCTGGTGTTAGTTATAGTCCTCAACGCACACAATTTCAACGGAAAACCTTCCCTGAGAATAAAGCTTCCCTACCTGTAGTACAAGAACTATTCAATACTGAACTCTATGACCAAAACAACTCTGAATATAATCCATCTGAATATGAACCAGGATTCGACCAAGACTATTCTCTTAAACAAGAAAGTCTAAATAGTTATTCTTGTGATTCTTACCAGGAATTTTCAGAAGATAAATCCCAAGAAATAAATTTTCAAGAAACCCAAACTCCTCAGGACCCGATATAGTTTTGAATAATGTTGAAAATAATAAACTTCCTTTCATTCAAATTCAAAACCCCCCTATTCGACTTCTCTTAGATACTGGATGTGGAAAAAACATCATTAATCCCTCTATAATTTCACAGTTCTTCCCAAATTGCACTCATCCTGAAACAAACATTATTACACATGCACTGGTTCTCAAAAATCTTATTTCTCGGTGCATATTCCAATTTTTAACGAATTCAATTCAAATTATACAATGGAAGCAACTATATTTGATTTCAGTAAAGATTTTGACGGACTGATAGGTTTTGAAACTCTTCAACACTTGGGACTAATCATTGATCCCAAAAACTGCTGTCAAACACAAATTGTATCATTCCCTTGCAGATACAAAGACACAATGAACCCATAGACATTGAGGCTAACTCTGTCAGAATTTTAAAATTCCATGTAAATATCTTATCTGGAGACATTTTTATAGAAACCCAACGTTCTCAAATTTTTTATATCCCTGCATGCGTAACACGTGCTGAAAATGGATTAGCACAAATTGAAATATATAATACTACTTCGGAAACCCAGTCCGTTGCCCCTGACCAAAGTTTACCCGCAACATTACTTGACGAATACTTTACTCAAACACTACAGATTAAAACTAACAAAGGAACTATGTTAAACCATATTAATCAAAATTCAAAAGATATAACAACCTTGCTTAGAACCGAACATTTGAATTCAGAGGAAAAATTTCATCTTTTTGAACTTTGTAAAAAATATGAAACTTGATTTCACTTCCCTAATGATGCTTTAACCTTTACAAATCAGGTTAAACATGAAATTAAAACCTATAATGAAATACCTATTCATACCAAAACTTATCGATATCCTCGTGTGCATCAGCAAGAAGTAAAACGACAAATTGATGAAATGCTGCAAAATAATATTATCCGTCCCTCTAAATCTCCCTATAGCTCACCAATATGGATTGTACCAAAAAAAATTGACGCCACAGGTAAACAAAAATGGCGCCTAGTGGTAGATTATCGGAAGATTAATGACAATACAAAAACTGACAGATACCCTTTACCTAATATTTCCGACATCCTTGACAAACTCGGCCTATGTCAATATTTTACAACCCTAGATTTAGCAAGCGGATTCCATCAGATAGAAATGCACAAAAACTTTATAAAAAAAACGTCATTTAATACTGAAAATGGACACTATGTCCGAATGCTCTTCGGGTTAAAGAACGCTCCTGCGACGTTTCAACGCGTTATGGATAATGTACTTAAAGATTTACAACATAAAATCTGTTTTCTTTACATGAACGATATTATCATTTTTAGTACTTCTCTTCAAGAACATATTCAAAATTTGGAACTTGTATTCAAAACTTTAGCAGAAGCTAATCTGAAAATACAGTTAGATAAATCGGAATTTCTATGTAAACAGGTAGAATTTTTAGGACATATTATTACTCCGGAAGGTATTAGGCTAAACCCCAAGAAAATAGAATCCATAAAGAATTTTTCCTTGCCGAAAACGACAAAAGAGATAAAATCATTTTTGGGACTTTTAGGTTTTTATCGTAAATTTATTCCTAACTTTGCTAAACTAACAAAACCTCTAACACAAAGACTAAAAAAGGATTCCAAAATCGACTTTTCCCAAGATCGAAACTTGCAAAAATTTGCTTTGTAATGAGCCTGTATTAGCCTATCCCGATTTTCACAAAACTTTTACCCTCACTTGTGACGCGTCTAATTTCGCAATCGGAAGTATTCTAAGCCAGGACGGCCATCCAATTTCGTATTACTCTAGAACTCTTAATCTCGCCGAATGTAATTTCTCAACAATCGAAAAGGAACTTTTATCAATTGTCAACTCCGTAAAATATTTTAGACCATATCTCTTCGGTACAAAATTCATAATTGAAACAGATCATCAACCCCTACAGTGGTTATTTAATTTAAAAGACCCTAACTCCAGACTTGTTCGTTGGAGACTCAAATTAGAAGAGTACGACAATGTCATTAAATATAAAAAGAGGAAAATCAACCAAGCCGACCCTCTTTCTCGTATAAAAATTAATCCTATTGAAACAAGTTCAATACGAAATGATACAAGTTCGATGATAGCTCAAGTAGACGAATCGGACTTAGACAAACTTTTCGAAATTCCTCTTGAAGATATTCTTAATGACTGTAATCGTGAAACATATGAATCCTTGTTAAAAGATTTTGAACAATTGCCTGAAAGCCATCCTGAAACTGATGCACAAACTATTCATACGTCTCGTTCTAATCCTATCCTAGAAATCAAATATACAGATCATAATGTCTTAAACCTATTCAATCATCAATTTATAATTTCGGAAAATGAATCAAACAAATTAAATACGCATTATTCAGAAAAAACTTTTTCCGGTAAAACAAAACATATTATAAAATTAGTTAACAGACAATCAGACGATGAAATCTTGAAATTCCTCCGAACATTTATAAAAGCCAATTCCACCAAGCATGCCCTTTTCTTTGACTCTGTTGAACTCGAACAAAAAATTATTAGAACACTACAAAATAATCTCCC
Source organism: Monochamus alternatus (assembly GCA_037114965.1). NCBI lineage: Eukaryota > Metazoa > Arthropoda > Insecta > Coleoptera > Cerambycidae > Monochamus > Monochamus alternatus. The sequence goes on from CM073428.1 coordinate 38,031,104, forward strand.
TTCTGGATATAAATTCGTTATTTGTAAAAAACAAGTTGAAGATGTCCTTACGGAACAAGAGCAACAACAAAAAATTAAATATAATCATGAGGCAAAAACATACCATCGTGGAGTAACGGCAACTCATCAAGCTCTTTTACGAAAATATTATTGGCCTCATATGTTTGAGCATATCCGAGAATATATTTCTAAATGTCAAACATGTATTACCATGAAAACCGATCGTCATCCACCAAACCCGAAATTTCAACATACATATACTCCTTCTTCTCCGTTTGAACCCCTAAATATAGATACACTCGATTAATAATCAGAAAATTATTACTATCATTGATGTTTTTTCTAAATACGCACATGCTTATCCTGTTGATGCAATAACTGGAGTTAACGTTCAACGTAGTCTTTTAAAATTCATCGAAAGTCATGACTACCCGTATAAAATCCTAGTACATTCTGGCGTAGAGTTTAATAACATTATGATTAAAGATTTTTGTAATCTACATAAAATATCTCTCCAATTCACTTCCATACAGGGACATACTACGAACGGAAATATTGAAAGGTTTCATTCCACCTTGCTTGACCTAGTAAGATGCATACAAACTGAGCAACCAAATGCACTAATTGATTACCTAATATCTTTGGCAGTAATTTCTTATAACCATACGATACATACGACAACCAAGGAGTCCCCTATAAATATTACTCGCGGCGACAGTAGGCCCGACGCTTTTGATATAAATGAACAGATTGTTACATCTGACTATATTAAAAAACATAGAAATATCATGTATATCCAAATTAAACAAAATATCGAAACAAAAAAGGACAAAACTATAACTAAATTAAATGAATCTCGCAAAGAACCCGATACCTTTGAAGCTGACGAAAATGTCTATATTAAAAATTCAAATCGTAATAAATTGTCTCCCCGATATACAAAGGAATTGACATCTAAAGATTTAGGACCTACTGTAGAAATATTCAAACGATCCGGACATCAAGGTGACAAATATTACAAAGCTTTTATAAAACGTAAACCTAAACCAAGAAAACGGAAAATTGATAATCCTCTTTCCGTTTCAGGACATGGCCTCCCAACTGAAGATCCTGATTCTCCTGACGATAACATTCCCCTTAGCCAACTTTTTAAAAATCGAAACTATCGAAAACCCCCTTCTAATAAGTCAGTTAAGTAAGGAAACTCGTGTTTTCTCCCATTGCCACAATTTCATCCAGGTCATTGACTTAACCAAAATCAAAAACGAAACTACCCAACTATTATCTGAGCTGGGTCCTTCTCATTGTAATTTATCAAAAATTAAACAATGTTTATTTTACATACAAACTAAACTTGAAAATTTCGAAAACCCAAAGACTAGACAGAAACGAGGACTAATTAACATCGTTGGTTCATTACATAAGTATTTATTTGGAACATTAGATAACGACGATTTTGAAATTATTAATTCGAAATTTAACACCCTTCTACAAAATGAACATGAAATAAAAACACAGTTAGACCTGCAAAGTTCTATATTGATTAATTTGAATAAAAAGCTTAACGATTCATTTCTTAGAATTGATAAAAATTTCAACATCCTTTCACATGTAATGAAGAGATTAAAAAACGATGTTGAGTGTGTCAAAATTCAATTAAATTTACAAGAAATCTTCACAGAAGTGGAAGACTTACTTTCAAATTTGGAAACGGCGGCAAATCTCGTCCAACATAACATTATACACAATTTCTTTCTACCATTAAAAAATATTAAACCTATACTAAATCAGTTATATGCTATTTATGACCGCAAAGAAATAATCTAATTAGCTAACCTACACTCTTACTATAATTTATTTTTAATTTCAGTAACTATTCTTGAATATAAAATTATAGTGAAATTGTCAGTACCACTTTTCTTTCCCGAGCATTATAATACTTATCATCTGTTATCTATCCCTATTAATGACCGAACTATTGTCCCTTTCCAACCTTACCTACATGCAAATCTGGATACTCAACAGCACCTATGGACAGCTCAACCATGTCCATATATCGAAGAATATAATCTATGTAAAGGAGCTTTTGAACTTCAACATGATCAATGTTTCCTTTCTTTGATTCAAAACAAACCACATCAATGCCCTTCAACAAACGTTAAGCTACAAACTACACTATTAGAACAACTCAAGGACAATCAAATACTGATTATCCCACATCATGAGGAATTAGTTCATGAACAATGTCGTGTAAAACAAACCTATTCTGTAAATCAACCATCTCTAGTGACTATAGACTTATGTGATGTAATTATCAGAGACATTCGTTTCTCTCTTCAAAGTGACTATGTCCAACAAACCCAAGTCCATTTACCCACGATTAATTTGGAACCCTCCAGTGAACCCACCATTCATCTTCACGAGATGGACCTTCAAGATTTTCAGCAACTACAACGTCTAACGAAGAGTTTAAAACCTGTGCATCTTAGTGACTTTGAAAAGATGAAATCAAGATGTTATCTTGTATATTTTTCTATTCGTTATAATTGTATTTTGCACCTTATTATTATACTATCGATGCCTTTATAAGAAAATACATATCTGTTACAGAAAGAATCCCTCAGCTCCTTCTGCAGCTGCAGGAATTCCACTTAGGGAGGAAATTGTAGTATAAACCTCTTTTTGATCATGTATTTTATTTTTCCACCTTGTATGGATTATTAATATAACATGTAATGTAATATCAGCATTCCTGTAACATCATCTTTTTTATATATCACAGGAAATGCTGACTGTGAATAACTAAATACTATTTAAACTAGGACGCTTCACTTACAGGGCAGTGTAGTATTTGCTCGCAATCTGTAACTTGATGCTAATAAATTATCGCAGAATTATTCATCTTATTATTTTACTGGTGTACCTACAACTTTACTGTGGTAAGTAAATTTAAAAACTGCTGTAACTGCTTAGCAAATGGTTATTATTTTTAATTCTATCTAATAATTGGAGCTATTTTGCGAGGCCTAAACATTTACTCGTATTTAGTGCTTCTTGACCTTTCACTGAAGGATATACAGGGTGATTTAGTTATAAAGTTATTAATTTAAACCACGTATTCGGAAGACCTAATAGAGACAAACAATCGAAAAAAAAATTATTCGATCTTTCAAAAGATAAACAAATCACCCTGTAACAATTGGTAACACGATGCTCCTAATACGCTACAAATTTTGTGACGACGCGTACGAGTATTGAAGCTATATAGAAGTCCAGCAGTTTTGCCACTTAGAATCAGACACATATAATAACATTTGGTACTGAAGTAATACATTTTTTTCTAATGATAAACTTCTTGTTTGCAATCTAAAATGTATGCATTTTGTATATTTTTTGAGGTACCTTTAAAAATTGTTGCATTTTACGGTATTCACTAAGAATTTTGTTAAGTTCTGACGTAAAATTTATTCATCATGCCCTCGTAATGTAAGTTCAAAAGCTCCGCAAAATTGTATACAGTAAGTAAATGAGTTTGAATAAAACATTAAAAACAATCCTATTTTTTGTCACTTTTTCGTTATGTTCTTGAAGGCAGAATCAAATTGAGCTTGTACGTAAATAATGCAAATCGCATTTGATTATGAATCAGAATGAAGTCCATTACTCATGATCAGTAAGTTAGGTACCGAATAACAGACGCACACGGAAAACACAGACGCACATGTCTATTAAATAGCCTTTTATAATTTTTTCCATGACGGTTTTTCACTACTTCACTTTACTTAGATTGAATTGCACTTTTATTTTAGCAAATTTAATTAGTAATCATAAACTACGACACAAACACACACGAAATTTACCAATCTCTACCACGCAAAATCGTGAAAATGTAATTGATGAATGTGGAATATGGATAAAGAAGAGAGAGAAGTCGGACCGTGTCCATCTGTTCCAGATGTAGTCGACGGTGGGCACGCCTGCATAGGAAATGGACCCGAACGATGCCATTTGAAGGAGCGTGTCATTCTACATACATACATCATGAAAAATTATGGTGTTACAAAAATTTCAAGATATTAATGTCTGAAGATTTTAAAATTTAATTTTCACAATATTTTGCACCTCTCCATTATGCAACACCTGTTCGTGCTTATTTAGATGAGCTGTTTCCGAATCGTTGGATAGGGAGAAGGGGGCTGATTGAGTGGCCAGCCAGATCGCTTGATTTGACATCCCTAAATTATTTCTTGTGGAGATACTTAAAAAACAAGTATACGTTAGTAGACCGGTTAATTTAGAAGATTTAAAAGCAAGAATTCGTCACGAGATACATCGTATACCTTCTGAAGTTATTGATAATGTCCGAAAAGAATTTATTAATCGTCTTGGATACTGTCAGGCAGCCAACGATGCACAATTTGAACATTTAATTTAGTCGATTTTTTACATAATTATTATCATTTTCAGTATTATGAAATTTAAATTTTAAAATCTTCTAACATTATTTTCTAGAAATTTTTGTTATGTAACACCATAATTTTTCATGATGTATGTATGTAGAATGACACGCTCTTTAAAATGGCATGGTCAAAATTGGGGGATGCTATTTACAAAAATTGTCGATGACGTCATATCTCGAACAACGATGACGTCACAAATGTGGGTCGTATATCAAAAAGTGCCGTTTTTAAAAACAAAATCGACGTGCCAAGGGATTTTTTTCGAAAACTTCTCAATTTCAAAAATAATGAATTTATTCGTTACTTTTCGAAAACACTATATATGTAATGAAATGTGAATGGTTTATTTTGATCCGTTGGAATTTTATAATTTCAATGAAATATTTTTTTATCTTGAAACTTATTATTGTTAATTGTTTACTCTTAAAAAGATATTTATGGCATTCATTACATAATACAATAAGTAGGTACTATAGAAAAATATTTTAATTTGGCAATGTCGCGTCAGGCGGACACCTAGTTGAACTGTCACCAGCGGTCAGTGACAGTGTGAAAAGGATGTTTAAATAATGGCCGTATATTTTTCTATAAAATTATATTAATTATATATTGCGTATATCAAGCTCTACAGCGTGTTCTCAAAATCGTAAATGCCCTAATCCAACAAATGAAGAAAATCTTATAATGAAAAATGAAGGAATTAGGGCTTGAGACCAAAATATGAGTGTAAGTGATGCGGTGGAAATATATAGGTCATTAACAAGAGTATCTGTGAGTAGTGTTCCTGGAATTTGAAAATGTGGGAAGGGTAACTTAGGAGGCTACAGCACTTCTTCCCATTAGGGGATCAATGCACCTGAGCCGCTAAGCAATCTAGTGAAGAAAAGAAGGTTGTGACGTTACTCTAATGTAGGCCATAGAAGGCCATGATTCTACCAACACGAATTTTCTTATTGATGAAATGGCAGTGCACTTACAGAGTGCATGGAGTACAGTTTCGTCTTCCTGTTCGCAACCACTATAAAGAGGTGTTTCACACTTCCTCATATAAAAAAGGTGCTTCCTTGGCGAACAGTGTCCAGTCTGAATACCTGTCACCAAGCGAAGATTCGTCCAAGACATGCATAGATATTTTTTCGCTGTATCGTTGCAGGGGTACTCTAGGAACAATTTAGCAAATTGACAGCTATTTATTTCATCGTTTCCTAAACTCTTTATGGGTGTCCTCCTTGATAATTTCAGTAAAAGCTGACAACGGAAGGATAGTGGAGGAACCAGGTCCAAAAATATTGAAACCCTATGCTCTCCTGGCCAGTTTGTCAGCTACTTTATTGCCATTGCACTGCCCTTGTCCCTTCACCCAGCATACAGATATGCTGTTGTCGGTTGAGGCCACTACCAGTGCCTGATAGTATTCCCATGCTGATCTAGTTATTATCTTAGATACATTTAAGATCAGTAGTGATTGTCTACTGTCTGTGGAGATTCTGATGGTTTTGCCCGTGGTATGTCTATGGACAATTTCTTTGGCGGCTATGGTTATACCTGCTAATTCCGTTTGTATGTACGAAGGTAATATGCCTGTCCATTGCCCGCTGATACTGGATGTGTAGGGATCACATCTTGCACCTTCCTTTCTTTTTGATCCGTCTGTGAATATGTTTATTACATTCTTACTGGCGGTCTTCTCATTCTTGATAAGTACCGTGTAGGGTCTGTCAAATACAAACTTGGGAGAAATAGTGTCAGTGTCTGCCTGATGACCCCATTCCACAGGCGACTCCTAACTTCTCCACATCCTACATATGGTATAATATCAGTATTTTTGAGGCGAAGCATAGTTGTCACAGCCACTTCTTTTAGATGAATATCCAAATGTGGCAGACACAGCATTACCTCCATTGCTATAGTGGGTGTTGTTCACAAAGTTCCTGTTATGCTCAGGCAGACAATGATTTGTACTTGGCTCAGCTTTTGTTTAGCTGCCGACTGTTGGACTTTTGGCCACCAGACGACAGCCCCATAGGCTAACATTGGTCTCACAATGGTAGTGTATATCCACATGGCTACCTTTGGTTTCATTCCCCATGTTTTACCAACGGCCTTGCGGCACTGCTCATAGGATATGCACGCCTTTTTAGTCTTCTTTCCAAATGAAGATTCCATGTTAACTTTGTATCAAGTGTGACTCCTAGGTATTTCACATCTGATGCGAAGCTTAACGTAGTGTTTAGGGGAGTTGGTGCCTTTATTGATCCTATTTTTCTCTTCCTCGTGAAGAGAACCATTTCCTTCTTCCTGGGGTTGACAGACAGAGCATGGTTCTCACATCATTTTTTAATGATTCTTAGAGCTGTTTGCATTCTTTGACAAAGGATCCCTATGAACTTTCTATTAATCAGCATAGTGAGATCATCAGCATAAGCGATGGTATAGATGCCAATTTCCGAGTTGAGGTGGCACAGAAGACTGTCTAGAACTAAGTTCCATAGCAGTGGTGATATAACATCTCTCTGCGGGCAGCCCCTAGCAACAATTTCTCTTACGGAGGCATCCGCCACGCTGATTTGTACAGCTCTTTTGGTGAGCGTATTTGATATCCAGCCACAAGAGTTGAATTAATTTTTTGGGAAGGTCGTTTTATCAAATGCCCTTTCTATATCTATGAATACCCCCAGGGTAGACTCTTCATTGTCCAATGATCCTGTCCACCACTTGGTGGAGGGCAGTGTCGGCGGATCGCCCTAAAGTGTATGCATGTTGATTGGGGTGTGCCTGTCTATTCATCAGTACTATATTCCTTATGTATCGTTCACACACCTTTTCCATCGTTTTCAGCAAAAACGAGGTCAAACTAATAGGTCGATACGCCTTTGGAGTGGTGTAATCTACTTGTTTTGGGAATGAACACTACCTTTCCCTCCAAATCATCGGAACGTAGAGGTGTGCGAAGCACAACCTAAACATCCGTTTCAGGTGCGGCTTTAAAATATCCAAGCCCCATTGTAAAAGGGCTAGATATATGCCGTCAGTGCCTGGCGATTTGAAGGATGAGAAGGTTTGCACTGTCCATCTTATTTTATCTTTTGTAACAGTCTGGTTGGCAATCCGCCAGTTCATGACCAAAGGTAGATATTCAGTTTCATCTGGCCATTCTTCATGTTCCACTGGTGCGGATCCCGGGAAGTAGGTCCGCATCAGTAGTTCCAGACTTTCGTTTAGATGGGTGGTTCTTTCGCCATCCTCTCTAATTAATAAACCCAAATCGTGGTCTTTCTCTTTTGCAAGGACCTTATATAGCCTAGCAGCCTGCGAGTAGTCTTCAATCTCCTCGCAGAAGGCTCTCCATGCAGTTAAATTTTTTGAAAAGTCTCAGGTAGAATTTGTATAATTCCCAAACCGAGTATTGTCTAGTCATTTTTGCCTTATTAAATGGTGCCCTAGCCTTCTTCTTCAGTTCGCTCAGCTTCTGGTTCCACCAACTAGTGTTTGCACCAGATTGCTGTTCTGATCTGAGGGGGCAGGATGTTATAAAAGCTCTCTTTATGACAAATTCTACAGTATTCACGTATACCTCACTCTCTCCATTATTTTAGGCTCCTGATCTTGCACCACTGACAAATTCTCCTGGAGGTGACATAGACATTTATCTTTGTCAGTTCCTCGAGGGTCACGGAAGAGTTTGAGAGGAGTCTTAATGAGATTTATCTCAAAATTTATTCATCGGTGATCTGATATTGAAGCACTATCACCGCATGCCAGTTCTGGATTACCTTAGATATACACGCCGTAGTTAGTGCGACGTCTATTAATGTCTGCCTTCTAGAGTTAACAAATGTCGATACACAGCCTTTATTATTTATAGAAAGGTTGCTAGCGTTAATATAATCATATAAAAATTTATCTCTTCTGTTGTTGTCTTCACTGCCCCAAGCTACATGGCGTGAATTGGTGTCATAGGCCATGATAAGTTCCCATTTCTGAATGCGGCAGTGTGCTACCAGTTCCTCCATCTCCCTTGTTGGTGGTGGGATAGCCGAATCCTCTGAGAGGTAAACTGATGCTATGACATCCGAAGTTTACCCTTAACTTCGCATTTCACTTTCACGGCAGATAGATCAGATGTTGAAAGGTGCTGTAGTGGTTAGGTTTTGATATGGTAAGGGGTATATATAGCCGTCCTCGGTCTGTCTGTGTTGGGTGTACTAAAAATATGCACAGTTAGTTTAGTTAATCCCGATATCTGGGATTTAACTACCCAGGGTTTATGTATTAGTGCCAGTGTATCTCGCTCCACATCAAGACGGCGGCATAACGCAGCCGTGGCCGCTCGGCTGCAATTGCCGCTCGGCTGTAATTGCCGCTCGAGCCTCCTCTTCTCGCGCCTTCCGTCTCCTCTTAGCCTCAGCACCACAAATTGTTTTGCCTCTACGGGGCTTTTTACTGACCCCCATTTCATAGGTAGTTTGGGACGATTGTCCCAGCTGTGGCGAATGTTGTCGCTCTGCTACTGGTAGTTGGAGCGACCGTTGTCGTTCTGCCGCTAAGATAAATATGCAACTGTGAAACGGAAAACACTGGAAACTCACGGAAGAGAGAAGATAGAAGTTGATGATACAAAATATGCAATTGAAGTGGTGTAAATAAATCACTCTTTGCTATTTTGTAACTCGGGTAATAAGTGCTGAACTATTGCCCGATAAAAGCAGAGCTTCCCCTACAAAAAAATACAAAACATCTTCTAAAATGTAATTTTTGAAATAGGAAACAATTATTTTTTTTTTGTATTTTTAGGTATTAATAATATTGTGTGAAACTAACTACTCTGTGGACAAAAGCCCCAACCAGCGTTGAATTACACCCACAATTAATTTAGTTATATAAAACACGCTAAAAAATATCTTACCTTATAAATTATCAAGCCCGTTACAAATGCGGCTTTGACTTAATTATATTACCAATAGGTAAGTTTTTAAAAATTGCTTCCCTTACTTAAAATTTCATCGGACGCCCCTGTGTGCAAAAAAACCATTTCGCTCCTGTGCGATTAAGACAAATTTCCTTAATTTTTAGTCAGGAAACAATCTGAGGACCATTGCGTTCAACGACGAAGATAAGGTCTAAAATAACAAAAAATATTTTCCAAAATTTTCTATACAGTCCATTGCAAGCTCTAATTATTTAATTAATATTTTCACTTTCTCATAAACATAACAAATAAAAAATATAAGAGAATGCAAGCACGTATTCAGAAAATAATAACTTTGGATAGAACTTAAACCTAATAAATTGGCTAAAACAATAACTTTTTATATTTTTAGTATAAGAAAATACACAGTGACTCAGAAATACTAGAAAAAATTGAGTACATAATCTATGTGAGAAATTATTTGACCCGTATTTTTTGTTTTCCCGAATTCTAATTTTTTTGGGGTCCTGGGGCCCCTTGAATTTGAGCCTAAAATTTTACCCCTAAGACTATTTTAATTGAATTTGATATGACATTTTTGATAGTCTGTCTCAACATTGTTAATAAAGTAGTTTTGTCAAACACCACATGGGGTGCAAGTTATGCGTAATGCCATTTAGTTTTTCAGATTTTTTTTCCATAATGTTTATAAAATTCCTTATTAATGAATTCGAAGCATTGTTTCATTGTTTCTACACAAAAAGTACTCTATAATTTGTTCATTTAAAGCTTAATTTTCCAGAACAGGGAACACCCTATATGAAAATAAAATCAATCAAATACAAACCACGTATATATTATAACGTACTTGCTTAGGAATATTTAATTATTGATTAAAACTATATTTTTACGTAAAATAATTCGCTGAAAACAATAATTAAATGTTTTTCTCAAGACGTTTACCTAACTTTTCTCTTCAAATTCTGCATGGACATGAACATGACTTAATTATAGTTCGCAAGTTAAATTTTAACTCCGTATGATTTTTATTGGGATTTAGTGAAACATTTACTATTGATAATGAGCAGTTATTTAACATTTGTATTTGTAGTAATTAGATGGTTAATTCTCTAATAATAATTTTCTAGTAATAGTCAATATACATGTGAATAAACAACAATTATTGAAAACTGTTACTGTTTATTTTACACTTATCATTGTTATACAATTGATATTCTTACCAATTTTTGAGAGAGTAAAAGCAGCTAAAAATTCGTTCGTTCGGTACGTCGACTTTGGGTATGGCAAGTGTCAAAACATATTCTTAACATATATTTGAACCTGTAAATCCGTAAACGTGGTACGACATCAGTATGGTGCCGATTCAACGTATAACCAGTCACCAATCGAATAAGTATTAAAAAATGTCAATAAATTCTATGAGACGATTGATTATTAACATAATGGATAGATATCGTATCAATCTATTGGCATGGCACAAGTCGAACGCAGCATGTGTTTAATATTACATAATCAATTTTGTATATGTGTCACATGAAAATTAAATAAAAAATTTGTCAATTAACTAAAAAGAATTCAATTACAAAGCTATTCATACAGTCCACGGTCACAAGTCCACAAGAACCAGCTGCAATATAACATAACATTATTTTGGCTACTTCGAGCCCGATTTGAGACAAACGTCAGATATTCAAGAATTCCAGTCACCCAATGCAATTGCCGTTAAGCTGCTGAGTTACGGGGTCAACTAAGGTGGTTAATTATATCCACAAGTGCAAGGCTACAAGTTCTGTCATTTCAATTTTTTATATTCCCAACTTCAATTTGCGAATAAATAATACAATCAATCTATTATCCATTAATAACACCTCCTTCAATTGAATCAAAATGTCCAACGAAGAAGTAAAACTATTAACACGAGTTCGTGGATCAATTAAACAGAAATTAACGAAAAATATATCAATACAATTAAAAGTTTAAGGCCTAACTCTGAGCCTCCATTATCAGAAGTAGAAATACGATTTAACAATAGTCAATCTCTATTAAAAGATTTCGATGAAAATCAATTAAGATTAGAAATTTTTGCCAAAGATGAAGATTTACCTGAACGAGAAAATTTTGAAACGTATGTAGTATGTTAGGTTTCCTTAGCAATTATATCAAACAATAAATTTAAATACATATTCTGGAGCAGCAGATTCTCTCAATTTGTACAATAATGGTCACATGATTAATTACAAAATGCAATTATTCCAAAAATTAAATTACCAATTTTCAAAGGAGAGTCAGAGCCCTGGCTTGAATTTAAAGCTACCTTTATGTCAGTCATTCATACAAATACTTCACTAGGTAATATTCAAAAGTTTCAATTACTCAAAGCATCTTTAGAAGGCTATGCTAAAAGATTAATCGATAACATTGAATTTCTTGAAAGCAATTATGACATAGCTTGGAATCTATTATGTAAACGTTTCGATAATAAAAGAATATTAATAACCATTTTAAATTCATATGTAATTTAGAACAAATGCATAAGGAGTCGTCAATTCAACTACGAAAATTACTCGGTGACATTTCTAATCATCTCTCTTCATTAGACGGTTTGAAACTGTCAAAAGAAAATTTGTATGAACTATTAATTACACATGTCATATCTACTAAACTAGATAAAAGTACTTATCGTGAGTGGAAAGATTATAAAGGAAAAGATGAACTTCCATCTCTTGATGAATTTTTAGTTTTTAAAATGCAAAGCGGATCTATTAGAAGAAATTCATGAGCAGAATTCGTTTCCTCAATATTCAAAATACACTTCTAATAAATATGTTAAAAATTATTCACAATTTCAGGCATCTTCTAGTAACATTAAATGTAATTACTGTAAAGGACAACATCTAATTTATACTTGTTCTGAATTTCTAAAATTAAATGTACAAGCTAGAACTGATAATGTTAAAAAACTGAAACTTTGCTTAAATTGCCTGAGAACAAGTCATAACGAAGACAAATGTCGTTCTGGTACATGTAAAATCTGCACATCAAAACATAATTCTCTTCTACATCCAGAACAGTCTCTTAGTATAGAAAATACTTAAAAAAATTCAGCTCAAGTCACTTTATGTTCTAATACCTCTGCCAATACACAAGTTCTATTGTCGACTGTAATGGTAAAGGTAAATGATATTCAAGGTAAATTTCATTTGTGTAGAGCCTTATTAGACAGCGGTGCACAATCAAATTTTGTAACAGAGCATTTTTATGACAAATTAAATATATCATCTAAACCTGTAAATATATCTATTATTGGAATAAATCGGAATAAATCAAGTTACTTCCAATTTAAAAAGACAGTGTGATACTACAATAACATCCAATGTTAACAATTTTACTGCCAATTTGTCGTGTTTCATAATTCCAACTTCTTCGAATAATCTACCTAATCAAAGAATTGATATTTCTATGTGGAATATTCCACAGAACATTCCATTAGCAGATCCTGATTTTCAAGAACCAAGAAATGTTGATATTTTGATAGGTGCTAGGCTATTTTGAGATCTGCTCATGGAAGGCAAAGTTAATTTAGGAAAAGGTAAGCCTATTTTACAAAATAGTAGATTAGGTTGGATTGTTTCAGGAACTATTCCTATTCCATTACATTCAACTTATTGTAACTTTTCAAAAACCTTTTATCATGAAGACGAACAACTTAAGACATTTTGGGAGTTAGAAGAAATTCATCATCTACTACAATGTCTCCAACCGATATACAGTGTGCATCAATTTTTAAGAACACTGTAACTAGAGATGTTACAGGACGATTTATCATTAGAATTCTTTTCAAACATAATGTATCCTTATTAGGCGATTCTAAAACAACGGCAATTAAGCGTCTCTATTCATTAGAACATCTGGATGGTCTGTTAACGACTTGCAATTTGTAGGACCTAAAAAACAAAATGATATTTTTTCTATTCTATTAAGATTTCGAAAACCTGCTTTCGTTGTTTCAGCAGATATATCAAAAATGTACCGTCAAGTATTGGTTCACCCTGATGACCGATTCTTGCAACGAATAGTATGGCGTTATGACACTAAAGACGATATTTCTGTATACCAATTGAATACGGTTACCTATGGTACCACTTCTGCTCCATATTTGGCAACAGTTAGCTGTAGAAAACAAAGATCAATTTCCATTATCATCTCAAATCATTCTTGACGATTTCTATGTTGATGATCTATTAACAGGTTGCGATGACTTACAACAATTAAATTCCATTTGTTTAGAAATTTCATCAATTTTATAATCTGGATGCTTTGTACTTCGAAAATGGATATCAAATAATGATGACATTTTACGGGGTGTTGGTGATTTAACAGATCCTATTGGAATCTTGAAAATTGGTAACAATGAGCCTTCAAAAACATTAGGCATTCAATGGCTGAGCATTTCAGATAAGTTGCAGTATAAAATTTCTGAATTTCAAAATACAAATGTAATTTCCAAAAGAGTATTTTTATCAGATATTGCTCAAATTTATGATCCCCTAGGATTATTAAGTCCTTGCGTGATTTTGTCTTTTGTTTAAAACTTAATTGGGATGATGAAGTTGGTCAAATAAATGGATTCAATTTAGATCTAACCTCATTCAGTTAAATCAATTGTAAATACCATGACAGGTTTTGTGTATAAGGTATCATGCAGTGGAACTTCATTGTTTCTCCGATGCCTCTCAAAACACATATGCTACTTGTATATATATGCGCAGTCAAAATGATTCAGGTGAAACCTTTACTAATCTATTGTGCTCCAAGACAAAGGTCGCACCATTAAAAACAATTTCAATTCCGCGCCTAGAGTTATGTGCTGCTTTATTAGGTGCTCAATTAACAAGCCAGGTCTTAGAAGTACTTAAAATTCCATGTCAGTGTTATTTTTGGACAGATTCTCAAGTTTCTCTTTGCTGGATTCCGTACTTCAAACTTTCGTAGCAAATAGGGTTTCTAAAATTCAAAACCTTACTAGGACAGAAGATATAAACACAAAATTGAATCCTGCTGATTTAGCATCACGTGGAATGTTACCTGAAAAATTAATATCTTCCACACTATGGTGGAGCGGATCTAAATTTTTGATGTCTCCAAAAGTTCAATGGCCAATAACTATAAATACAATTCCCACTGATTTTGTTATTCTAGAACTAAAAAAAAATTACTCAAATATTTAATATTACTGAATATGAACATTTCTATTTATTTGCAAAAATTTCTAACATTAATAAATTAAAACGCATTATATCTTATTGTTTCAGATTTGACAATAATTGCAAATTAAACCTCAATGACAGAAAAAACAGAGCCATTAACTGTCAACGAGTTAGAACATTCGTTGTTGCAATTATTAAAAATGTGTCAACAAGAATCATTTCACTCAGAACTATCGATATTACAAAAAAAATCTTCACTAGATAAAACACAGTTTATCATCCTTAGTTCCATTTATAAATAAAGATGGTCTATTGTGTGTTGGGGGTCGTCTTAGGTTATCCTCATTAAATTCTGACATAAAACACCCAATATTGCTATCGTCTAAGCATAACTTAACACAACTTATATTTCAGTATGAACATATTAGAATGCTTCATTCTGGACCTCAATTATTATTATCTTCTATTCGCCAGAAATATTGGCCTATCGGTGGCAGAAATCTCAGTAAATCAGTAGTACGAAAATGTATTACCTGTTTTAAATTCAAACCAGTGCCAGCACATGTTCCAATGGGAAGTTTGCCAAATTCTCGATTATCGCAATCTTTTCCTTTTCAGCGCACAGGAACAGATTTTGCAGAACCATTCTTGTTAAAAGACAGGAAAGGCAGAGGTGCAAAAATTACAAAATGTTACGTATGCATTTTTGTGTGTTTTAGCACTAAAGCTGTACATTTAGAATTGACAACCAGTTTAAATACAGAACACTTTTTCTCATGTTTAAAACGATTTATCTCCAGAAGAGGTTTACCAAATTTTTGGCATTTTATTCCTCCTTACAGTCCAAACTTTGGCGGGCTATGGGAAGTCGCTGTTAAAAGCATGAAATACCATTTAAAAACAATCTTGTTAAATTTAGTTATTACAAACGAAGACTTTTCAACTCTATTAATGCAAATTAAAGATATACTCAATTCACGACCTTTATATGCCTTATAATCTGACCCCAATGATTGTATTCCAATTACTCCTTCTCATTTTCTGATTGGATGAATAACTTCGTCACTACCAGAACATGATTTGCAAGATCTTCCACCAGCTAGATTGTCTCAGTTGCAGCATATTCAACAACTCAAGCAACAGTTTTGGACTAGGGGGTCTAAAGAATATATTACTCAACAAAAAACCCTAATCTTCCTCCTTTTCGCTGGCAACTAGGCAGAATTCATGAACTTCACCCTGGATTAGACAAGATTACCAGAGTTGCAACTGTCCATACCTCAAAAGGTCTCTTGAAGCGGTCAACCAGGCACCTGTATCCTCCATCCAATACAAGAAGACTGTGAATGATGTGGCAGTACAAAAAACAATAAGTGATATTTTATGTTCATTAATGATAATGACGCTATTTATGTTCTTTAATGTTTTATACTTATTTTGAAGTAACCCTTCAAAGGCGGGGTCTATATTTAAATATTACATACAAGCATGTGAATCAAGTATGAAAATGTCACAAATTATTATGATTAAAAATCTGTACTGTCATTGCAATCAATTTTGTATATCTGTCATATGAAAATTAAATAAAAAAATTTGTCAATTAACTAAAAAAAAAATCAATTACAAAGCTATTCATACAGTCCACGGTCACAAGTCCACAAGAACCAGCTGCAATATAACATAACAGCATGCACATTCTAAAAATTCTTCTGACATATAGGAAATCAAATTCATGGGTGATCGAACAATACGCTCGGAAAAATAATGGTACATCCTATTCCTCAACATTCAAAATTATAGTTTATTTTTAAGATAAAAGTTGTAATTAAAAATTTGCACAAACAGTTCAACGTAACCTCATTTCGAAGTATGTTTTATTTAAAAAAATATTGATTAGACAATCTATTAAAATGTCTAATATATTTTCTGATATTTTTTGTTACAGTTGCCCTTACTAATAGTAAAATATTAATTTTGGACAGAGATTTACGTCCAAAACTAGGCATCAGTGGAATAGTTACAGTCAATCACTTTCGTGAATGGAAACCTCTCTGTTTAAATTCATTGAATGTTGAAGCAACCATAGCTACAAACGTTTGTAATTTTCTAGGATTTGAGGAATATGTAAAACAAGTAAAAAGTAGAAGATCAACCATTAAATGTTATAATAGATGGTTTTAATACTGATAATGTACTGCATTATTCTAATAAAACATACAATACATGTAATGGTTATACATTAGATGTTCAAATATGTTTCTGGACAGTAGCATACACACTATATTTGAGTACAGTTCTAATCGAGCCACTAAGGTTCGTTTTCCGGCATGGAATGCTGCCATTTACGTAGACGGTATATATAAGTGCATGGGTACTATTATTCATTCACAATGGATTATCGTATCAATTAACTATACCTAAGACATAGAAATACGTAGAACAATCCGTCCTTTCTCAAACTCACTATCTCCCCAACTACGTACTCCAGGGCGGCTATTCTTGAGATCGAGAGAACTGAGCTCTTCTCATGAGAAAATATAAGATCGCTTCCCCCAAAGTTCACTTCATTTCAACACAGTTATAAAACAGCTATTCTTGAACGTATGTGAATAGGAATGTGGTAGGAACTTGTCCCCATAAATTTTGCACTGTTGCCGGTGCTGCATTCAGATTATAACCAATCAAAATCAGGAATTATCAGCTGATTATTTTCTGTGGTTATGTTATTAATATTTGTCTATGGATTTTACGTCAGATACCGTAAATAGATCTGTCATTTGGAGTACTTGACGTTTTCCCTCAGCTTGCTCTTCAGCATCCTGCAGATCACCCAATACAACAAATGCTTCCAACATTTCATCAAGATCCATAGTGTTCAAAGAATATATCTGTCGTAATATTATAAATTAAAATTTTTATTATGATTATTATATACCTATAAATTGAATATGAGTATATAAATGTTACAACTTACTTCAACTTATTACGATTTTTTACTTAATACTTAAGGTTATTGTTTACAATATCACATTATCTAAAAGTTGGGTTAGAAGCGCAATTTTCTCAGGAGAACTTAAACTTGTCCTATAACATACCATGAGAAACAAGTTCTCCTACTATTCTGGGAAGTGAGTACTCCGTGGTTGTCAAGAATAGCATAGTTTTCAATTGCGGAGAACACCGCCCCTTTCTCAGGAGAAAACCTACTCCCAGATTTCAAGAATAGCCGTCCAGGCATAATTAGCTGTAAAATGTCATTTACAACAAGCTTCACAGTACTTTGTAGCGATCCCCTAATTTAGGAAAAGTTTCAAATGAAGGTGAAATAACGATCTCATTAATTTTATGCATCATTTTTTTTTCAATCACAGTGCAAGCTTGTCAAGCAACCAATTTTCCAGACACAGTTCGTACAGCACAAAACGGAAAAAAGCAAGAGAACTTAAAAATCTGTGCTATAGCTATTAATGAGCAAACAAAATAAATAATATGTAAACCATGACGACAATTTTTGGGTTCTGTAGTTTTTTTCTGATGAAAAAATCTTTCAGTCAATTGGCAATGGTAGTCTACGAGTTTATAGACCTAGAAATTGCAGGTATCAAGAAGAATACGTGTATCTTATCAGTCGTAGTGGTCGTTTTTCGGTAACGTATGGTCTTCGATCTCCATCCATAGAGTCGGCGTGTATTGAAAAATTGATAGACGCTTAAGATGAGAACATTATAGAAACATCCTACATGATGTAATGTTGCCGTCTGTTACACAGGTCGTTCCTGAAAACATATTTCAGCAGGTTACAAAAATGATTTCAGTATTCTTGTGCCATATAATAATAATAATTATTTTTTCAGGATAATTCGGCAGTGTAAGGCAGTGGATAAATTAGAATGAAATAAATTTACTAACTTAACCAGCTAAAAGTCGAGACATGAATGCAGTAGAAAATATTTGGGGATACATTGTAAAGAAATTATATACAAGAAATTGTATGTGTGCAAATTCCGAAGAACTATGGGACATTATTGAAAATTCATTTTCCTTGTAAATTTAAAATTACACTTTTCTTACTAAATTAGTTTCTTAATCTGATGTACATTATTTGATTTACTGAAACAACTACAAAAATTGCCAAATATATTCAAAGAGTCGTTCACTTTCCGATTTCCACCATTGTACAGTTTTGTTGCTCAATGTTGAGTTTTATTTATCACTTTATGGGAACTTAAATGCAATACGTAATAAAACAATTTTTTTTCAACACAATGTATTTCTAAATTATAATATTTAAACATATTGTCTTATTGCTAATTGACTTACTATTGTAACAAATGCAACTCTAAAATTTTGTAACCTAAAAATTGATAGGTATTAAAATGTTTGATTAAGGTTACTGGTACTTAGTCTAACTGCAGATATTTACTACAACCACTAGAAAATAAGGAAATACAATATGTTATTGGAATATTTATAGAAAATAGACGCAAGTATTTTTATTCTGCTATATTAAAAACTAAAATTTAATTTTATTCGACATAAAAATTATGGAAAATATAGATGTTTCTGACTTTCCGAATGAATGCATTGTCCTATTCTGAAAACGTATACTGCACCGCAAGTATAAACTTAGCTTAGACACGAAACACAAGCATATGTAAAATTCAATTTCTTGAAAACCGTAACACTTAGCGAAGTAAACTTTTTTTAAAAAACTTTTTCATACTATCGACTACATTTGTCTCGATATAACTATAGTTCTATTTTCAATAATTAATGTAGCTCTCCGCATAGTAAAGTTTTTAATGCACAAATTTACTGGTATTGACTTTGGAACAATTTTTTTCGAAAAGGCTTTAAGTTATTAAAAATTGGTACGTACCATTAGAAGCGCTGTAGTTTTTTATATATGTTGTGAAAAAATTATGAACATAACTTGAATCGTTGATTTACAAACGCGATATATGTTTCGTAAAACATAATTGACAAATAACGTCCAAAGCACCGACAATTTGAATTTATAAAGTTAGACCCTACTGAAAAAAGTTGTAAAAGTCCATTTCAAATGCCGAAATTGTCCCTCTAAAAGATGGTAAATGTTTAATTTAGTTATATCTTTATTAAAAAAAAACGGCATAATTGAGAACCGATTTTACTCCACTAATAAAGTTGTGATACCTTTATTTCAGTGTATCTTTCGTTTTGTCTCCATCCCAAATGCATTAGCCTCTAGGCAGCACATATTTCAGCGATTTGTCACAACACGTCAACATAGTCTTACTCTGCGCAGCGATATATCTGGTTTTAACAAAACTTGATCACGTGTTTCACCGTTAGCCTTAAGGTTACAGACGATATTTTTGCAAATTTGGATGTAAGCAGGTTAACTGTTCTTATTCTGTTAGATGTTTCCAAGGCTTTGACGCTATTGAGCAGATCTTACTTTGTGATAAGTATTATGGGATTGATGCTACATCTTGAAATTTCTGTAAATCATATCTTTACAATCGTCGTCAAGTACTTACAATAATTGAAACATTCTCTCAGGTTGGTTCTGTAACTTCCGGAGTACCGCAACGCTCCATCTTAGGTTCTGTTTGATTCTTATTTATACAGCTGTTATCTTCAAATCGGTAAAACATTCCAATATTATAAATTATACTGATGATACACAATTATCTTTTTCTTTTATTAATAATGTTTCACTAGCCAATGGCAAAATCATTTATGACCTTAAGTTAATTTTACAGCCCTCTGAAAATAATAATCTAAAATTAAATTCTAATAAATGTAGTGTCATCTGTTTTTCTCTAGAAAATATGAAAATTCAATTAGAAACTAAATTAAAATTATCCCTTAAATTCTGTAAATCTAGACCTACTCCTTGACTCCAAACTTCGTTTTTGAGAACATGTATCACTGCTTGTTAATAAATGCTATCTTGCTTTAATGCTTCTTTATACTAATATTGATTTAATTAATTTTAAGCTGAGAAAAAAAAGTAGAATGATTGGTGTTATCGATTTTAAATTGTACTGTTGTACTGTATATTATCTCTGTCTTGACAAAATCACACTATATCGCCTTCAAAGAATTCAAAATAGTTGCTGTAGATTTGTTTTTTGTTTGAGAAAATATAGAATTTCTCAAAAAATTAAGCAATTATATTAGTTAATTTATCAACGACAGCTTTAAATTCCACTTTAGTGTTTTCATTAATAGTATAATAAATTCATCCTCACCACTTTACTTAAGAGAAAAACTAATACGTCGTAATGAAATTCATAATATATATATATATATATATATATATATATATATATATATATATATTAGATGTTCTATTCAAAAATTTCATTCATCCATGTTCACACGTTCATTTTCTTATAATGCTTGCACTATTTATAACTCAATTAATAGCAGATTTCAATTGGATTCAGTTATTAGTTTCAAAAAAAATCAAATTCTATTTATTTTTGATATCTACTTGCACTATTAGTTACTTGCCATCATTTTATTGTTTTTTGTTGTTTTATTTTTAGGTTTCTATTTAATTATCTTTGTTCTATGTTATTATTTTTTTAATGTGTACATATATGGTCTCATATTTTAATTCCTAGACTTGTATAGGGTCATTGAAAACTAAGAATATTTGCAGACCTTTGCTCCGCAATATTAAATTCAAATACTATACGGCTTTTTAGCAATCTAATGACATGAATATGTACATAAAGGATTGAGCTAAGAGTTCTGCTATTCATATCCAATATATAATGTAATTGAGATATTTAACAATAATTTCGACAACAATAATTTGCAAATTTTTGACACCGATGTCTTTTAAAATTGGTCAACTCCTGAAAAATAATATTTTCAATTGGTTTGTAGAATTTTACTTTATAAAAACTGAGCAATAATTGAATTGAACAGATTTGTAGAAAAATGTGACTTAATTTCCAAATCCGCCATTTGCAATATAAAAATGCTACATTTCAGCAAAAATATTTACCATTCATTAGACACTGTCATAGATGGCGAATATATTTGGAACAATAGAAACAGAAGAACAAATTGTAGATATCTGCATACCGTTATTTATTAAGGGTATAATGTTTGGCCAAACAGTGTAGCTTTTATCAGGCTCCGCCCATCAGCACCTTCAACGGCAAATTTAACTTTGTTCCCCTGTAATTTAGGCAATTGTATGCAGAAATTTAGCAAAACATGTCTTCTTGGCGGACAGATTTCATGAATATAAATGCAAAAAATTGAAATCTGAGGCAATTGTCTGTTATATGAAGACTTGATTTACTAGCCTACAGCTTTCTTTTTTTATAATAGTGCCTAACAACGTCCCACCGCAGTCCTAAATGTGGGCAATATTGCGACCCAAATATTGTTCAGATCTATATTTTTTTTTAAATATGGCTCTGCTGTCTAGTAAAATAGACTTTTATTAGTTGATTAAAACTTGCTCCATCTTAATACGAGTTTCCATTAAGGAGAAATATGAAAGCGCGTGGACGTCTAAAAACGGCTTTATAAAATTGCGAACATTACAGCCTTAAGATTGCTACTTTACTCGGTGGACCAAACAATTATATGTGCAGCTGAAAAAGAGTAATATTATATTTTGAATATTTAAATTTGAGAAATATCTGTTTAGACATTATAAATAGAAATTAATAATTAATGTATTTTTGGGCTGATGGTTTGTGTAATTCCACTAAAATAATAATTAAATGAATTTCTAAAGTTTTGTTGTATGAAGCACAGAAAAATTGCACAATATATTATTTTAAAAACATATCATTTTCAAATTCGCATTATGAACGCCTAAAGACAGTATTTTTTAAGATGTTTTATAAAGTAATTTCTATCGACATAGTTAAAACATATTTCGAATGCCTTAATATAAACGAATATGTCTTTATGTTGTTTAAATTTTTAATTTCCAACAATTTAGTTTTCATATTATATTCATAATAATTTCTTTAAAAAAATCTTACATTAAAACCAAAAATAAATAACATCAAATTACTGTAGCTAAATGGCTTACTGTGCTGATCGCTCTATCATAAACATTTATATATACAGGCTGTATCACATAAGAGGGCCACTCCCATGTATCTCGATTAATATGCGAGACACGTCAAAAATCGTTAACTGTTTTTTGCTGCATTTTTGGCCTTTATGCTCGTAAAAACAAATTTGAGATCCATGACCAACTTTATGAGTAATAACAAAAAAACCTGTAGTGCCCAAATTTTAAGGCTGTCTAACTTTTTTATTTTAAGAGATAGACAGATTTTTAAAATATCGTATGTGGTTCGCTGCGCCCTCTAGGCGGATACAAATTTTTTTTATTGAAGCAGGCTATGGCCACAAAAAATTGCCTGTTTTTTCGTCTTTCATGCAATATACTACATGTTGCCCCTATCTTTCGTATTTATTTTTTTCAATTTTAGTTAAAAAAAATGTACCTAAATATTTTCGTGTTGCTCAAGATAATGTAGAACCTGTTTTAAAGACGCCAATTGCAAAAAAATAATAAACAGAATGTACTTTTTTTATGCAAAATACAGATTTTCTTATAATATTATTTTATTATATTGTCTGTGTCAAAATAATTTTAAAGACCCAATTGCTTCTAATGTGAAAACCAATAAAATAAGAATAAGTGGTTCAAAAGTTATGAGGGAAAAACGAGAAAAAAATTCCTACTTCAACGCCCTCTTTCTCGGAAACGATGCGTTTTAAGAAATAAGTTTATATCATTTTGAAAATTGATTAAAAACTGACAAAACTTTAACGAATTCTGTATTCAAATAGTAATGAAAGAAAATTTGTATACCTGAACACTTGGAAGATAAATCAGATAAAGGAATTTGCAAAACAGTTTCTCCAGCAGGGACTGACAACTTGCTTTCAAGTACCTCTTCAACTAGATCACTTGAACATCCTGAAATTTTTGTAGTATTAGAGGGTTCTTGCCTTATTTAAATTTTCTCTTAACTTACCTGGTATAACAAACATTGAATCTCAACGTGGTCTTAATATTAGAAAATTTGTGTTTGTCCTTGTCGAGAAAATGGTCATCACAATCACATAACATTCCGTCTCTTTGATTCTTTAATTTGGTAAAACTCCTAAGGGTGGATGGGGGTTGAAGGGGGTGGTTTTTTTAAACTACCTAACTATAAACTTTACCATCGTTTTCAGCGTATTTTTTTATCCCCGAAACCACCTCCGCCATATTTTTTAAAAAATATTTTTTTCCACCCAGATACGGACTTTGTCATATTTTTGAATATTTTTGAAGGGGGTACTACACCGAGGGTAGTCGATAAGTTTCTGAAATTGCAACCCCCTCCTACAACTCCTAAGGATGGATGGGGGTTGAAGGGGGTGGTTTTTTTAAAAGACCTAAATTTTAACTTTACCATCGTTTTCACCGTATTTTTTTATCCCCGAAGCCACCTCTCCCATATTTAAAAAAATATATTTTTGTTTCACCCAGATACGGACTTTGTCAATATTTTGAAGAGTTCGGCTGAGGGGATTGTACGGATATCTAGGGAAAGGGTTATCAGAAAAAAATTAAATTTTACAGCGGTATTAT